>OZ023205.1:35747672-36347672 GCA_963995525.1 Escarpia spicata
AGATAATGAGAAATGAGAGTGGGAGGAAGGAACAACGAGAAAGGAGAAAAAGGGAGATAAGAGCGGAAGCAGAAAAAGAGAGGATTGTTTGTATCTCGAAACATTTTACGAACTGGGAACGGGCATATATTTGCATACACAGTAGTTGTCAGTGACAGGCTGACAGCGTGATGCATGTATCTATTAGTGAAGGAATGTGCAATTGTGTACACATATCAAATATGAATGCCACTGCAGCTCAGTAGCAGACAAAAAGCAGAGCTTTATTTCATAGCAACCGTATCGTAAATTTGCGTGCGTGTTTTCAACAGTAAACTGTCCTCACAGAGAAAAAGCGACGGGTTATACTGAGCCGAACGAATGTGCGCTTCTCGTTGCTTGATCCAGTCTATTGTGTGCCGTTGATGTCGGTAGTGGGATAGTGGTCAATAATTCAAATACTCATGGTCAACTGCAAGTTGTAAATACCATCAGCTGTATTGCCACTGCCGTGTTGTCCGGCGCACTAGTCAAAGGAGACGTAAACAGAACAGTTGTGACGCACAGGACGCTGCGCCTGCTTGTTTCTCTTATCTGAGCTGACCTTCAAAGGCGGACTGCTAGCGTAGCAGGTGACCGACGAGGCGTGGAATGCAACTGTCGGCCTAGTTTTGGCACCTTCAACGAAATAACAACAAGCGCAACTATGCAATATCGTAACCATATATCCCTGACTATTACCTCTGTGTGCTTTGAACGCTACTTATTATTTCGATAAATTAATATCTCTAAATTCCAACTTCAGCATAATAATCATATTTTGTTAGTGTTGTTTCCGTGATCCAGCTTATGTAATTAATGTCATTAGGCAGCCAATTAAATGTGAAATTGAATACATCGCTGCAATGTTGTCAGGAATTTCAATTGTTGTTCTAAAACATTACAATAATACAATAATATTACAATAAAACGTGTACAACGCTACGTATGTGGGATTTCAGTTCTACAGCTCTTCGAAACCAAACAGTTTTGTTTTCACGTGACCGTAATACATATACGCCAGGTTGAACTCTAACAAGGAATGCGTTCTACACTAGTCGCGTCTGTCGGGGATAGCGTTATTGTTGCGATAGTATTGCGATAGCTGTAATACTATTATAGTAGTATTGCGATAGTGTCACAACCAATGCCATAGTATCGCGATAACGTTATGGACTAGCGAACACGCCTACCTAAGAAAATCAGTTGCAATGTGAGGATGGTGCCATGGAGTGACCTTGGAGGCGGCTGATTCCCAAAATGATGAATCCGGGAATTACGCTGTTGTGGTTGTCTGGTGTTTGCATTAGGTCGGTAAATAAGTAAAGGTAAAACATTAAATTTGTAAAAGCATGTATACGAATATTGTTTTGTAAGGCACAAGTAGCCCTGCTTATTTGTTCGCCAACTGTCGTTACTATTGATTGTTCACTGTTCTAGCGGCGATAACTATCGATAGTTAAATTTACTATTGATAGTACACTATCGTCACATCGACTATCGGTCTATCGCGATTCATCGACAATTCGATGTATTGGGTCCGTGTATATACCGTCGTTTCCTTTTTCGTTTTGAAATTTGCGAATGAAAAAGAAAAAAGCAAGCAATGTTCGTTTTTCGTTTTCATATTTGAAGTACAAAAAACGAATACAATCTACTATTCGCGGTATTTCTAATATATGTTAGAAAAACAAAATAACGATAAAACAAACCGTTGGTCGTTTCGGCGCCGTTGTTTTATGAAAGGGTTCGACTTTTAATTATACTCAACTTTCCGTGGAAAGGAAAAGACGTTATGTAAACGGACCGTATTGTTACATCTCTATTCTAAATCATATAAATGACAACAGAGTAAGACAATATATGTGACTTAACCGGCAAATGTATGCCATTTGGTACATACATGGCTTTGATCATAGAGTATATAACATATTCGGAATTAATACTCTTGTTATGAGAACATTTAATTTATGTTCCACATTTTCGTATACATATTTTAATCCATCTTTTGATAAAAAACAACTACTTTTATTATACATTTTCGAATACAAACTGACACGCTGATAATTACATGTCATAATTACATTATTTGTATTTACCACGATTACATCAAATATAACCAGATAACAAAGTTAATCCGACTTTATTAATGGAAAAAAATTTTGTTTTCTAATTATTTTTGACCTCATTAATTGTCCATAAAATGACATTTGACGGTCAAACGTATCAGGCTAGGAACTAATGCATTTAGCATACCTTAGAAGCGGCATTCTTAGCAAGAAATGAAGAAAAGGAATAAGTTGTTAAGCAATTGTGCACGCTTTGAGATGTTGTGATATGAAAGCAATATTTTGAACGATGTAACTGCAATACGCACGCAGGCACGACGTACACGTGCACAACACACACACACACACACACACACACACACACACACACACACACACACACACACACACACACACACACACATATATATATATATACAACAACCATTTCTGACATCATATGCTGCACAGGCTAATTACTTGCAGTTGCGCTGAATTATTTGCTAAATTACGATATTGATGTGTTGGGTGTGCCTACACTGAACGAAAGGAAGGTAAATATTATCAACGTGACTTCGCCCGGAATAACTTAATTCACAGCTGTGTGTAGATCTATGCGTGTGCGTGTGCGTGTGCGTGTGCGTGGGTGCGTGGGTGCGTGGGTGCGTGGGTGCGTGGGTGCGTGGGTGCGTGGGTGCGTGGGTGCGTGGGTGCGTGGGTGCGTGGGTGTGTGCGTGCGTGCATATGGGTGTGCGTGCTTGCGTGCGTGCGTGTGTACGTGAATGAGTGCGTGCATGCGTGTTTTATTATGTTTTGTATGATCTTCGTTTCAAATGCATGTTACGTTGTTTCAGGGTATTGTAAGTATTTACACCATCCCGAGAATGAGATTCTGGCTCTGCACTGTCCGGAAGGGTTCGACCTAACGAAAGCACGTGAGTATTGGGGACTCTCCGTGAGTACTGGCAACATTCCGGAGCGGGGTGTGTTTTACATACAACGTGGAGGACTTTCCCCCCATCTCTTTCACAGGCCAACTTGCCCCACAAATCTGCTCCCAGTAGCCAGCAGTAGAAGAAGTTGGCCATTGTCTGGTTTTCACCATTACCCCTTCCTGTTGGTGATGGGTAGGCGGTTGAGTGAACGCTAGCAGAGCCATGATACGGACTCAGCTGGTTGCAATCCCATTCTTATGACTGACGTTACGTGTAGTTGTGTTTCCACATTTCAAGTCTGGTGTTGTTGGACGATGAATTCAGTGGAGTTGTAGAGTTTAGAAAGCCTTTCCGTGATATTAATCGTCTCACAGCTGATGCAGGGGAACGGCGAGCAAAACGGGATCCCTGCCCAAAATGGGCCCAGCCGTTTGGCGTTATTGTTGTATATAGGGCTGAATTTGTGGTGACATTGCTAAGTAACTCATAAATGAGCACTAGTGAACGGAAGTGAAACGCACATTCAAAGAGGTGAACTCAAAAACGATTGTTTGTTACACTTTTCTTAAAATGTTAACACTATTTTCAAAATAGCATTTTTTCGTTTGTTCGCATTGAAAACAAGGGAAACTTATGGTATGCACAAGCCAAATGTGTATGTTCCGATAAGTGTGTATTAGATTTTAAAAGCATGGATAGCTAATATTCAAATTGATAATCAACCCGAGGCTTTGAAGTGCGCCCAAAACGGGCCCCTGAGTGATCCGCTATGCTGACAGGGGTTCGTTACCGTCGATATGTTGTTAGCTTGTTAATACAATACATACACCTGCATTTGTAATGTATTATGGTATTAAATTAGCTTACATATATAGGGTATTATATATTACCCAGTTATACAATAGTAATAATAATAATAATAAAATGCTTAAGGAAAACAATAATATTACTAATTTATTTTATATAGTGTCAATATGAGCTGTATGGATACATATTATATTATTATATTATCAAGTAGTGTCATATATAAGTATATTGTCACCATACTCTGATAATAAACTTCGTAGCGAGTGTTTCACCTATACTAAAAGAAAACAATCAATAAAGCGACAGTCGGGTAACATAGAAAGGGCACTCGTCACCATGTTCGGTCCACACAAACGTCAACCTCGATTTGAGAAGAAAATCTGACAACAAACCTACAACGCGGAAGGAGCGACAGCCCAGCACGAGTGGAACTACACAGGGAAGGAGCGACAGCCCAGCACGAGTGGAACTACACGGGGAAGGAGCGACAGCCTAGCACGAGTGGAACTACACGGGGAAGGAGCGACAGCCCAGCATGAGTGGAACTACACGGGCAAGGAGCGACAGCCTAGCACGAGTGGAACTACACGGGGAAGGAGCGACAGCCCAGCATGAGTGGAACTACACGGGCAAGGAGCGACAGCCTAGCACGAGTGGAACTACACGGGGAAGGAGCGACAGCTCAGCACGAGTGGAACTACACGGGGAAAGAAGAGATCGTTCACCGTGCCACTGCGATGTTCTGAATGTGAAAACAAGCGACTGGGGGCAGAAACCATAACGTACCAACTGTTTTCGGACAGCAAGGACGGGAAAGAACGGATAAATGTGAATAATATGCAGCGTGGACACACAATGACTGGCCAGGGTCCGAATATGCACAATGTGTTTGCGGGAATGTGTGATTACGGCTAAATTATACTGGTGGATGTGCAGGGGCCCGTTTTGGGCGCACCTTTTTAGCGAGTCAAAAATCGGGTGGTGTTCTGAAACACCCCGTAGATACAACAATTTTATTATAAATACGCTAAATTTTAGTACATATGATAGTCAGATAAGTCGAGAAGATGATCCCGTACACAAAAATAATTATAATGAAAATTTTCAACTTTATAACAAATCTCGCTTAAGGGGCCCGTTTTGCACGCCGTTCCCCTATGATTGTGTGAATAACTGGCAAACTCGAGACGTTCACGCTTATACCATAGGCCCTACAAGAAACGTGATACATCGTCAGTTTCAGACAGTGTAGTACATTAGTGACAATGTACACATAATCTGTACTTAGCTATTAAGTTCATAACAATGTCACATATCTTACATTAGATATATATCCAGTTCATAATGTTATTGTTGGTTTTTGACTTTTAGTGTATTGTGCATCAAATTCATATGCTGCTCGTCCCGGTGTATTCGATGTCCGTGCCCTAAGCCCGCTGTATCGCGGCCCGGTGTATTCCATGACCGTATCCTAAGCCCGTTGTATCGCGGCCTGGTATATTCGATGTCCGTGCCCTAAGCCCGCTATATATCGGCCCGGTGTGTTCGTTTTCCGTGCGCTATGCCCGCTGTATCGCGGCCCGGTGTATCCCATGTCCGTACCCTAAGCCCGCTATATCGCGGCCCGGTGTATTTGATCTCCTTGCCTTAAGCCTGCTGCTTCGCAGTCCGGCGTATTTGATCTCCTTGCCTTAAGCCTGCTGTATCGCGATCCGACGTATTTGATCTCCTTGCCTTAAGCCTGCTGTATCGCGGCCCGGTGTATTTGATATCCTTGCCTTAAGCCTGTTGTATCGCTGTCCGACGTATTTGATATCCTTGCCTTAAGCCTGTTGTATCGCTGTCCGACGTATTTGATATCCTTGCCTTAAGCCTGCTGTATCGCAGCCCGGTGTATTTGATATCCTTGCCTTAAGCCTGCTGTATCGCGGCCCGGTGTATTTGATATCCTTGCCTTAAGCCTGCTGTATCGCGGCCCAGTGTATTTGATATCCTTGCCTTAAGCATGCTGTATCGCGGCCCGGTGTATTTGATCTCCTTGCCTTAAGCCTGCTGTATCGCGATCCGACGTATTTGATCTCCTTGCCTTAAGCCTGCTGTATCGCGGCCCGGTCTATTTGATATCGTTGCCTTAAGCCTGCTGTATCGCGGTCCGATGTATTTGATCTCCTTGCCTTAAGCCTGCTGTATCGCGGCCCGGTCTATTTGATATCGTTGCCTTAAGCCTGCTGTATCGCGGCCCGGTGTGTATTTGATATCCTTGCCTTAAGCCTGTTGTATCGCTGTCCGACGTATTTGATATCCTTGCCTTAAGCCTGTTGTATTGCTGTCCAACGTATTTGATATCCTTGCCTTAAGCCTGCTATATCGCGGCCCGGTGTATTTGATATTCTTGCCTTAAGCCTGCTGTATCGCGGCCCGGTGTATTTGATATCCTTGCCTTAAGCCTGCTGTATTGCGGCCCAGTGTATTTGATATCCTTGCCTTAAGCCTGCTGTATCGCGGCCCAATGTATTTGATCTCCTTGCCTTAAGCCTGCTGTATCGCGGTCCGATGTATTTGATCTCCTTGCCTTAGGCCTGCTGTATCGCGGTTCGATGTATTTGATCTCCTTGCCTTAAGCCTGCTGTATCGCGGTCCGATGTATTTGATATCCTTGCCTTAAGCCTGCTGTATCGCGGTTCGATGCATTTGATCTCCTTGCCTTAAGCCTGCTGTATCGCTGTCCGACGTATTTGATCTCCTTGCCTTAAGCCTGCTGTATCGCGGTTCGATGCATTTGATCTCCTTGCTGTTGTATAACGTAGTTAATACAATGATGGTCTATTCGCATGATGCGAAAGGGGGCGCGTGTGTGTTGGACCAATTAAACAAGTGACTTAACGTGTTACCTGCTTGTCTAAAAACGTCCTCTGGCGACATAGAACATGGTGACAGAAATGCGATGTACACAAAGTACTGCACACAATGTTTGTCTAGTAATATTATTGTACGAAATAAATGTGAGAACGCTGTGGAGTCAGTAGAAGCAGAACTTGCATAATACTACAACTTCAGCCAGCCGAGTCGACAACAAGACATGATGGCGGGACCACTCCTCAAGACACCAGAGGCAGAGACTCTAGAAGTGATGACGACTGGCAAAACAGCACACTCGTGGGAAAGAAGGAAGAGGAGATTCCAGATCTACCTCCAAGTCAAGCGAAAAACCAGAAGAACAAAACGTAGGGCTACTGCTTCATCATATTGATGAAAACGAAATCGAAATGATCACAAATTTCACGTTTTTGCCTGAAGAGGACAGAAACAATTATATGACACTGTTGTTACGAAATATGACCAATATTTCACGAAACATGTCCCGCAGTTAATGTTGCGAGAAAAGTACTGGTAGCATTTGAAACGTGAACCAGGACAGACAATTCATTCGTGGGTAAACACTGCGCGAGAGAGAGCAAATGAGTGTACGTTTCCTACTGACTTTCACGAGCAGGCAGTGAGAGACAAAGTAACATTTGCGTGCACTGAAGGCAGCGCCAAACTCAAACTGTATGATGCAGGCGCAGACTTATCGTTGGACAACGCTGTCCAAATACTCTCGTTTAACGTCAAGCGTAAACAAGGATACGTGTCAAAACGCACAACGCAGTTTGTCGACCAGCGAGATAAGCGCACTCCTAAAGTAAACAAGAGATGTGGTTACTGCAATACGCATTACGTCTATGGGATAAAGAACTGCCCAGCTCCCAAAAATAGATGTCGGTTATGCCAGAAAACCGGACATTTTCAAGTCGTTTGTTGGAGTGCGCGACGCGTCAACGAAGTCACAGGCCATATTGACACCGACAATTGCACCAACGTTCGTTGGAGAAATTGACGAGCTTAGTGTCGATGCATATCCTGATCCAGGGTGGCATATACAGCTGTGCGCAGGAGAGGAGAAACTTCAATGGTGTATTGCTACTGGTGCCCAGGTATCGATCATGCCAAAACAAAGTTATCAACCGTCCTTCGGTGAACTGTTAGAGACTGACATAGTTCCCATCGGAGCTCGAGACACACAACTCGACACTGGGATTTGTCAATAATTTTATTATGTTACTTGTTCGAGATACAACGCAAATCACAGAGCAAGTGTACATTGTCAAGGATGCGTCAAAGCTATTACTGGGAGTAACAGGGATACGCAAACTGGGTACAAACTCAGTATCAAAAGTATCAAAGCTGTCAACGTAGCTGAACTATCACCACCTGTGAGTAAGCAAAGTGTGGTAAACGAACACCCGAAGTTGTTTTCCGGTTTGGAGAAACTACAAGGGGAACACAATTCACCTAAAAGAGAATACTGCACCATTGTGTCACACCATGGAGAGTGCCTCTCCCGCTGATGAAAAAGGTGAAAGACGAGATCGACCGAATGCGGAGTGGTCGAACCAGTGAATGAACCCTCCGACTGGTTGTGCTCCGATCGTTGTAAAACTTTCCAAAACCTTCAAGTATTGTCAGCATATGTGTAGACTTGACGACACTGAACGAAAGTGTGCGTCGAGAACACTACATCATTCCGAAAGTTGAAACGACACTTGGCAGCATTGCAGAAGGAACAGTCCACTCCAATATTGACGCAAACTCAGAATTTCATCAATTCATGCTCCGTGACGAGAGTGCTAAGCTGACAACTTTCATAACGCCATACGGCAGATACATGTTCCGACGTCTTCCTTTCGGGATATCTTCAGCACCGGAGTATTTCCAGAAGCGTATGGCCCGTGAACTGTCGGGGCTCAACGGAGTCGTTTGTCATCTGGACGAGATATTTGTTGTCGGACGCAACCAATGCAAACATGATCAGAGGCTGAAAGCTGCTCTCGACAGACTAATAAAGAGTGGTCTGACGCTCAATCTGGAGATATGCGTCTTCTCACAGACCAAACTATCGTATCTGGGACAGATCATAGACAACAACGGAATCCACAAAGACCCAGCTCAAGTGAAAGCGATCGTTGAGATGGCTAAGCCAACAGACATTGTGGAGCTCCGACGATTTATGGGAATAATAAATAAGTTCATGAAATTCTGTTCGAGCTTAGCAGAGACGACACATCCGCTAAAAGAGCTGGTAAAGAAGAAGAATGCATGGCTATGGGGCTAGACACAACAGCAAGCCTTCAAAAACCTGAAATTGGAACTGCCATATGAAAGAATACTTGCCCTGTATGACACCGAGAAAGAAATAGTTTTCTCAGCGGACGCCAGCAGCTTCGGTCTTGGAGCTGTGTTACTACAACGACAGTCTTCAGGGGAGATGCGACCCGTTGCAATTGCAAGTAGGACAATGACCGAGACCGAATGTCGTTACGTCCAGATCGAAAAAGACGCGTTGGCAACCACATGGGCACTCTAACACTGGTCTGACCTTTTCATCGGCATAAAATTCAAGGTGAAGACGGATCATAAACCGCTCGTTCATCTACTCTCCACGAAGCTTCTGCACAAACTTCCTGTACGTATTCAACGTTTCAGGATGCGCCTGATGAGGTATACGTTCAGCATCGACTATGTTCCAGGAAAGCACCTATACACTGTTGATGCACTGTCACGTGTTCCCATGAAACACACTGGCGACCAATAGACAGAGGGGTTCCGTCAAGGGGTGGACAGACGAGAACTCAACAAAGACGACGTGTTAAAACTTGTCCTCCATTATGTCCGAAATGGATGGCCAGAAGACAAGCGAAGAAAAAAATGCAAGGACCTATCGTGAAATACTGGTAGGAACGAGGCAACCAGTCAGTCAATGAAGGACTTGTGATGCGTGGGCAACGACTAGTTGTGCCGCCTAGTCTGAGAGTTGACATTCTTAGCTATGTTCACGACTGCCACCAGGGAATCACGAAAACTCTTGAAAACGCTGCATCATCCATGTGGTGGCCAAGGATATCGCGAAATATCGAAAAGATGGTAAAAATGTGCCTACTATTCGCGAGATGTCGAAATCAACAAATGTTAACACTGGAGAAACTGTGTCTAAACTGAAAAAAGTGTTCAGTCGTCAGGGAATACCAGATATTCCCTTTTCTGGTATTCCCTTTTCGGACAATGAGCCACAGTTCGATTCAGAGGAATTCAAAAACTTTTTGAAATCCTGGGGATTCGAGCCTGACACATCGTCCCCGAAATATCCTCAAACGGTGAAGTCGAACGCGCAGTCCAAACGATGAAAACTATCATGAATACATGTGATGATGAGTATATCGCTCTCCTAAAATACAGGAACACTCCGCTTCACAGTGGATATTCTCCAGCACAACTGAACATGGGGCGAAAGTTGAAAACCAGAATGCAAATTTACCCAGACGAGTTGACTCCGAAACTACTAGACTTCAATGTCGTTCGCAAAAGGGAGAGACAGTATCGGGAGATTATGGCTCAGAACTACAATCGCAGACACAGAGTCGTGGAAGGCGAAACCTTATCACCCGGAGACCGAGTGTGGGGTCCCCGACCTTAAGACGCGAGGCGAAGTGGTTCGCAATTTTCAGCACCCTCGATCTGTACTCATCAAGACACCGAGAAGTCGTGTACGACGTAACCGGCGAATGTTTCGCATGTTGGACGTCATATTTTATATCCTTGCTGAAAAGGGGAGATGTTATATAACGTAGTCAATATAATAGTGATCTATACCCTGTTTTTTGGAAGTTGTTCGCATCATGCGAAAGGGGGCGCGTGTGTGTTGGACCGATTAAACATGTGACTTTACGTGTCACTTGCTTGTCTAAAAACTTACTTTGGCGACATAAAACACGTGCCTTAAGCCCGCTGTATCGCGGCCCAGTGTATTTGATCTCCTTGCCTTAAGCCTGTTGTATCGCGACCAGGTGTATTTGATCTCCTTGCCTTAAGCCTGTTGTATCACGGCTCGGTGTATTTGATCTCCTTGCCTTAAGCCTGTTGTATCGCGACCAGGTGTATTTGATTTCCTTGCCTTAAGCATTCTGTATCGCGGCCATGTGTATTTGATCTCCTTGCCTTAAGCTTGTTGTATCGCGGCCAGGTGTATTTATTCTCCTTGCCTTAAGCCTGTTGTATCGCAGCCAGGTGTTTTTGATCTCATTTCCTTAAGCCTGCTGTATCGCGGCCAGTTGTATTTGATCTCCTTGTCTTATGCCTGCTGTATCGCGGCCAGTTGTATTTGATCTCCTTTCCTTAGGCCGGCTGTATCGCGGCCAGGTGTATTTGATCTCCTTGCCTTAAGCCTGTTGTATCACGGCTCGGTGTATTTGATCTCCTTGCCTTACGCCTGCTGTATCGCGGCTAGTTGTATATGATCTCCTTGCCTTAAGCTTGCTGTATCGTGGCTAGGTGTATTTGTTCTCTTTGTCTTAAGCCTGTTGTATCGCAGCCAGGTGTTTTTGATCTAATTTCCTTAAGCCTGCTGTATCGCGGCCAGTTGTATTTGATCTCCTTGTCTTACGCCTGCTGTATCGCAGACAGTTGTATTTGATCTCCTTGCCTTAAGCCTGTTGTATCGCGGCTCGATGTATTTGACTTCCTTGCCTTAAGCATGCTGTATCGCGGCCAGGTGTATTTGATCTCCTTGCCTTAAGCCTGCTGTACCGCGGCCATGTGTATTTGATCTCCTTGCCTTAAGCTTGTTGTATCGCGGCCAGGTGTATTTGATATCCTTGCCTTAAGCCTGCTGTATCGCGGCCAGGTGTATTTGATCTCCTTGCCTTAAGCCTGTTGTATCGCGGCCAGGTATATTTGATCTCCTTGCCTTAAGCCTGTTGTATCGCGGTCAGGTGTTTTTGATCTCCTTGCCTTAAGCCTGCTGAATCGCGGCCAGTTGTATTTGATCTCCTTGCCTTAAGCCTGCTGTATCGCAGCCAGTTGTATTTGATCTCCTTGCCTTAAGCCTGTTGTATCGCGGCTCGATGTATTTGACTTCCTTGCCTTACGCATGCTGTATCGCGGCCAGGTGTATTTGATCTCCTTGCCTTAAGCCTGCTGTATAGCGGCCATGTGTATTTGATCTCCTTGCCTTAAGCTTGTTGTATCGCGGCCAGGTGTATTTGATATCCTTGCCTTAAGCCTGCTGTATCGCGGCCAGGTGTATTTGATCTCCTTGCCTTAAGCCTGTTGTATCGCGGCCAGGTATATTTGATCTCCTTGCCTTAAGCCTGTTGTATCGCGGTCAGGTGTTTTTGATCTCCTTACCTTAAGCCTGCTGAATCGCGGCCAGTTGTATTTGATCTCCTTGCCTTAAGCCTGCTGTATCGCGGCCAGGTGTATTTGATCTCCATGCCTTAAGTCTGCATGCTGTGTCGAATTGATGTATGTGTCCTAAGCCCCGTGTATCGGGGCCAGATGTGACAATCAACAGTAAAACAATTATTGTAATGATAAGTTTTAAAATCATCATCACGACAAATCATTCAGTCTTATTCAGGGCATTAAACAGTTGTACAGTTATATACAGTATAATGTCCCTTTCACAAGCTAATCGTCAACAAAAGTACGACTGGTACAGGGACGCACATATTCGTGATGAGCCATGAAGGCGACTTCTCTGGCAGACTGCGTGACGTCAGTGCAATTCCGTTCGTCCCACTCGGCCGTATCGTACATACTTCATCAGCACACCCGTCTTATTTTCTGCATCGTTATCATAGCTTTCTGTGCGTCGAGTGCCGATATTGTATCTTTACATCACGTATCATCTTCCCAACGAGATGCCGTACTAGGTGAATGCCTAGCCCTTGCGTCCTAGACAGCCGTGACGTGGCTCATCGAAGATGCGTAAATATGAGTATCTGTGTGGCCAGTTATTATTTCTGCCGGATTTAGGACTGTGAAGACCCATGGGCAGTGATTGAGCGGGTATAATATAATAATTATCATTCCTACCTACATTCCACAATAGGGACTGTATGTAAAATATGTCTCGTGTCCATTTACAACACCAACGAGCAGGACAGTAATTGAAACGCTCAAATTACGTCTAAAACCGTTTCAACCCAAAGAAATTACACAAAAAGCGTTCTGTAGAGGCACCCATAACAATTGTATAGTGGAGGCCCTTGGGCTATTACCCCGTCTGTCCTGCTCTAAGTCTGGGCTATTGCCCCGTTTGTCCTGCTCTAAGTCTGGGCTATTGCCCCGTCTGTCCTGCTCTAAGTCTTGGCTATTACCCCGTCTGTCCTGCTCTAAGTCTGGGCTATTGCCCCGTCTGTCCTGCTCTGGAGACCCCTGGGCTATTACCCCGTCTGTCCTGCTCTAAGTATGGGATATTGCCCCGTCTGTCCTGCTCTAAGTCTGGGTTATTGCCCCATTTGTCCTGCTCTGGAGACCCCTGGGCTATTACCCCGCCTGTCCTGCTCTAAGTCTGGGCTATTGCCCCGTCTGTCCTGCTCTATGTCTGGGCTATTGTCCCGTCTGTCCTGTTCGAAGTCCGACACATGGATATTAATATTTAACATAATCCAACAGTTGTGCGGTCATCACTTGTGTATTCTCGTCGTGCCTAGAAGTGGTAGCTAAGGTTTGCACAACATTTCGTCATGTTCTCTGTGTGTGACTCCCCTTGCCACGGTGTGTTGTGTATTCGCTGGTATTTTCATTCTAATGGCATGCTTGATATATTTCCATATAATATTATGTACTCCTCTTGATAATGATAATGTTGGTTGCCAGATGTTCACTTGCGGGGAAGATAATGAATTATATTTTATTAAACCTTATATGAGTGATGAGATGTTCTACTAGCGTTTGCAGTCGATGTCTACATGGGAAGCATTGTTCTCTGGGCTGACGATATTACATGAGCAATACATTATGTGCACGATATTATTTATTGCAATGTGAAGCACCAGCTGCAGACCATACCGTCATATGGAAGTTTAAGAACAACAATGACTCCAACAACAATGTTCTTACGTGACGACGACTGCGTATTAAATAAGTACTTAGCAGTATAATCAATGCTAAAGTTTAAGCTTTATTTTCAGAAAAGGAATTGGCAAAATCCGGACAATTGAAAGAAAATACAGAAATACAATACTCAAAAATCACAGAATTAGAAGAACGATATCATCATAAAATGCACGTTGCAAAGGTAAGACGCCATGATTTTGAACATGTGTGTGTGTGTGTGTGTGTGTGTGTGTGTGTGTGTGTGTGTGTGTGTGTGTGTGTGTGTGTGTGTGTGTGTGTGTGTGTGTGTGTGTGTGTGTGTGTGTGTGTGTGTGTGTGTGTGTGTGTGTGTGTGTGTGTGTGTGTGTGTGTGTGTGTGTGTGTGTGTGTGTGTGTGTGTGTGTGTGTGTGTGTGAGGGTGTGTGTCTGTGTGTGTGTGTGTGTCTGTGTGTGTTTGTGTGCGTGCGTGCGTGCGTGCGTGCGTGCGTGTGTGTGTGTGTGTGTGTGTGTGTGTGTGTGTGTGTGTGTGTGTGTGTGTGTGTGTGTGTGTGTGTGAGTGTGTGTGTGTGTTTGTGTGTGTCTGTGCACGCGTGCGTTTGAGCACGTGCGTTCATGCATGTGTGTTTGTGTGACCGACAAGGCGCGTCCGTAACTTGTAGGTCACACTGGATATTAATAATTACTATGACGCAGTCTGCTGCTGCTTATGGCGGCGCAAATGTTTATGTATCAGTTGTCGCCCAGTCAACGTTTGTTTTTGTGCGTCATTGACAGAGATTACATCGTGTGCTTGTGTCACCCATGTTGTCAATGTATCGATGACAATAAATGACCCAAAATTCGATGGACAGATAAATAAATAACCACTATTGCATGTACCCCGGCTCCTGATATATTCTAAATTGCATAGGGTTGCATAAAAATGACGACTGATTTGGAGCGCGATTGCAGTTGACACGCTGCCACACAATGAGTAATTAATGGTATATTATAATCTCTGTCTCACATCAAAGTTAGATTATGTTAGTGGCCGATCGTAAGCTAATTTTGTTCACATTGAGTCAATGTCTTCTTAGCTCCGATCTCCCCGTCATCCAACAAAGCCTCCTAGGTGTTCTACGACCACTAAACATTTGTCAATTGATTTTATAAACTCTACTTGTGTAGGCTTAATGAATACCACAAAATATGTGCGTACTTTGTTACGACTGTTTCCATTTTAAGCAAGTCCGTAGTAAGACAGTATACAGCCGTATTCCTCGCAAATGTAAAGATAATCAGTATTCTACAATGGGTATCGTTGGCCCACGATGTAATGCTGCGTTCCAAGCACCTAATGTATACCGTGATCACGACGTCGATCGTAACGCCTACTTGACCCATATGCATAAATTTACAAGTGGTAAATTTGAAGAGCTCGTGAAATTTCTAGTTCACTAAGTCGTGTTTACGATATACACGAGCCCATTGGAACGCAACATTATACGCCTACTGTGCCCTATATTTATGTGGCTATACTCGCTTACGCCCACCCACGAAGCAACACCGTTCATAGTAGCGACACCTGGAGAATCGCTAACCACCCTGCAGTTTCCACAGTTATCTGATAGGTGGCAAAGCAAATGAGGTGATTTCGCATGTAGCCTCTATAATACAGGTGCCGTGAGATGGCAGCATTGTCCCAACAGTACGCCTGGATTATTAAGCTCCAGCCAATGTTACCGGTAGGGGGCTTTACACCCGATTCGGTAGAGTCGATGATTGGCTCTCAGGCCAACTATGAAATAAAAAATTAAATAAGGATACACTTTTATCAGATAATACTGTACTATAACAACTATTCAACATTAAACTTATGTTGAAACATGTCACACACAAAATAAACCGACATTAAACTTGTTTCGTAGTTTAGTGCCTTTTAATATTTACTAGGTGGCAGCTCTCATGCCATGGTGTCGAAGATTCCGTATTGGCTTTCTTTGCTTATGCTCGAGCATTGCAATCGATGTCTCGCGCAACGGTCGAACTGCTAACTAATATATGTAGTCGCCAAAAGGTGTTGATTTTGGTGGCTAAATCGGTAGCGTGTACAGCTGCTATTTTTAGGGTCCTCGGTTCGAATCCAGACTATCTTCCTGGCGAAGTCACGCAGCCAGGCGAGAGTCGGTTAAGCGAGACTAATAATTATTAATACACGGTCAATCCTGACAATACGTCACATATAACTTCATAAATTGATGACGCTTTAATTCATGGGTATACCAGTGTTGCCATCTAACGGATAACATTCAGAAGGGCTATTCAGAGCCAGACTATCTTTCTGGCGAAGTTACGCAGCCAGGCGAGAGTCGGTTAAGCGAGACTACTTCGCATGCAGAGATGACTGGACGTCGACGCCTGGGAGGAGATACACTACGATGCACCCACATTTAGCGTATTAGTATGAGTGCGTACTCCATGTTTTTCTTGAAACTATACACTTTACGAGGCAAAGACTACCAAATTGAATTAAATAAACAAGCAATGGAAAATGTGAAACGACATTTCATTGCAAGATTTTAAATGGGCCTAATGTGTGTACCCAATATATCACATCTTGGCAGAGAAATGTCGACAAATGACATGACACAATACATATTATAAACCGGCCTCTTTGCAAAGCTACACCACCTACGGTAGTGTGTAAAGGGACATATGTCTAATGCTTGACAGAGGGTTCTAAGGACATCTCGGGAGACAGAAAGACAACATGAGAGAGTCCAACTTGTCAACCAGACCACAGTACCCGTTTCAGCAAAGAACCATTAACTGGGAATTAAATTAACAGGTTGCTTATTTCGCCTCAACAATAGTTGAGGTCATGTGAAGAAAACAGAACATGATAAAAAAAAAAGAACAAGACAAATATGAAGAAAAGGAAATATACATTGATCTTAGCATCAATGACAACACTGGGAACTGTAATGGAAATAATTTCGTTGATCACGCCACCTAGGCGGATGCTAATTACTTATAGTAACAATATGTTTAGTCTGGTTTGTTAAGGCTGTTTTTGGCCAAATCGTTACTTGCTGGATAAAACCATGCAAATTAGACCATAGCTTAAACATTTCACGGCGAATCCGATATGAACCGGCTCCACGTCAGACTGTGTGTCATTGACCTTCAATTTCAAGGTAAAATGTTCCTGAACGTGAAATGTAACTTTTTTCAAAAACCATCACTGTTTTTGTATGTATACGTTGTATGTAAGCAATCATATTGAATTTAATTCAGACAGTGTATTACTGACCTTGAATGTCAAGGTGAAGTTTCAAGTTCAAATATGTACGACAATGAAACTCATATTTTCAGTAGGATCGCTATTTTGTACGCATGTATGCCGGATCCAAATCTTGAGTCTGACTTGGCCCTATGAGTGCTTGATTTGTTGGTTGGCAGACCCCAAAAAGTTCGTGTGAATAACATCATGTCTAGTGCGAAGGTTGTGTCCACAGGCTCACCCCAAGGATGTGTTTTATCCCCCTGTTGTACATTTTGTATACTAACGATTGCAGGAGCACCCACCCAATAGGCTCTTTATAAAATTCTCAGATGACACAGCTTTACTCAGTTTACTGTTTAACGATGAGGTTGGCCACAATCCTGTTGTAGATGACTTTGTTGAATGGTGTGATAACTCATATCTGTGCTTGAATGCATCAACAACCAAAGACGTGTGTATCGACTTAAGGAAAGACCCTCAATCCCAGATTGACACTGTCATCCACGGAGATAGGTGGAGGTAGTTGACGAGTGCAAATATCTAGGTACGATCTTTAACAATAGGTTTGATGTGGGACCGTCACTGTGTCGCTACGTAAAGGATGTGCCAGCAGAGTCTACACTGTCTAAGGAAGCTGCGTTCTTTTAACATTGATACCATTTTGTTCGTGTTTTATAAGTCGTTTATCCAGAGTGCTTTAACCTTTTCTTTTATTTGTTGGTTAGGCAACGTCAGTCTAAAAGACATGAATAATTTGCAGTGTATTGCAAACATCAGCAGTAAACTGACCGGCGTGAAACAAGAGACTCTCACTGCGCTGTATGAAAAACAGGTTTTGCGGAAAGCCAGTCGCATTCTAGCTGACAAGATACATTTTGTATGAAGAATACGTCCTCCAGCCCTCGTCCAGATGGTTTATAATGGTCACATGCAAAACAAATAAGAAGCAGTTGTCATTTATTTCTACGTATGTTGGCCTTTTAAATGACACATCTCTTTGACGCCTTTTCTGAGCCAAATTTTGTGTGTGCATGTAGTTGTAGTTATACTGTTGATGTCAGGGTGTATGTGTGTGAGTGTGTGCACTTTATTTAATAGTGTCAGTGATGTTGACATTTATTTATTTACTAAGTGCATATATACGTTATATACATTATCCGTGAGCGACGACTACAATTATGCGATTAGGTTTAACACTATTATATTTTAGACACAGCTTTTAATTATGTATTTACTTGGTTTTTATTGACGCTGCACACAAACTTCCCTTCATGGGACATAAAAATGTATCATTATATTGTGTTGATGTTGTGTTCTTGACCGTGAATGTCAAGGTCAAATATCAGTAAGGTGGAGAAAAAGAAAGATACTACGCTGTTGAAGCTGAAATGTTCGTGTCTCTTAGACGCACATCGATATTGCCGTAGACTCTGTCAAAGTAGGTCTATACACAGTTTAAGGTTTCCGTATGGTTGTTGTCGCTAAGCTGAGAAAGGTGACGTATTGCTGATGTTGTGGTGTTTCAGTTGAATGGCGTTGTGCTCTCGATCCCAGGCAAGAATGCTGGTCAGACTATCATCGATTCTGCCAAAGAGGACGGTGCCTTGGCCATCGTCATGGGGACACGAAGCCGCAGTCTACTCCAGAAGGCGTTCCAAGGCAGCGTTAGCGAATATGTCTTGAAGAATGCAGACATTCCTGTTATAATCGTTCCTAAGAAACGGAAGTAGACGGCACTATGGGCGGCAGCCAACAATTCTGATTAATGTTATTTACATAAAATGACGATATTTCTGATGTTGTCTAAAAGTTGTTCGTAATGTTAGAATACCTTCCGAGCATTATTTCTTTGCGTTTTCACATCAATTTCGCAAATAAATCGCTTCAGTATTTCGAAGAGTGCGTAATTGTTAATGTGAAGAAACTGCATTTGAATGTATCACTCAACTGATCTGTTCTGATGACACATTGTTCAAACTGTTTGATTACCAAACATGGGTTTGCATCTCACACTGACATTTCGGTATGAAGCTTGCCAATAGAGAGATTGGATCGTGCTTGGCTTATATGCTACGTGAATATTTGCAACAACTATTTAACAGGAAACATATTGCTGTCTTGGATAAATGTGAACAATATTCGCATTTTGTCATTACTTGAGAGATACTGTATTTTTGTTATGAGGCATACTTAAAAGAGTAGTCAATAATGAGATATGAGCAGCATAAAATAAAGCGTGAGATAAAATTGTGCCTATATATGTTATAACACCAAGTGAGGAAATAGTCCAGTCAATCAAAGCCAAAAGGGATCTTCCTAAAATAAATTGCAATAGTAAGTATGGTGGTGTTTTCTACTGTACTATGTCTATATTGCCACACAAAAATCACCGAAATCTTCGAAATGGAAATTGCCGTTTTTACAATAATGATAAAAGTTGCATTTCATATGAACGGAAACAGCATGCGGAATGTAGTGACGTAATTTCTAGGAATTCCCTATCCGATTCCTCTGTGTATACAATTAGATACGGTTTCTGCACCCGCATCCGCATAAAAAAACGCATCCGCATCTGTACATATACAATCTCTCGTATTAACTTCCATTAGGCACTATGTCCATTTGGTCGCATACCGCATCCGTCTGCCGTTTCCGTATGCTGAATGAATGAATGACTGAATGAATGAACGTTTATTCAACAACATAATACATGCATAGTATGATGTGCTCCTGCTGAAAAAAGCTATGTAGCTGAAGTCATAGACTTATATGTTGCTAAGCCCTACTCAGACTAAAAAACTGAATAAATACAACATGAATTATGAATTACAAAATAATATTCACAATTCATGTATAACCTTATTACCATAGGGCTTGTGTTACTAATACATGCTACACATCGGGTCCTAGCTTTAGTAGTCAATGGTCGCTAAATGTCACTTTTGCGCATTTAAACATTGAAATTCAATAAGGACCATGATTCCCAGGGGTGATCGTTAGCCCTGGAATAACTCTCGGCCCTCCGAGTTCGTGTCTTGCAATATTGAGCTCCTTCCAAGCCAGCTGCTGGACTATCTAGTACTTTCTTTCTTTGGTGTGTATCTTTTCACCTCAATACTTGCCGTTGGCACTAGATGTTCTAATGTTTGCTATTATCATTACATGACTTATAAATCCTGTTCGTGGTTTCCTAATGTTGTCACGATCTTTTTTTTTTGATACGCATATAGGTGTTGTTTTAATAAATTATTCGTTTTACTTTTCTTATCTGTCCATGATGCTATGTGCATTCTTCTCAGGAAAAACAATTTAAGTTTCTTCTACAGTCTCATATGAGCGTTTAGTTAGTGACCAAGATTCACACCCGAACACCAGTATGGGCTCTATGTAACAGTGTAGTACATGTTTATTCAATTTCCTGATAGCATAAATGTAATCAATTTCCAATACTGATTCGATATGATTTTCAGTAACATTGAAATATATTAATACTATAGTGTTATGAAAACCGTCATTATCGTTTCATTATCACTACCTTTAAAATGGATCCAACACAGGAGGAAACAACCGAATGTATGTCAACAAAAACAAAACAAAACTGCTTTATTTTGACTAACCTATGACACGACATACCACACACCTCTCACTACACACCACTCACTATACGCCGTACACTACACGCCACACACCACAGACCACACGCCACACGCCACACGCCACACGCCACACGCCACACGCCACACGCCACACGCCACACGCCACACGCCACACGCCACACGCCACACGCCACACGCCACACTACATACACCACACGCCGCACGCCATACACCACACGCCACAGACCACACGCCACACGCCACACGCCACACGCCACACGCCACACGCCACGCGCCACGCGCCACACGCCACACGCCACACGCCACACGCCACACGCCACACGCCACACTACATACACCACACGCCACCCGCCACCCGCCACCCGCCACCCGCCACCCGCCACCCGCCACCCGCCACCCGCCACCAGCCACCCGCCACCCACCACACGCCATACACCACACGCCACATGTCACACGCCACCCACCACACATCACACGTCACACGTCACACGCCACACACCACACATCACACGTCACACGCCACACACCACACACACACCATCACACTATATACACGCTTGTACACACGAACCCTCGTGTACACGAACCCTCTTATCCATCGACCCATATATAATGCATGTATACATTAGTATGTAATGTACGTGGATACGAAACGTATTGCACACACGCACGCACGCACGCACGCACGCACGCACACACAGACACGCACACACGCGGGTGAACTCACACACGCACCTATGCACTCACCACCCCCATACGTACACAAACATTACCTTCCCTAGTTATTTCTAGTGTGAAAGTTAGGCAGCAGAGAGCAAGTTTATTTAGTAGGCTGCCGTTGTAATTGTAAAAATGTAGACTGAGCATTCGTTGGTCATTTTTTTGTAATCAACAAGTTAACCGATTAAATTAGCATAATTATACATCGAATCGCTTTTGACGTGGAGAGTAAAGAAGCACATCGAGCGGGTCTAAGGTACCAAGAACAAAAATGCCTTTATACTTTTTTCGTTAAAACATACTTGTCAGCATGTATCATTCATGGGCAAATATTGATGACTGGAAGTCGTGATTGTTTGTGACAATTTGCAATTAACGAGGTTACTAGTATGGTTATAGCTGTATGTTTATTTCAATTAACTCTGCCAATGCCGGTCCCAAGCCGCCCGGATATGAAAAGAGGAAAAACAAATTGTTACGAAAACATCGACCAAAGTAACTCTGTTGAACTTGGGAAAAAAGAGAATGCCTCCCATGGAGAGTATGACGTACGCTATGCAATGAAAGCCGAAAGGAAGCTACATCACCGATGCCCTTTTTATCTTCCAAGAAAATTTCAAAAATCGGAACATGGAACTTGAGAACCATGTACGAAGCAAACGACACAACAAGAGAATTAGCAGAGAAGTAAAGCACGCAGACAGGCAAATCAAAGACAAAAATGGCAAAGTACTTGCCAGTGACGAAGATCAGTGGAAGAGATGGAGGGAACATTTTGATGAACTGCTGAACCGACCACCACCATAGAACGTACCAGATATCCCACCCGCTGAAGAATTAATCCATGTGAACTGCGAAAGACCAAACAAGGCAGAGATCGAGAAAGCCATTCAACACCTGAAGAGAGGGAAAGCTTCCGGCCCAGATTAAATTCCTGCCGAGGCAATCAAAGCAGACATGGAGACTTCCACAAAGATGCTGCATGATCTGATCGGAAAGATATGGGACCACGAAGAAATACTGACTAAATGGAAATAAGCATACCTGGTGAAACTCCAAAAGAAAGGAGACCTGCAGGAATGGAAGAACTACAAACGGATACTGCTGCTGTCAGTGGCCGGAAGGTCCTCAACAGAGACATCATGGACAGACTGAAAAAGCAGTGGACGCCGAACTCAAAGATCACCAGGCAGGCTTCCGTAAACACAGCGTTCGACCTTTACCCTAACATTTTGCTGGTCAGGTCTTTTTGAAGTTGCTGGTCCGGCAGCAAAGTTACTGGTCCGCATTTTACCAGTGGCTTGCTAAACGATATTGAAAGAAATGCATAGTTGTACTACCCGCTGTAAAATCCTTTAATACATATGTCAGACAGGTGTTTTCCTGATCATATGTACACATAAAACGCAATTTTAGGTATAAGCTGACTGGTAATGTTTGAGTAACTGGTTTTATATTTATTTCTACAATATTTAAAATCACTACGAGAAACCAAGATTTGGGAAATTGTCCTTAATTTTATTTAATTGAAACGGGCGACAGACACTGACAGCCAACCATTCATGAGCCACCTTTTGCAAAGGTCATTAAGAATCGCAGTCATAGTCAGTACCAACAGCAATTATATAATCACTGCAAGATCTTAGACATTAGTTGTGAATCTTCTGGCTCGAGCCCCAAGAATCATAATTAATGTCCAAGAAGTCAGAGTTGCTATCATCAGCACGAACGTCTGCGTCAACGCCATCACTTGGGCCAGCAGCCGTGGTTCCAACTGGTCTATGCTTTCTTTTCCTTGATTCTCACTACAGTCATTTGCAAAAGTTTAAGACCAGGCACGATTTTTAAGCATTTTATGGTATGGTATCAGATTGCATCATATAATGTCTGGATTGCATCATCCTATTTGGGCCTTGAAGCAATACGCCTAGTCAGTACTTCCAGGTCATTTGTTTGCTGCTGTCAGTATCGATTAGGTGTTTTTCAGTTTTGTCTTCATCCCTGAAATGGACAAAAAATCGTCTTTGACAGAGGTTCTAAGGGCACAAATAGTGACTCTACATGGAGAAGGATATACGGAAAGAGACATTAGTACTAAATTACGTTATTCCAAGTCAGCCATGCACAACGCCATCGTCAAATTCAATACTGATGGCACTTTTCGTGACAGTAAAAGGAGTGGTCGTCCACGGAAAACTACGCTCAGGGATGACCACGCAATGAGACGCATCGTGATGCGCTCGCCAATGAGCTCATGCAAGACAATTCGAGCTGCTTTACGCTTAAAAGGTACGGAAATAAGTCTCAATACTGTTTCGAGACGTCTCAGCAAGGAATTTGGGCTCAAGTCCCGCAAACCGGCCCGGAAGCCACGCCTGACACCTGTGATGAACAAAAGAGACTGGACTTTGCCAGACGACATCGCTACTGGACTCTCGCGCAGTGGAAGAAAGTGTTGTTCTCAGATTAATCGACCATGCAACAGTTTATACCTCGCAAAAGGCACGTTAGGCGACCAGTAGGTAAGCGATTTGATGAGAAATATACAGTAGCCACAATGAAGCACCCGCCAAGTCAGAGGATTTGGGGTGCCATGTCATGTTTTGGTCCTTCTGGTCTGTATTTTATTCCCCCTAACACCACTATGAATGGACCTAGGTACGTGGAGGTGCTGAAGGAGAAGCTGAAACTGCATATGGACATCCACAAATGTACGATTTTCATGCAAGATGGTGCTCCTTGTCACTGATCCAAGGTAGCCACTGATTTCCTCAAGAAGAACAAAATGTCCGTGCTGGAATGGCCTGAGATCAGCCCAGATCTAAATCCCATTGAGAACCTGTGGACTATAATGAAGGATAAGGTGGCAGACAAACAACCATCAAGCGCTCAAAACTTGAAACAAGCTATCAAGGACGTTTGGGTCACCGAAATCACCCAGGAGTACTGCGAAACTCTGGTTTCTAGCATGCCACGTCGCATCCAGGCGGCCATTGACAGCAAAGGAGGCCATACTAAATACTGAAAAGTAGAGACACTGATACTTTTGGACGACATAAATTTTCATATTATGTTGTGCTACGTTTATTTGGCGAAATAAACTGATATAATGTTATGTGAAGGCCAAAAAATCATAGTCTTGTCAAATTTCTTCAAAAAATCGTGTCTGGTCTTAACCTTTTGCAGATGACTGTACTTTGTCAGTATCGTAGGCCAGATCTTTTTAGCGTTTTTCTAACAGTTTTTCCCCAGCACATTTTGTCAATGGCGGTTTTTCTCAAACAGATTCGAAAGGCATAGCCCGTGTGGATATGATGATGGCGGCGCGAGTGATGATGCCTCGTTGATTTACAAAAATGAGTAAATTGCCGTACGTTCGTTTCGGGTGCTTGACTGTAACAACCATTGTAACGTGCGCACTCCGTGGACGTTGCGTTTCACGTTAAAATAAGTTGAGCAATATTGAGCGTAAACAAAATGTTTGTAAATAGCTTCTTCAGGTAACCAGTCTTGACAATACGCTGATGCGTACTGCTGCAGGACGTTACTGACCCGACAGCAAAGTAGGTGGTCAGTGACCACCGGGTCAGCGTATATTTTGAACGCTGCTACACTCCGAATCATAGTTGAACAATCAATGGAATGGGACTCATCCCTGTACATAAACTCTGCAGACTATGAGAAGGCATTTGATAGCCTCGACAGGGAGACGCTATGAACGCTCCTGCGACACTGCGGGTAACAAGAGAAATGTATTTCTCTGATGCAAAGTAACTATGAAAGACTCATTTATGGTGAAGACAGGAGTTAGGCAAGGTTGCCTCCTGTCACCATTCCTCTTCCTGTTTGCCATAGATTGGATTATGAAATAGACAACAAAAACAGAAGAAATGGTATCCAGTGGACACCTCGGAGCCAGTTGGAGGACCTGGTCTTTGCAGATGACCTCGCTCTCCTGTCCCACAGTCACCAACAGATGACCTCGCTCTCCTGTCCCACAGTCACCAACAGATGACCTCGCTCTCCTGTCCCACAGTCACAAACAGATGCAGGAGAAAACAGAGTTTCTCAACACAGTGTCAACACAGAAAGGACTCAACATCAACAAAAGCAAGACAAAGATCATGAAAGCCAACACGATGAATAACAGCCATGTGATATTAGGAAGGGAACTACTGAAAGAAACCGACTCCATCACATACTTCGGAAGCGTCAAAGTAAGGATACAAAATGCAAGAGTGGCATTTCGCATTTTGAGAAACATTTGGAATGCAAAACAAATCAAGCTGAACAACAAATTGTGGATATTCAATTCAAATGTCAATTCCCGTGTCACGAATAGTTTTTCTAGGGGTAATAATTGTGACACAGGAGGATTGTGATAACATGTTATGGATTCGTTTGACAATTCCTATAGTTGGCAAACATATAAAGATGCGTACTTCTTATAAATAGCATGTATTGATAATAGGTTGGCCAAACTATTCAATAGCAATTGATGAGCATGTACTTAAAACGATACTGATAAATACCATATCGAGATATTTGTAACAACTAAATAATCATGTAATTTATATCCAACAATAAAGTTAACAGATTTATGTGGTTTCTTCCAAGACATGACACAACTGAATTAGAATACAGAATAATAAAAAAACTGCATGTATAATAAGGACTGATTCCATGTCCAATAACAATATTTTCATACGTACGCATTCTTTAAACAATCTTATAATCCAACCTTCTCGGGTGGACATCCAGGAAGGTTGAATATCTCAACAGACTCATCCAAAAGAGACTTCGCAGAGAGTACTAGAAACTTATGGAGGGCGTCTTCACTGAAGACCGGTCAGAGAAACCACAACTCAATAAAAGTGTTGAGCCTACATAAAGTCTATGAAGACTGAGTGGACGGGTGAATCTGTACTGAAGATTGGAGGAAGACTCATCACTGATGAAGAAGATTTGGTTCAGTCTTCAGCCCAAAAGACAAGATCTCTGAGGAAGATTTCGACCAGAGGGGTCCGCCCGCCCCAGACAGTCCAATCTACCCACCCTGCAACAACCCCGAAATAACAGTTAAGGGAGGGGAGAAACTCCTCAAGAACCTCAACCCCAACAAAGCACCTGGACCAGATGGCGTCAGCCCAATAGTATTACAGACGATAGTCGAAGAGAGGCACCAGCCTTCACTACACGTTACAGATCATCACTGCACACAGGAACTATTCCTGCAGATTGGAGAAAAGCCTATGTAACACCAGTTTTCAAGAAAGGAGAGCGTTACAAAGCGGAAAACTATAGACCAATTTTATTAACCAGTGTCCCATGTAAACTAATGGAGCATATCCTAGTTAGCCTCATCATGTCCCATGCAGAGGAACACAACATCATAAGATCCGAACAGCATGGATTCTATAAACCACACCCATGCGAAACCCAACTGTTCGCCCTCATTGATGAAATAACAGAAATCATGGGGAGATGAGTACAGAGGATGTGGTGGTGATGGACAAAGGCCTTCAACAAAGTAAACCACTGTTTGCTTACCTACAAGCTACGACGATACGGGATCAGTGGTAACACCAATCAATGGATCCAAAGCTTCCTCCGGGACAGGGTGCAAGTAGTGGTGGTCGAAGGCACCAAGTGTTCCCTCATGTCGGTTGACTCATGATTCCCCAGGGGTCAGTATTTGGCCCTGCCCTCTTTCTCTTCTACATTAACGACCTCCCTAAGGGTATAACATCAAACTTCCGCAAGTTTGCAAACGACACATTCTGCCGTCGCCAAATAAAGACAAAAACAGACCAAGAAAACCTACAGAGGGACGTGGATGCGCTCACCCATTGGGAAGAGCAGTGGTCAATGTCATTCAACCCACTGAAGTGTTCCGTCCTGAGCGCCACGCGCAAACGGCAGACACCGAAAGCCTCATACAAGCTGCATGGACAAGCTCTCACTAACACCAGTCAGGTGAAATACCTAGGCATTATGATCACGAGTGACAACACATGGAGCCCTCACACCAATAACCTTACACCACCAAAGACATAACTGCCCTCGAAAAGATCCAGAGCAGAGCAGCACGTTGGGTCACCAACAGACACCGCCACACTTCCTCAGTAGAGTCTATGTTAAATATATTAAACTGGCCAACCCTCCAAGTCCACAGAAAGAAAGCACGCCCCAGTACCCTATATAATTACAAAACAGGAGCCATCACAATCAACTCGCTGTACCTGCCCACACTATCCGGTCCTCGTAAAACAAAAACAAGGAAGCCCATGACATCGGGTATGACCTTCCCTACCGCCGTACACAGTACAGGAAGATGTAATTTTTTCCGCGCCCAATAGTTGAGTGGAGCAGACTGCACCAAGAAGTGGTGTCTGCGATCACCCTGGATTCTTTTTAAGTCCAAGCTCCAGCACCACCTCTGAATCTTATAAACCCCCATCCCCTTCCCTCCCTTCCCTTCCCCTTCTACACCCCCTAACCCCACTAAGTGGCACCACTACATTTCTTCTCTCTTTCCTGATGCCAAAGTTTACACACCCAAATAAACATAAAGAAAACGAAGAAGATGGAGTGATGAACCTGCAATGAAAATTGCTGTACTCTGTTTATGAAAGGCGACTTTTCTCTACCGCATCTTGTGTCAAGACTTGGTGTGCCGGAGTTTAACGTCGAGACGCGGTCGAGACGAGACGGAGCAGCTTCACTTGCCAATGAGGAACTGGCCTGGAGTCACATGGCAGGTGGTAGACCCTACACATACGTGGATTTTCAAGTGTTTTGTCCAAAAAAGGGTGCACCATCCAACGCAACCCCCATGGCGTTTTATTTTTGGCCAACAAAAATTAGCGTTTATAACTTAAATACACATTACATGGCTAAACACACAGCTTTTCTAAAATTACATATTTTGTAGAATTTGGCATACAAATAATGGCTGTGAAGGGGAGGACCCCATCTCAGTGTTTTCTACTTTGTCCAGCAAATGGTGGATTTACAAATAAAATATATATTACTTGGCTGAAAAACATGTTTTTGGTGTCACAAAATTGCATCTTTTCAAGTAATTTGCTTAAAAACTGTAATCCCTTCCACATACATGCCCGAGGTGTTCCTTTTTGGTCACAAAATATCATTATTTACAACTAAAAATCTATGAATTGCCAAAACAATCACATTGTTTAGTGTTATTCCATTATTAGCGCTTCATTTTGGTCACCAAATGAGTATATTGACAACTGCAATATACAGTAGAACTGCACAGAGGCCGTAGAACGGTAGTCAAAATTGCCACTGGATTTTTCTTCCAAAATGAGCAAGAAAACATCGGCCATTCTGTATTCTGCGTGTGAGTGCGTGCATCGACCCGTTTTCCTTCGGAGTGCAATTTCGTCTCTTTTGTATGCAGGTACATCACCTAGGAACTGGCTGGAGACTCGCTCGAGACGCGGTCGAGACGCGGTCAAGACGCATCGAAAACGCGTCTCGACCACGTCTCGACCGCGTCTCGACAGCGTCTCCTTGGTGTGAGGGACACTTAATGAAGAAGATGTTTACGATTTTGCTGATAACGCAATGTTTGACCACACGTCGAAATCAGTTCACTTGAAGACGACGGTCGTGTAACTTGAGGGGCACCGTAGTATCTTAGAGGATTCTAAACCTCAGATGTGGATCCATGAAAATGTGGGACGTAAAATGCTGACTCACTTTCGGTTAGGAGCGCCCCCTAGGGATTGTTGACCTAATTAATGTGATGAGGCCCCATCCCTTAATTATCGCCCACCTCTCTAACGTTGTTTTAGTGCGTGCATGTCTCTGCATGTAAGGGGGAGGAGAGAGAGTATTCGGTGCCTCTAATTAGAGGGGTGCGTGTGTGTCATTGTATGTACGTGCGTGTTAATGAAAAAAACGATAACACATATTTTAACGTTTTAAGATTGTTTTATTTTATTCTCTTTTTCAATTATCTTCATACCCGCTCTCGTCTGATGCATCACACAACCAGACTTCCTCGTCCCCATTGTCTATGTCTGTATGTGTATTGTCATCGTCATCGTCGTATGAATATGGACCGAAAAGCCGTACTGTTTCTTTGATTTGATGTAGCACAGCCCGGAAGTGGTGATCGTGTTCTTTTTTTTAATTCATCATATCTGAAACGGATATAATCCTTTAAACCATGCACATATGTATGGGATATATGTGACATTATTTTCATACGAGGGTGATTTAAAACACACCATCACTGACACATTCATTTGTTGTTAGTCATAACGACGGAACTCACATTTAAATTTTAAATATGAAAGCATTTCCTTTCAGACAAAGTCTCTTGCTGACACAACAAAATAGAGTTAATGAAAAACTTGTGTAACACATAATTTCAGACAAAGAGAGACTACAATATAATGGTTGGTAATATTATGCGACATCTGCGTATTATAATCGAGTGTGTATGAGTGCACACTTTTTTAATGTGTATGAAAATTCCCTTTTCAGACAACAAAGACCTATTCGAAAGATTGGTCATCACATCTGGTTTTCATTACCGACTGTGTGTGTGAGCGCATTTTTTTAAAATGTGTCTGGCTTATACAGACTTTGAAAACACACACAGCCAACCTCTCAGTCTGGTATAACTAATATATATCTTGAAGAATATAACTGTTGTCCTCGATATTATTGAATCACTGAGTAGGTAAATTATATCAATGAATAAATTAATGACAGTCTGTAATATTCATCTTGACGAATATGCCTTATTCCTCGGTATTATCAATTTGAATCACTGACTAGGTTAATTGTATTAGTGAATATATTATCACATTTTAACAAAACTGTATTAATTATATAAATATAACTCACGTTAATTCAGCCTCCGTGTCATCGCCTTCTTCTACTTCTTCTTTCTCTATTCTTCTTCGAGTCCATCGAGACGCTGCTGAGCTACGGTGACGATGCTAAGTAGACTAAACTGCCGAGTCAGAAGTGGCACAAAGACACGGGCAGTCACATGGAGGCCGTCGAGATAGTCATGGGAGACACGGCCAATGCGGGCTTCGTGGCTCGACGAGAAAAGATCGTCCGGAGTCGCGCCGTTGACATGATGGATCGTCTCCACGTGGACCTGTTCCTCCAGGATAAATTCCCCATCAACGACGTTGAGGTCAAGATACGTCTGGTGCGCAACAAGAAAGCATTCGCGCTCATGGCCGGCGATGCCAACCTCGACTTTAAGATCAAGATCGTCAACGCCACCTTGTTTGTAAAGAAGACCACTCAGAATTCCACCGTGCAGATGGCACACATCAAAACCCTCGAGAAGAGCAAGTATCCGATGGGTCCTGTAGAATGCAAGGTCTACTTAATTCCAGCGGGAACCCGGTAACACACGCACGAGAATCTGTCCCTCGGAACCCTGCCGAAAAGCCTCGTGCTGTGCTGCATCAATAACGACGCCTATAACAGATCGTTCGACAAGAACCCGTTCCATGCCAAGAACAACGACATCAACTTCCTCGCCGTGTACGTGGACGGACGACAGATACCTTCCAAACCTTTCCAGCCAAATTTCGACAACGATCTTGTCGTCAGAAGCTATCTCAACCTGTTCACCTCGAACGGTCAGGTGTGGCAGGACGAAGGGAACGGACTGCCTCGCGCTGACTTCCAACACGGCAACACCTTCTTCGGTTCGGTTTAGATCTCACCCCCGACGCATGCGACGGTGCCTGCTTTCATCTGGTCCAAAAGGACGACCTACGCAACGAGATGCATTTCTGCCATGCGCTGACGACCACCGTGAACGTCATTGCCTACGCCGAGTTAGAGTCCGTGCTGGAGATCGACAAGACCCGCAACTTCATCTATGACTTCGGACGAGATGGAAACCCTACAGATCGCTCGCCTACTCACCTACTCATGACGATAGACGCTTTCCCGAATGCTTTCGTCAAGAAACCACGTGATAGAGGGCGCTGTTGTGGCGACCTGGAGTGTTTACATTTAGCCTCTGTGTTGTTTATCGTTTTTCGTCAGTTTTAACTGAAGGACTTCATATATGTTCGTCGAGAAGTAATATGAAGATGTTGTGCGGCAGAACAACCAAAGTTTTGGCAGTTTTATGGACCATTTTACTCGTTGTGTGTGTGAGTGGTGAACCGATTTGGCAAGATGGCAGATTCAAGACTTATACACGTGACGCGCTGTTGGCCTTGCGACCCAGTGTCACTGACAATCTTTCTGGTCCACTCCTGGATTTAAATGACTTTACAGTGCTCTCGGACACTAACAATAGAAACCACCCGCGACGCAAGCGGGGCAAGAAAGGCGGCGTTCGCCAGAGACTGAAGGAAAAGAAGGTACGCACCCTCCCCCTGCCCTCTATCATGTTAGCTAATGTCCGATCGTTACGTTCTAAAATTGATGAACTTCAGGCCAATGTTGCGTTACAGTGGGCCTATAAAGAAGCTTGTTTGATATGCCTGACTGAAACCTGGTTAGATCAAACATTACCGGACAGTGAACTTTACGTTACTTTACGGCTTTGGTACCCCAGTGAGATTGGACCGGGACAAAAAGCTGAGTGGCAAATCACAGGGTGGGGGGATCTGTGTGTACATTAACCAGCGCTGGTGTAAGTCTGTCATCGTGAGGGAAGAACTGTGTACCCCGGACGTGGAGCTATTGTCAGTGTCGCTGCGTCCGACCTCTTTACCCAGAGAGTTCGGACAGCTATTTTTAACTCTGGTCTATGTGCCACCGTTAGCTAATGTTGCACGCGCAGCTGATGCAATCACTAGCTGTGTGCACCGGCGTGACACAATGTCACCAGACTCGCCTAACATAATACTCGGAGATTTCAATAGCTGCCGACTAGACAAAACATTGCCTGTTTACCAGCAGTACGTGACGTGTCAGACACGCGGTAGTAACACCCTGGATCTCTGTTATGGCAACATTAAGGACGCATACAAGTCCGTGAAGAAGATGGCACTCGGCACAGCTGATCACAATGTGGTACATTTGATCCCGGCAAATAGAACTAAACTGCAGAGACAGAAAGCAGTGCAGAAAACTGTAAAAACGTGGGACTTGAACTCGGTCGACGCCCTCAGGGGGTGTTTTGACTGTACTTTGTGGGATGTTTTTATTGAATCCAGTTCTTCGCTTGAAGAAGCAGTTGATGTTGTCACAGACTATATCAAGTTTTGTGAAGAGATGATTATCCCCACAAAAACTGTGAAAATCTTCTCAAATAACAAACCGTGGGTGAGTAAAGAACTGAAAAACATAATCAACGAGAAGAAGAGAGCTTTCATGTCTAACAACCGCACTGAAGCAAAAAGGATCCAGTGTACTCTAAAAAAGCAGATCAGGGACGTTAAATTAGAATACAAGGACAGAATTGAACGCCTGTTCCAACACGGCAATATGCGCAGGGCATGGCAGGGACTAAAAACTCTGTCTGGTGTTGAGTCCGGCAAACGTGTCATACAAACCTCAGAGTCAGCGGAAGAGAGTCTCAAGTTCGCTGAGGAATTGAATTCCTTCTTTGGGCGTTTTGACCGGCATGACTTCTCACGTGAGCGTCAGGAGGCGGTGGATGATATTGAGTCTCAGCTCACTGAGGATGATACCCCAGAAACAACTCCTGATGACGTCAGTAAGATCTTCAAGCACGTTAATCCTCACAAGGCAACTGGGCCTGACAACGTCAGTGGTCGGGTCCTCAAGGAGTGCCATGCTCAGCTGGGTGCAGTGTTCAGCATCCTTTTCAACTGGTCTCTGAAGCAGCATCGAATCCCCCCGGCCTGGAAATCGTCAGTTATATGTCCTGTCCCCAAGAAACCTGTGCCATCTGTTCTCAACGACTACCGCCCAGTGGCGCTTACCTCAATCGTCATGAAGTGCTTTGAGCGACTCGTACTTCGTCCCCTCCTGGAGCATGTTGGGGATCAACTGGATCCCCTCCAATTTGCGTATAAACACAATCGAGGTGTGGATGATGCAGTCCTCACTCTATGTCATAATGTGTACACTCACCTGGAAAAGCCCAAGTCGTTTGCCAGGATAGTCTTTATTGACTTTTCGTCGGCTTTCAACACCATCCAGCCACACATCATGATGAGTAAACTTGTCAATATGCATGTGAACCCACACATCATCTTGTGGGTAAACCAGTTTCTTACTGAGCGTACGCAAGTAGTGCGCTATAATGGTGCTGTTTCGAGCTCACTCTTCACTTTCACTGGTGCCCCCCAGGGCTCTGTGATCTCCCCTGTTCTGTTCACACTTTACACAGACGACTGTCGTAGCAGCCAGGAGAGCGTCAATTTCATTAAATACAGCGATGACACAGCTATCGTCGACCTATCCGGCTCTGATCAAGTGTGTGCGTGCGCTGTAGCTGATTTCACATTGTGGTGCGACAATCATTTTCTAGACCTGAACGTTCGTAAAACTTAAGAACTCATAATAGATTTTAGGAAAAATCCTACTTCTCCCAAGAGACTATTCATTAACCGAGAGTGTGTAAGGAGAGTAGATGAATACAAGTATCTCGGCACTATCATAGATACAAAGCTCACTTTTTGTGAAAATACAGCGATAATTAACAGAAAGTGCCAGCAAAAGCTGTATTTCTTACGCAAGCTCAGGTCACTCAGTGTCAGCACACATGTTCTACAAACCTTCTACAGATGCTACATAGAAAGCTCTATTACATTTGGGTTTCTTGTGTGGTACGGCGGCCTGAGTATCGTGCATCGCAACACTCTGGCACGAACAGTCAGGGTTAGTGGCAAGGTTGTGGGAAAAAAGCAGACCAGTCTAGAGGATCTATACAGGCAACGGGCAGAGAGAAAGGGAAGGAATGTCTCCTCAGACCCCGAACATCCCCTGTTTCCATGCTATAAACTACTTCCTTCTGGCCGTCGCTTTCAACTCCCTCACTGCAAACTGAACCGCACTCGAAACTCTTTTGTCCCCTCGTCAATAAGACTAATGAATGAGTAACTGACCTTCGTTCCCCTCCATCTCTGCCAGTCTGACACTGAGTGAGCCTGAGATGATTTGTGAGATGATTTAATTTTAACTTAACTTTTTTTAAACTGTTGTAACTTATTTAACTTATTTAACATATTTAATTTATTTATTTAACCGATATAACTGTTATTACTTTTAGTCTTTTTATTTTTACATTGTGTATATTGCATGTACATTTGTTTTATATGTCTTAATATGCTGCTACACTCCACATGAATTTCCCTCACAAGGGACAATAAAGTATTGTGATTGTGATTGATGATTGATTGAACATTGGTGATGAACACGGTAATACTACGTACAGCCTGCCTCCACAACACGTCGAGTTCCATACCTTCATGAATAAACATTCCGTTGAATGGACTCATAATTCCAAGAGAATTCAGAGTCCACTGTCTAACGTTTGCGGACAATATTGTGTTGATTATCTCATGGTTCACTGTCACGGTTAAGTATTTTGTGAATGGTTACGGCACTGATTTGGTGAGAAACGATTGTCGTGTGTGATTGGCTTAAACAATTGAGATAAGGTACACTGTAGTACCCTGTTTCGACACTGATTCATGCGTATTTTATGTTTAGATTTGGCATCGATTGTATATAGATTAGCTTTGTTTGTGAGTAGTTTTGATATTGCTGCTTGTTTCGGCTTGTTTAGATACCGATCGGCACCATGTGTAATTGACAACAAGGTATCATCATTATCATTGATCGAGCCAATGGCGTGGTGGTCAAATACACTCGTAAGTCGCATCGTGCATGCACAAGCCAATGGCGTGGTCGTAATGACCGCTGGGGAGGTTGTACAAAACCCAAGTCATGTCAATATTCACTTGCATCTTTAGTCAATAAAACACGTGTGCACTCGTATAGTACCGAGTTTTGTTCGTTTTTTCACACGCACATGCACGCGATAACACACAAAGATAGACGACCCGTACATACACACACACGCACACACACGCGCGCGCACGCATGCATGCAATAACACACAAAATAGATGACCCTTACATAGACATACACATGTTATACCCCATAAAAGGTAGTCATCACACGCCCACCACTCCTCCATTCTCCCCCCTTACACGCACACGCACGCATGCACTAAAACACACGATCTTATATCCCATTAGAGATAGTCATCAGCCGTCCACCACTCCTCCTCTCTTCCTCCCTTACATGCACACGCACGCACTAACACAACGTTTAACACTCGCTCTGGGGATGGCCGGTAATTAAGGGATTGGACCTCATCACATTAAGTTGGTCAACAATCCCCAGGGGGCGCCCATAACCGTAAGTGAGTCAGCATTTTACGTCCCACATTTTCATGGATCCACATCTGAGGTTTAGAAACCTCTAAAATACTACTCACCTCTTTCGCCACTTTGCGATTTCCACAGGAAGTTCGTTTTGTTCAGCCGAACTGAGGTACCTACTGTATCAGTTAGTCCTGTGTCATCTTATTTAATTTTAAGAGTTATTAAATGCAAACAAGATTCCTTCGCATTACGTATGTACGGTCTAGATCAGGTGCGGATCTAACAGGAAAAAATTGCACTTTCATGATAAGGTGCCGTTTTTCAAATCGGGAAAAGAGCACTTAAAAAACGAGCTACCATTCAATTGCAGTATTGCTGTGCTTGGAGGAACTCCACGCACCTTCACTCTGTCTCTTATCCATGCCTCAAGCCTGAGTACGATTGCCTTCAGGCACGGATACAGGATTTCGGGAGATATAGTGCGGGTCAGTTTCTAAAAATAAGGCACTTTAACCATATAGGCAAGACAAACAGGGCACTTTTAAACTAAAAGGCCACTTTTTGTATTTTTCTAGGGGGCAACTGCCCCCTGCCTCCGGTAGCTACGGCCCTTGTGTGTATGATTATGTGTGTGTATGTGTGTGTGTGTGTGTGTGTGTGTGTGTGTGTGTGTGTGTGTGTGTGTGTGTGTGTGTGTGTGTGTGTGTGTGTGTGTGTGTGTGTGTGTGTGTGTGTGTGTGTGTGTGTGTGTGTGTGTGTGTGTGTGTGTGTGTGTGTGTGTGTGTGTGTGTGTGTGTGTGTGTGATTGTGGCGTCACGTCGATTTCGAGAATGTTATGATAAATTAAAATTGGGTGGAGCTTATGGAATGAAATCAAGGACTGGTAGGCTTCATGTCTGAAACCTATGCAATTTAGAAAGTGGCGCAGACCTCTGTCTACGAACTAACATTGTTCGGAATTGTCTAAAACTCGAAAAACAACACCATTGTAAGCCTATTTATAGGTTGTTTAGGTTTTCAAATGACATCTAGACGGTCGGGATAAGTTGAGCAGTAATGATGCTAGCGACCGTTGAATTTAGTATTTTAATTGTTCTTTGTTTTCGCTCGCGCACCTATTTTTGGTTATATCTATGTGAACTTAGATTTTAACTTCTTAAATTTTCCTGTTTGATTTTCCCCGTCAGCTTTTAGTGCTTACAGAATATTTATCTTTCTATACATTTCCACTCAGTAAAGGATTGGACACTCCAGGAGTCGTTGTAATCAATAGACAGGTAACATCACATCACCTTCTTCCTCGCTAATACATTGGCAACTGTTGTGGCATGGTTTGTTCTGCACAGAAATGTGTGTGCGTGTGCGTGTGCGTGTGCGTGTGCGTGTGCGAGGGTGCGAGGGTATGTGTGTGAGTGTGAGTGAGAGAGAGAGAGAGAGAGAGAGAGAGAGAGAGAGAGAGAGAGAGAGAGAGAGAGAGAGAGAGAGAGAGAGAGAGAGAGAGAGAGAGAGAGAGAGAGAGAGAGAGAGGAGAGAGAGTGTGTGTGTGAGTGCCTACATGTTTGTTTTTATGTGCGTGTGCGTGCGAATCCGTGTGTGACAGACACACAAACAGACATACAGCCAGACAGACAGATAGAGATACAGAAAGACAGACAGACAGACAGGCAGACAGCCAGCCAGACAGACGGAGAGAGACGGATGTGTGTATGTGTTTGTATGTTTGTGCGTGTCTGCATGTGTGTGTGTGTGAGCGTGTGTGTGTGTGCGTGCGTGCGTGAGTGTGTGTATGTTTGTGCGTGATTACTTGATTGTGTGTGTGCGCTTGTGTGTGTGTGTGTGTGTGTGTGTGTGTGTGTGTGTGTGTGTGTGTGTGTGTGTGTGTGTGTGTGTGTGTGTGTGTGTGTGTGTGTGTGTGCTTGTTTATTTGTTTGTACGTGAGTGAGTGCGTGTGTGCGTGTGTGCGTGTGTACGTGTATGCGCACGACTGTGTGTGTGTGTGTGTGTGTGTGCGTGCGTGTGGGTGTATGTGTGTCAACGTCTTTGTGTGGGTGCGTGTGTCAGCACAGCCATACACATATAACTTCAATCAATCTCGAGTAGTTTTTTAATTAATTGCCCTTAACTTTACGAAACTGTTCAAACATTGTTCATATCAAAAATATGCCAATTTGAGATATTCTAACTTTTAATGTGAAATATGTTTACGAGGGTATACTATTCGTTTAAGGAAAGATAAACTTGTGCGTGCTTCCAATAGGAATAAAGTAACTCAAGAAGTATACTGATTTGAACGACTCGGCCCATCTAATGAGGAATATGTTTACGATATATCTTCCTCTTTGGAGAAAAATATTCGTTTTAGCATCCAGGACATTGCCCGTGTAACTACAATAAGTATACAATGTTGTAAGATGTGTGTAGATTGTCATAAATCTGCCGTGATCTTACAGGTCGTTGTGGTTCAGATCTGTCTTCCTTGCGAGTTAAGATCATTTTGAAAAGGCGCTGGCTGGCACCGATGTGTATGTATGCGTGGACACCACCAGAATACTATCATACTGGGGTCTCCAGCCCCTTCTGTCCTTCCCCGCGCTCCGGGCCTTTCGCACTGTTCTTCTCTACTAATGGAAGGACCATCTGCTTCGTGCTCTTCTCAGTCGAATCGTCATTGCCAGACATGTGCTGTTTGGCTGGAGGGTGGCGATGCGGTTGCGTTTGGTGACGGTGACGATTCGCACGTTCGCTTCCGTTCGCGGCTGTCGTTGCATTTGACTTAGCCGCTTCCTTCCGACGACTGTTTTGCTTTCGTTCATCGCCGCCCGCTGACGTGTAGCTTGCCCCACAATTGTCGATAAGTCTACAGTGAGCGTCAAGTTTCCCTTCCCTGTCTTCCGAGTATTTCCCATGCCCCTTGTCCCCGACCACTTCTCCGTATGTCGACCCATCGCTGCGACTCTTCCCCGCTCCATGGCAGAATGTCACTTCGCGACGGCGCATTTCCATTCGCAAAAATATCGCTCCGCAGATAACGATGATGATAGACGGCCAGAGCATGCAATGAATCACCTCCGTCTTGGTGTATCGTTTTGATTCGATCACCCTCTGATAGTCTGTCGTGTCATAGAAACACTTGAACGGAGTCACCTTGCGTGACCACCATTCGTTGGCGTACTTCTCTACGGCGGCTTTGTTGTCTTTTGGTCGCTTCATGCAGATACTGATCGAGCACTGTAAAGAAAATACACAAATGCAGTAGACATGTTCAGGGTTAATAGGAACTTAACAAGACTTACAACGTTGACATGTTAGCGTATGTATTCAGTAATTCTTACTATATTCAATAATTCATATTCCATTCACAATTGTTTATTATAAAATATAAGGAGCCGATGGATATGTCATCATTGGCTATTGAAACTGAAAAGTCTGATACTGGAACATGCGCACACATATATTGTTATGACACTGTATGTGAGATGTACACATATAATACTGGACCGTGTGCACACACACATTGTTATGACACTGTATGTGAGATGTACACATATAATACTGGAACATGTGCACACATACATTGTTATGACACTGTATGTGAGATGTACACATATAATACTGGACCATGTGCACACACACCTTGTTATGACACTGTATGTAAGATGTACACATATAATACTGGACCATGTGCACACATACATTGTTATGACACTGTATGTGAGATGTACACATATAATACTGGAACATGTGTACACACACATTGTTATGACACTGTATGTGAGATGTACACATATAATACTGGACCATGTGCACACATACATTGTTATGACACTGTATGTGAGATGTACACATATAATACTGGAACATGTGCACACACACATTGTTATGAAACTGTGTGTGAGATCTACACACATAATACTGGACCATGTGCACACACACATTGTTATGACACTGTATGTGAGATGTACACATATAATACTGGAAAATGTGCACACACACATTGTTACGACACTGTATGTGAGATGTACACACATAATACTGGACCATGTGCACACACACATTGTTATGACACTGTATGTGAGATCTACACACATAATACTGGAACATGTGCACACACACATTGTTATGACACTGTATGTGAGATGTACACATATAATACTGGAACATGTGCACACATACATTGTTATGACACTGTATTTGAGATGTACACACATAATACTGGAACATGTGCACACACACATTGTTATGACACTGTGTGTGAGATGTACACATATAATACTGGAACATGTGCACACACACATTGTTATGACACTGTATGTGAGATGTACACATATAATACTGGAACATGTGCACACACACACATTGTTATGACACTGTATGTGAGATGTACACACATAATACTGGACCATGTGCACACACACATTGTTATGACACTGTGTGTGAGATCTACACACATAATACTGGAACATGTGCACACACACATTGTTATGACACTGTGTGTGAGATGTACACATATAATACTGGACCATGTGCACACACACATTGTTATGACACTATATGTGAGATGTACACATATAATACTGGACCATGTGCACACACACATTGTTATGACACTGTATGTGAGATGTACGCATATAATACTGGAACATGTGCACACGCACACATTGTTATGACACTGTATGTGAGATGTACACACATCATACTGGACCATGTGCACACACACATTGTTATGACACTGTGTGTGAGATCTACACACATAATACTGGAACATGTGCACACACACATTGTTATGACACTGTATGTGAGATGTACACATATAATACTGGACCATGTGCACACACACATTGTTATGACATTATATGTGAGATGTACACATATAATACTGGACCATGTGCACACATACATTGTTATGACACTGTATGTGAGATGTACACATATAATACTGGAACATGTGCACACACACATTGTTATGACACTGTATGTGAGATGTACACACATAATACTGGACCATGTGCACACATACATTGTTATGACACTGTATGTGAGATATACACATATAATACTGGAATATGTGCACACACACATTGTTATGACACTGTATGTGAGATGTACACACATAATACTGGACCATGTGCACACATACATTGTTATGACACTGTATGTGAGATCTACACACATAATACTGGAACATGTGCACACATACGTTGTTATGACACTGTATGTGAGATGTACACATATAATACTGGAACATGTGCACACATACATTGTTATGACACTGTATGTGAGATGTACACACATAATACTGGACCATGTGCGCACACACACATTGTTATGACACTGTATGTGAGATGTACACATATAATACTGGAACATGTGCACACACATTGTTATGACACTGTATGTGATATGTACACATATAATACTGGAACATGTGCACACATACATTGTTATGACACTGTGTGTGAGATGTACACATATAATACTGGAACATGTGCACACATACATTGTTATGACACTGTATGTGAGATGTACACACAAAATACTGGAACATGTGCACACACACATTGTTATGACACAGTATGTGAGATGTACACACATAATACTGGAACATGTGCACATACACATTGTTATGACACTGTATGTGAGATGTACACATATAATACTGGAACATGTGCACACATACATTGTTATGACACTGTATGTGAGATGTACACATATAATACTGGAACATGTGCACACATACATTGTTATGACACTGTATGTGAGATGTACACACATAATACTGGAACATGTGCACATACACATTGTTATGACACTGTATGTGAGATGTACACATATAATACTGGAACATGTGCACATACACATTGTTATGACACTGTGTGTGAGATGTACACATATAATACTGGAACATGTGCACACATACATTGTTATGACACTGTATGTGAGATGTACACACAAAATACTGGAACATGTGCACACACACATTGTTATGACACTGTATGTGAGATGTACACACATAATACTGGAACATGTGCACATACACATTGTTATGACACTGTATGTGAGATGTACACACATAATACTGGACCAAGTGCACACACACATTGTTATGACACTGTATGTGAGATGTACACATATAATACTGGACCATGTGCACACACACATTGTTATGACACTGTATGTGAGATGTACACATATAATACTGGACCATGTGCACATACACATTGTTATGACACTGTATGTGAGATGTACAACATGCATAGTTCAAACTACTCCATCAGTTCAATTTTTCTTTCATTTTTCCTCACGTTTCGGACTAATTTCGTGAAAAAGCAATCCTACCTAATATTCAATATGATATGCTGACTCGTTTGTACATATTTAGCTATTTTCTTTTGGTTAAATTTGAAGACAAAAAAATTTGTTACGAATGGATCCGTTCGATATTAATGCTGTGCATATGCTCGGTGTCCAAATATATACGCTCGGAAAGGTACACATATGTACATATATATTTCGTACATCTGTTGTACCCGCAAACATGTGCTAACGGTAGCGGAAATTGCAGAGGTCATATGAAAACATGGGAGATACATGACGGCACATTGGATGATGGTAACATACATCTTGAAAAGGTCTGATAAGTTATTGTGTGGGAAGAATGACTATGTGAGGGAAAGGTCGACCACTCATTGATTAGGCCGGCATTCGCCGAGTCAACAATTATGACTCTCACTCGGATGCTTGTATGTCTATATTCCAACGCCACATCAACAAGTTCCTAGAGGTGACGGCTTGCAGTGTGTATACTGCCATATTCCCCATCATACACAATATGGATAATTGGTGAGGCTACAATGGTTAAACTGGATAATTTATTAAACAGAGGACCAATCCAATTCCAGCAGCGAAGAAATATGAAATACAATGGACACATAACCATAACCAATACCATTATTGGAAGTGGTGGAAGGCGGAAACACTTGGTCAAAAACTCTTCCGTAACCAACCAGAATTCCAAACCCACTGTAGTTTTATATATTTACACATAGTACGAGAAAACTAGGCACATTAGGTTTAGACATAACAAACGAATGAAACCATATGCACTACGAATAATGACAGGTGTAAACATACAGAATATACATTCAGTATAATGTGTGTGTGTGTGTGTGTGTGTGTGTGTGTGTGTGTGTGTGTGTGTGTGTGTGTGTGTGTGTGTGTGTGTGTGTGTGTGTGTGTGTGTGTGTGTGTGTGTGTGTGTGTGTGTGTGTGTGTGTGTGTGTGTGTGTGTGTGTGTGTGTGTGTGTGTGTGTGTGTGTGTGTGTGTGTGTGTGTGTGTGTGTGTGTTATTGCATAATATAATGCTTAATATAATTATCGTATTCTGTTACTCATAAATTACGCTATATCAGGTTGGGATCACCAGATTAAAAAAGCTATAAGAGCACAATCACTCGAACTAAGTACAATGCACATACTGAACTAATTTTCAAAGAACAGCGTTTTTTAAATAGAAGGCTTTTATAAAATACTGCATTTTAAATGTTTATGTACGTATGTAAATAACAACTTGTCAGATAACATTCAGGCCATGTCCTACATCTGTCATTCTTTAATTCACAGCCATTATACAAGGCACATAAACAATTGAACAACAATTAATTATGAATATACGAAGAGATGCATTCGAATACATTTAGTATATCGTAAATAACACTCCTAATATAATTAAAGATAAATGTCATACACATAGTCTGCATAGTGGTTTATGCAAAACAAAACTATCTATACAAATACAAAACATATTGCCATATTCCAAATTGTTATGCGGGCTACCAAATTGAGCTACACACGTATTAATAAATTCGACTATATATCTCAAGCAGATTCCACGCAGAAAATAAGATACTGTGAATCAATCACATGCTCCCCACCAAGTAAGAAAGGATTTGAATATGGCCTATGCTGATAGTCAGCCACAATAGAATATGTGTTTGTGAACAACTTACGAAGGTCCCTAACAATAAAATTGAGGACCGTCTCAAATTAATTCCATTCGTTGATAAAGAACCCAGGAGTAAACGAGTGTGCCATCCCTATGTGCATGCACGCAGTGACAATAGCATGCGTGTGCCATCCTCACGTGCATGCACGCAGAATGACATTAGCATGCATGTGCCATCCCCACGTGCATACATGCATGCAGGCTGACATTAACATGCATGTGCCATCCCCACGTGCATGCACGCAATGACATCAGCATGTCTGTGCCATCCCCACGTGCATGCACGTAGTGACATCAGCATGCGTGTGCCATCCCCACGTGCATGCACGCAAAGTGACATTAACATGCATGTGCCATCCCCACGTGCATACATGCAGAGTGACATTAGCATACTTGTGCCATCCCCACGTGATTGCACAAAGAGTTACATTAGCATGCGTGTGCCATCCCCACGTGCATGCACGCAATGACATTAGTATACCTGTACCATCCCCAGGTGCATGCACGCAGAGTTACATTAGCATGCGTGTGCCATCCCAACGTGCATGCATGCATAGTGACATTAACATGCATGTGCCTTCCCAAAATGCATGCATGCATGCATGCACGCAGAGTAACATTAACATGCGTGTGCCATCCCCACATGCATGCACGCAGTGACATTAGCATGCGTGTGCCATCCCCACATGCATGCACACAGAGTGACGTTAGCACGTGTGTGCCATCCCCACGTGCATACATGCATGCACACAGAGTGACATTAGCGTGCGTGTGCCATCCATACGTGCATGCACGCAGAGTGACATTAGCAAGCGTGTGCCATCCGCAAGTGCATGCACGCAGTGACATTAGCATGTGTGTGCCATCCCCACGTGCACGCACGCAGAGTGACATTAGCATGCGTGTGCCATCCGCACGTGCATGCACGCAGAGTGACATTAGCAAGCATTTGCCATCCACATGTGCATGCACGCATAATGACATTAGCGTGCGTGTGCCATCCCCACGTGCATGCACGCAATGACATTACCATGCGTGTGCTATTCCCACGTGCATGCACACAGAGTGACATTAGCATGCATGTGCCATCCGCACGTGCATGCACGCAGTGACATTAGCGTGTGTGTGTCATCCCCACGTGCATGCACACAGAGTGGCATTAGTATGTGTGTGCCATCCCCACGTGCATGCACGCAGTGACATTAGTATGCGTGTGCCATCCCCACATGCATGCACGCAGTGACATTAGCATGCGTGTGCATCTGTCAGACGACACAATCGATGAAGTGGCAGACGCAACTCGCGCTTTTCTGTTTTGACCACGGAAGTGCTGGCACTGCAGGTCGTTAAAGCAATGTATGGCGATGGCAAACGTAATTTCCCCACGTTTATCGATCGGGTAGCGCGCTCATATCTCGGCTAAACGAGGACAATTCAGTGCTTTCGCGTCGTTGATCCGGTAAACAAATTAGCCGGGAGAAAAGCCGCGAAATGATGGCTGCAATCAAATAAAACTATAATTTTAGTAGAGCAGTCGTCGTGGCGCCGACGGCGTGTTTGTGACGTAGATGGGAATGTTTTCAAATAAAGCTATTTCTAGGTGTAAATTAACGTGGCTTCTTATACACACAGAAACCAGGTGATATTGTATTGGCTTTTGTTTCATGAGACTAACTAAACCTGGCAAAGTACTGAAGATGAGACAACCACATAGATGGTTTTCAGGTACGAACGTGCAAACAATATTGAAGGTAAACTATGAATGTTGTATAGGTCATACCTATAAAACCCAGCATGAATCTAAATCAGTCTGCAGTTAATTTGTACGAACGTTTTGTTAGCTTTATTGACGACTTAGGCCTCCATTTTAAATAAATAGAACATACTAATCTATGTATGACCTGTTACATTGTTACAATGTTACATACTACAAGAACAACAACATTAACAGAAAGAGCTCTACGTTAGGATATATTTCACAGGTGCTTGTTCTGATTACAAATACGCTGGCTAGCAATATCGTTGGTAAGTGCTTACGTTTTACTGCAATAATGTAGCATAGCGAACATATAAAATGGGAACAACATGTAGCTACGTAGGCTTGCTCACGATATTGTAAGGTCTAGCTGATACTCGTTTATTGTGCAAAATTAAAACACTTATTATATATTATACATCGATAAGCCTACTTTTGTATTTGTTACTCTCAGGATGTGCATCCGTGAATTGATATATGCATACCTGGTATGTTCTTAGTGAGTATGCTAATAACTTGTCACAGTGAACCGAGAAATAGGCATCCCCATTCAACCATAACGTCTCATTCTAGTATTCGAAGCCATTGATTGCGACTACTGAAGGCGTCATCTGTCTGAACATCGAAGAGGCGACTTTGATTGGGCTGAACGAACAGCGAGATTGCTGCAGAACCAACAGCGACACTGCCGCTGAACCAACAGCGAGACTGCTGCGGAATCAACAGGGTGACTGCTGCTGAATCAACAGCGAGACTGCCACTGAACCAAACAGCGAGACTACTGCTCAACCAACAGCGAGACTGCTGCAGAACCAACAGCGAGACTGATACCGAACCAACAGCGAAACTGCCGCTGAACCAACAGCGAGAGTGCTGCAATTTGCACAATTGGTTACTGACAATTGCTTTATATCGCCTTGCGGCGATATCACTGATAGCAAATTCGTTGATGAAAATCGTTTGTCACTGCCGTGTCTGTTGTACCGGTTATGGATATCAACATAATACATAAAAACAACTTACATCGCTGAAACTGGCACAATCGCCTGTGCAAAATATAATTAAACGGTAACCAACGATTCGCGGAAATATATGAGATACCGAGCAACGCAAACTAGACTAGTGTTCCCAGTTCGGCGACCGGCGAGCTCGGAAGAGTAGGAATTTGTGATGTCAGGCTTTCTTTTCTGTGTGAAGTAAGTAGTGCCAGTAGTTTATTTAAGGTTGTTCTAGTAAACTACTGGCATAACATGCTTCATTGTAGTTGCAAATGATTAGTTTTATTAACTCTTTCAGCCAGAAACGAAGGACCAATTCGTAATTGTACTGAAGAAAATTGTTAATATTCTTCAGGAGAAACAGAGATGACAATACACCGTTTCAACAAGGCCATGGAGCAAGCAGGGAAAACAGTGCTAGTATGCAGAAGATCAAATAAAGAACAGTGTATCGGTATATGCAACAACAATTTATAATTATAGTGGAAATTAATAGGAGTGATTCCATGTGTACGATGCCGTATTCGTATGCGGAAAACCGAATCAGTTCATGTAGCGATTCGAATCGTATCCGGGTGGGAAAACCATGCAAGTGACGGCACTACAGTACAATGCAATCACATAATCTCGAAATAAACTTGCGAACATGTCTGCTCGTAAACTTCCCGTCACAGAAGTGGACAATATGTAGAACTGGTGAGGCAGCATCCGATGTTGTACTCTGTCAGATGTCTGGAGCACAAAGACGCCCAAAACATACACAAGACGACGCCGTGTGTCGAATCAGTTCTGCAATGGTACAGCAGGACAGCAATAAACGCATCGCATTCCGTCTAAATGGAATCACACAAAACGTATTCTTTATATGAGTAGTAGTAGTAGTTGTGATAGGCTTCCTGCAGTCTCGTAAGACTATGGATCTGCACCCTGGTGTCGAAGATCAGTTGTTGGCTCGGCAGCATGTGTTGTGACTGTAGAGGCCGATTCTTGAGAGTCAGTCTTTATTGCATTTGCAGCGCTCTCGGTTCTGTTCTCAGCTTGGGTGTTTTTTTTTCTGCGGTTACGTTTTTCTTCTGCTAGCCTGCGGAAAACCTCCTCTCCTCTTTTGAGACCCCTGTGTCGTTCCTGCCTCCATGTGGATCGGTCTCAAGCCAGCTCCTCCCAATTGTCAACATCCATGTCTAGTGCCTTCAAGTCTCGCATGCATAAACCTCCATCTGACAGGCGTATTAAAGTTCCTGTTGCACACAAAAATGTATATAACAATTCATTTGTACCTTCAGCCGTTGCTGTCCTGGATGCTGCACTCAAATAATGTGCCAGTAGAGCTGCAGTTTTGGGTGTGGGTGGTGGAGGAGAGAGTGTACATGCATGATTATATTATGTGAATAATTTAATATATTACTTTAATATACATGTATCATGTATTAATTACACAGTTTGTTATCATTGCATGTTTTAACAATGCAGATAGTGACGTAGTAATGCCCTTCTCTGATGTTCTGGGAGTGCTGGGGTTTGCTAATGTTTAGGCCACATGGTATGCTCTGTAAAACTTTACATTTAGTCAATTGTCTGTTTAGGTGGTGTGTTTAGTTTTCGTTTTGGGATACTTTAGTGTGTTATCTATATATATCTTACTCATAAAACTCCACATGTGTGGGGACTTTACATGTACATGCAATGATGCTGTGCGTTTTCATATCTTTATTTTATATTTTATTTTATTGTTTGTTTTGCTGATAGAGCTAATTAACTGATTGGATGGTTAATGGATTAGCTTAAAAGACAATTTTTTGTTTTAAAATGAGTTCAGTCGATTCTCCTGAGTGGAGTACAGCATCCAGGACTCACTGCCGTACAGAAGTGTACTCAGCACGCGGGCGTTGTACACTGTCACCTTTGTGTGCTCCGTCAACATTTTGTTGTTCCAGACTCTCTTTGTAAGCCGGGCAAGTATTAAGGGGCTCTCCCAGTCCTTCTACCGATTTCTGCTACTAAGGGAGGTTATCGGCAGTGGTGGACTCGAGGTAGGTGAAGAGGTGGAAGACCTCTAGCACATAGTTGTTTATGGTGTTGGCTGGGGGAGTGACCACATCCTGCCCCGTGATGTTAGTCTTTCTCAAGCTAATTGTCAATCCGAAATCCGTGCGTGCCTTTGCAAAGCGGTTCATGAGGTTTTGTAGTTCCCCGTCAGTATGCTTGATGACGGCTGCATCATCCGCAAACAGAAACTCTCTGATGAGGGCCATGCGCACCTTGGTCTTCGCTTTTAGGCGAGACAAGTTGAATAGTTTTCTGTCAGATGCATATTCACTCCCTCTGTCGAAGATCCAAAGGCGTGCTTCAACATAAGGGCAAATAATATCCCTAAGAAGGTTGGGGCGAGGACGCATCTCTGTTTGACACTACTGGTAACGTTAAAAGTCTCGGATTTAGAACCATCGTACCGAATTGTACCTCTTACATCATCGTGGAATGACCCGATTACGCTGAGCGCTTTGGGAGGCATCATATCTTCGGTAGAATCTTTAACAGACCATCCCTGCTCACAAGGTCGAAGGCTTTGGTAAGATCGATGAAGGCAACGTACAGCGGTTCTTCTTATGTTCCCTGCATTTCATATGTAACTGTCGAAGCGAAAAGATCACGTCAGTAGTTGTTATATTTGCTCTGAAGCCACAGTGGGATTCGGGGTATACTCTGTCAGAAAGTATGTGTAGTCTGTTCAGGATGACACGAGCAAACAGCTTGACAACTACGCCCACGAGTGAGATGCCTCTGTAATTGTTGCAATCATTCCTGTCTCTTTTGTTCTTGTAAAGCGTGATGATGTTTGCGTCCCTCACGTCTTGTGGCATGGCCCCTTCGCACCAACACTGACGAATAAGTACGTATAGGGGTTCGAGTAGAGTGCTCTTGCCGCACTTCATGATTTCGGTTGGAATCCCATCGCTTCCAGGTGCTTTTCCACTGGAGAGGTTGTCGTTAACTTTGCTGAGTTCCTCAATGGTTGGTTCCTCATCCAGCTCTATCAGAGTGGGCAGACATTCTAAGCCATCCATGTCTGAGCTGGTGACAGCATTCTCTCTGGCGTACAGCCCTGGGTAGTACTCTACCCACCTCTCCATTAGCTGTTTCCTGTCATGTATGGGCTCGACTGTGGAATACCTCAAGGGGACTGTCTTGCTATGAGTAGGGTCTATGGCTTTCTTGATGTCGTCGTACGTGGCCCCAGTGTTGCCTGTATCAGCTGTTCGCGGATATCCTTGCATATCTGGACCCAGCATTCGGTCGTACAGCGCCTATCAGTCTGTTAGACTTTGCTTCTGGCTGTTCGGACCACCTGGAGGGTTGCTTGGCTGGGCGAGCGCTTGTGTTCTTCAAGGGCTGCACATAACTGGAGTCACCACACTGTAGTTAACCTCGAATCAATCATTTGTCTTCCTTGACTGCATCTCTCCAAAGTCTGTTAATGGCAGCGTTATGGACTGTGTTGCGTAGATGGTCCCATGTCTGAGTGGCAGTGTCAAGTGGAAGGAGTCCATCCTCCAGTAACTCTCTAAGCAGTGCTGTCTTTTCGGGATGTGATGTCTTGCTCACATCAATGAGAGGTTTTCATTCGCGTTTAGAGCGATGTACCTTCTTCGGCTGCAACCTAATCCTGCAGCACACCAAGGACTGGTCTGGGTCACAGTCAGCGCTGTGGTGGGATCGGGTGATCAGAACATTCTGGAGGCAAGAGCGTCTGGTGATGATCAAGTCCAGCTGATGTCAGTGCTTTGATCGGGGGTGTCTCCATGATGCCTTGTGTTGGGGCTTTGTGTGAAAGAAGGAGTTAGTGGTGCAGAGGTCGAAGTAGGAGCACAACTCAAGAAGTAGCTGTCCGTTCTCATTTATTTTGCCGAATCCGTGATGTCCTAGGCAGACTGGCCAGGCGATATGGCCGGCTCCCATCCTTGCGTTGAAGTCACCCAACAGCTGTAGGGGTTCCTGTGGCGGTATCTGGCTGATGGTGGATTGCAGGTTTCCATAAAACTCATCTTTGGCTTAAGTTGAGTACAGGGTTGGCTCATACACGCTGATGAGGTTGACAGGGCCGTCGGACGTTTGAAGACGGAGAGAAAGGGGTCTTTCAGATCCGTTTCCGCCAGGCTCTATCATCCCTAGCAGTTTGTTCTTGACTGCAAAGCCTACGCCCTGCTCTGTTGAATCGTCGAGTCCCTTGCCTTGCCAAATAGACTGTGTAGTCCTTTTCTCTCAAAGACCTTGATTCGGCCAGGCGTGTTACTTGGAGTGTGGCGATGTCGACATCAAGCCTTTTGAGCTCGTTGTTAATGACTGCAGTCTTTCGGGGGTCACTGATGTCTTGGGGGGTCCTGTGAGAGGCCGGTCTTCATAGAACTAACGTTCCAGCATCCCAACTTCATAGTCCGGTTCCGGTCCGTTTTCCTTTTCGTTGTGCTTTTGTCTTCTGTTGCTTGGTGCAGGAATTTCAGTCTCACTCTTCAGTTTGCAAAGCCCTAAGCCCCACGCATCCAGCGATGCAGGTAATTGTGGCGAGACAACACCTTGCTGGCTGGGGGCTGCCAATATCTCTCCCACCATCGGAAGGAACCCTGGCGCCACACTCTACGCCAATCGAGTAAGAGGCTTATAACCGGTAAACTGCTGCTTCCCGTGTTTTATCTACACCGTGAGGTGAAGCTGAAATGTCCTCTCCAGGGCACAAGCCTGGGCAGGTTGGTATGGAGAGCCAGTTGTTGCCCATGCAGCACGTCCCCCTCTCCACGTCACTGGTGGATCCAAAGGAACAGCCAGAGCTGATATAGTTTGGACCCAGTGCCGTCGCAGGAGCTGCCAGAAGGACGTAGAATACAACATCGGACTGTCTTCGGGGCTCCGAATCCGGATTTGCTATCAGGTTTTTCTCCCTTAGTCTTTGTAGGTATAGCCGCAATGCAGCGGAGGTTTGGAATAAGAGTTGACCTTCTCATAGACAGGCGACCAGTCAGTGTTAACGAGCCCCATCTGTCCTAAGCGTCTGGTTTTAAGGCGCCAGATATCCGCCTTTGCCCTTTCTCTTGTCAGAAAAGGACAATTCCGCCACGGGAAGGCCAGAAGTTGGACTCGGCTGTCAGAGGCTTTACGAGGCGCACACCGTTTGGGTAATTAATAGGTAGTGAGAGCTTATCCTCAAACCAACCCAGGCTTAGCAGTCTTGGAATCTTTATATCGCATCCACAAACTGTTGAAAAAATTCGCAGCCGCGTCGCCGTATCGCCGTAATGTCAGCTAATTGTAACCAGAACGGGGGCATATTTCCAAGGGTCTAGGGGGGCACGGTCACGTGGGTCCATTATAAAAGGTCTACGGGCACGCTAAATTCCAAAGGTCTAGAGGGCACGTGCCCCCCGGCCCCCTAGACACGCCTATTGTATCTATAGACATCGACGGTCTACCCTCCTAGCAATTGTGCTCTTATTATATATGTGTATCATATTTAGATACGTCTGCCGCCTACCCTCCTAGAAACTTACAACCATCAATCTATATTTCTTTGCAGAAATCACCGCTACGTGTATTAAACTATTCAACCTCAACATCCATGACAATCTTGCAGAATATCCGCTACGCCTTGTGGCAACTATTGCAAACATCTTACAACAACACTGCAGACGCTATATTTACATTTTATCTATGTTGGCGCGTACTGGTAGTGTGTCGGCGTCGATAGTTGTATCTGGTGGAACATTCCAGACAACCACGAAACATGATGCATTCCATTAAGACGGCCGCAACCAGCGATTATATGAAGGTTGCGACCTTTAACGATACTAAGGTTGATTACCCGGTTAATGCTGCCCGAAGCTAAACAAGTATGGCGTGCGAGAACTGACATAAATCAGACGCAGCAAATGCGATAGTTCGGGTTACTCTTACATTATGTCTAACGTTTTGTAGAACAACTTGGTGCGCTTTCGTCTAATTTCGATAGCCTCAATGCTTAGTTAGGGCCTACTGAAGTGTAAATCCTTTCATGTAGGCCTTTGGGTGCGTAAAATGTGGAATACATTTGTAGGTCACTGTTCCCGAAGTAAAAAAAATGGTGATGAATTTGGTTACTTGGCAACGAAACCATTGACAGAGAAGACAACAGCGCACTCACTTGCCTTATCTAGAACGTTTAACCTCTGAATGCCGGACAACAGTTAGCGAACTTGACAAAGATAGGCCTATGCAGTTCATACACCAGTGGGAAAATACTGTGTGCGACTTGTATAAGGTGTCGAGGAGCCGTCTACATGAAGACTAGGTGTGTGTTTGTGTCGAGGAATGAGCAGTCGGGTGGGTGTGTGAACAAATATTTTCATTTACGTTTGTTATTTCAATTACATTGTTTAAAGCTAAAATTCTTTTAATGAAACACGGTTGCGTGAACGTATTGATGTACGAAGATATTACGTTAGCGAAACGGTCTGGCACTTGCATATAAATTATCGCATCGTATTTAATCACCAATACATTTACCAGTTTCGTCCGCCATGAAGTATCGACTGCATTGTAACCTCGGAGTGCTCGCGTAGCCTCAACACGCATCGTGACGTCCGAATGTTTGCGTAGCCTCAACACGCATCGTGACCTCCGAGTGTTTGCGTAGCCTCAACACGCATTGTGATCTCCGGGTGCTCAAATATAGCCTCAACACACATTGTGACCTCCGGTGTTCGCATAGTCTCAACACGCATCATGACTTCCGAGTGTTCGCTTAAAGAGTTAGACTTTACCAAACTTTGAAACCAAAATGACTGTCTTAGTCGAGCAGGCCTGCTTGCAGGTGTCTTAGTCGAGCAGGCCTGCTTGCAGGTGTCTTAGTCGAGCAGGCCTGCTTGCAGGTGTCTTAGTCGAGCAGGCCTGCTTGCAGGTGTCTTAGTCGTGCAGGCCTGCTTGCAGGTGTCTTAGTCGAGCAGGCCTGCTTGCAGGTGTCTTAGTCGAGCAGTCCTGCTTGCAGGTGTCTTAGTCGAGCAGGCCTGCTTGCAGGTGTCTTAGTCGAGCAGGCCTGCTTGCGGGTGTCTTAGTCGAGCAGGCCTGCTTGCGGGTGTCTTAGTCGAGCAGGCCTGCTTGCAGGTGAAAGGTAAATCGAAGTAAAGACCTTCAATTGTTGTTTCACTTTACTGTTGTACTTTTGCAATAAATTGAATACAATGCGGTGACACCCATTTGACTGATATTGTTTTGCTTTCCCCGCTCTGCTGGTAGGGTGCACCACGTTGGGTATAATCAGCAACTTCAACCACATAGCACGCCATCACAACAGTGAAACAATGCTTCAGATTCGGATCATGCACTTAAAGGAAGAAGATGATAAGCCATACTCAACGTTTATAATCTTTAAATGTGCCATCTCCGTCTAATACAAATGATATATTATATGCAATTACAAAAGAGTGTGCGTACGAAACAATGTGTCTGATTATTTCGAACTAACGACTCAACAGTAACAAGCATGACTGGGAGAGGACAAAAATCGTACTTCACAGATATGATTATTAATAGACGGTGAACCCTTCGTGCCGTTGGAAATGGCAAGCACGTCCGCGAAGACGTTGTCGCCAAGACGCCGCAGTCGCTAATGGCGATTTAATGACAAGGCTCGTGAACGAATGAAAGGACATCAACTGTCACACATCGCCTGACCGCACACTGGGTAACCGTCAACATAATGTAAACAACACATCGCCATGGTTACTGGCACCGAAGCGTAAGTGGATCATGTACGTGCGTGCAGTCGTCTCCATGACAACGCACCTGAGTGTTCAGTTGTTATGCAGTGCCACGAAGCTGCTGCACGAGTCGCTATCTCCTCCCAACAACGAATTCGTTCTCACGCAGGCGTCCTCATTCGTTTCCACGTCTTATTTAAAAAGGATCATGTGTAAACTACATACTGTTGAGTTTGATTAAGAGATTTGACTTAAAGGAAAATAGATAGGCCTACTCTATAAAATATGATTCTAGATATTCAATGCTATGTTGAATAAACATTTACGGTGTTACGTTTCGTTGGCAAACGCAATATGCGAGACATAGTGATCGTCATCGAAATGAGAACGTACACCCACAATAGATGAACGGATATTAACTGGGTGTAACTGTGGCGGACGGTGCAGGAACTGGTCCATGTGCTTGTGGGCCTCGAATCGTCGTAGCGTGAAAACTCACGCTGCCGTCTGCTGCCATTTTGTGCGTGCATCGATTTCGGATCGATTTCGCCTTTTCAGAAACACGAATCGATATCTGGAGGTGCACAAGAGGTGGACGACAAATGTTTGGTTGTAGAATAACTGCTGCGAGATGCACTAGACTAGCGTCGTCTTGCAGAGGCGGATTGAGGGATACACAGGCCCTGGAACAACTTGGGATCGTGGGGTCCCACACACCTGGGGGTGGTTTTTTGAATGCACTTTTAAATTAAAATATATTCTGAAACTTAACAGTTAATTTGGGCACATGTTTTATCGTTTCACAGATAACAGATAACATGTTCGTAACGATTATGATATGTATGGTGATACATATGGTTCTATCAACGTTACGAAAACATTCAGCGTTTTCTTCCCGAAAACCGAAACCGCACGACCTGTTGGTTGTAAAGAGGCTAATTGACACAGCAACCTGTAGGAGTAAAAGGATACTCCGCTATTTCCTATGTGCTTAATAAAACCTGTGATGACGATTTCGAGAACGCAAAGAGACCTATCGACTCACAGCGGATGTGATGGAGTCTGAAACCGGTCGACGGCAAACCATAGGAGTCTCGAATGCTTTGGTATGACAAGACGAAGCATCACCACTTTATAAATGCGGTCTTCACTGCTGGGGTTCACTGCATCACTGCGACCGCAGTTTTACCTGCTTGAACCTTGTGTCCAGGAACTAACTAACCTACACTCGACTCTCTCCAGAGTAAACTGCGGATATCGACATATCACCAAGAATACGACTATGCAGATGGCAGTGAATTTCCAAAAAGTCACCTGCAAACTTGATATCATCGGCAAATAAGGCTGTTTATAATCGACGTCACTCAAATAGTGGGATGTCCAACCACACCATCAAAGTGTACAGTGCATAATGTCGGATGTTTGAGATTGGATTATTTCGATAAATAAGAACTCAGACAAGTTGCTGAACAGTCGGTACACACCTACGTGTACGAGTTGGAGGACACTAGCCGACGAACTCGTCCAATATGCATCTCTGTTGCGCACTCCAGTAGCCAGTGCTACGTCGATAAAAATGTCAACAAAGAACGTGTTTCACCTGCATGTCACATAGGATTGGACGCCCACACCCCTAACTGTTGACATCGCTCTGTTCGATGGCAAGCCTATGTAACACCGCGGAAAGCGCACACTTTCGCAACTGAAACGTGTAACTGCTGAGTTGAACCCGATAATGGAGTAAACAAGATGAACAAAGTCTGTAAAGGTGTTTTGAATGTTGACTAGCTATGTTTACATATATGTTTAATTGTAGGAATTTCTTAATTGTTTGTTATCAATTTACTCGATTTGCCGTTGTATTACATGTGTAATTATTGAGCGGGGCCCCAGTTGTCCCTGGGGTAATACGACCACCGCCGCCTTGTTCTCAGAATATAAGCCCTGCTACTACCACACTGTGTTAATACAGTCGTCTAGATCCTCTCGCCAGACCATTTTTAAACATATTACTTAATTAATACATTATTTTTCGCGCAATTATTACACTTTTGTTTTTAATGTATCTGTACGGACCTGGCGGCGAATACGCCTATTACACACCGGCCTGGAGCCGCGGCAACAGTCATATTCAGTACGTTTCGGACGGTCAAATATTATTAAGAAGAAAAACCGCAGTGTTGTGATTATCCAATTATCCGAGATGAACTGAAGCAGCATGAATCCCTAATGCACCGCGCCTATATGGGCCAAGATCACCCAGGCGGAAAATAGCATTTCGTGTGCTTCTTTCGCTCGGTACCCCCTCACCCCCAGTGTATATATGATGACATGTGTTACAGAATTGTTCATGCAGCCCTTTCTCTGTTTGTATAAAGTTACACCAACTATTGCATAGGTTGGTAATGGGCAATCCAAATTTATTAATTCACAGGGATTGCCACTGTGCACAGACAATATATACAGTGTATTTCGCATCCTGTGCACAGACAGGTACATAAAGATTACTGATCTATGTACCGCATATGCTATGTACTACATATCATAGTTGATGCATAGAGCCCTATACACGTGCCGTTCGAATATATGAACAATAAATCACGGATGCACGCATGGACGCAGATATTCTGTCTCAAACATGCTGGTTGCTTACATAAAAGTGCCAGGTAGTAATGGTACAGATCTTAAAATTAATATTATATCGGACAGGAAGCCAGTGCAAAGGCCTCAGAAGAGGCACTGAATGAGAAAACCGCGGAGACCGAGTCACAACTCCAGTAAGCAATTATGTATACGCTGTAACCTAGTAATATATTTAAGGGCAATTTTGTGAAAAATGGAATTGCAATAGTCAAGCCTACTTGTAGCAAGTGCAGTTGCGATAGTTTTTGTAACAGATAGAGGCAAACAACGGCGAATACGTCGTAAATCACGAATATGATAACAATAGCATCAACAAATTTAAGAAATATGCCGTCTAAAATAGAAATTATCATCAAAGAAACTCTGAGATTTCGTGCTTAAAATGCAGCCGTAACATACTAGCTAAGCATAGGTGTGGAAAAAAGCTTTTAATTTTGTCACGCTGCCTCTGCGTACCAATAATAAGAAACTCTGTTTTATTAGCATTTAATCCACTCTCAGTCATCTAAACAAATGCGTCATTGAGACCATTTCTGAGCTGATCTACGGAGCAACTAGTATTAGGCGTAGATAAAAAAAATGTAAATCTGGGTATCATCTGCATAAAGATTATGATTTAGATTAAGACTGTTACTAACTGAGCTCAGTGGTGCTGCGTAGAGAGTAAAATGTAATGGTCCAACGACAGAACACTGGGAAACACCACATGGAATAGGCAGTGCTGATGATACACAATCCCCAAGTGTCACTGTCTGATGCCTGTGTTAGTTATGACAAAACCCAACTTGATGCTGTGCCGGATACACCATACCATAAAGACATACAATTTATGAGAAAGGCGTCATGAACTGTATCAAAGGCGGCAGACAGATCTTGGTAAGCACAGTTACTTTACCTTTATCCATATTTAAAGTAACATCATTATGCACTTTTAATAAGGCCGTTTCCGTAGATTGAAGCTGTTTGTATGCATATTGTAATTCATTAGACAAGCAATTTCATTCATTGTGAGTTTAAAGGCTTTTTGCTACAACTTTTTCAAGTATCTTGGAAATAAAACTGAGATTAGAAACTGGTCTATAATTATTGAAGCTATCTTTAGGAAGGGGTCTTCTTGAGGAGGGGGTTTACTTATGTATGTATAAAATCATCTGGAAAAATACCCTAACTTAGTAATATATTTATAATATTTGTAATTGTATCAAGTAAAGAGTTAAGACATGCTTTTAACAGTATAGTTGGTAATTTATCATGAGATGCCATAATAATTTGCCTCACTTCATTAGCTGTTGCAGGTGTGAAAGAAGAAAGCAGAACATTTATTTGTGGAATTTCAACGTTAACACGGTTCAAAAATTGGTTCGGAAATGAAGAACGAATAAGGCTAATTTATCTTTAAAATAATCAGAAAACATATAACACAGAGATTTTAGTGAATCATTTTCCGGTAGTGAAGGAGCAGGCTGTCTGTAAAGATGTTTATTTATACAACTCTATAACTGACGAGAATTTTCAGAATTATTGGACACCATATTTGTAAAATAATTTGCTTTTGCTTTTGCTATCTGTCTGTTATTATAGAGACATTGTTTCGAACAACGTGATCTATCCAATGGTGAACGAGATTTACACCAAACACGTTCATGGTAACTTTTAGACTGTACAATGTCAGATATCATCCACGGGGAAGGTACTTTCTGTGAAACACATTTACTGGCAATGTGAGCATGTTTCTCAAGTAAGGCTTTAAGCACAGAACAATATTGTCCATACGAGTTATCATTTGCCGGATTTATAAACAGATCTGATTCCAGAATATCATTATTAAAAGCAGTAATGTCAATGTTATGCATAGGTCTATACGAAATCTTCTTTTTGGATAGGGACGGAGTTGTAGAAATGTTAACATCAAACTTTTGAATACGTCAGACTGACACAAACTAGCCCATTCATAGTCGAACGTTTTCAGATTTACGTGATTATTAAGACGTCATACCGGCTTCAAGTATGACTCGGTCGGCTTCAGTCGGGGTGAGTCTGGTCTGGTATGGTCGGGTCGGTCGAAAAATGCCAATGTATCCTTTTCTTTACGCCATAACAAACATAATTTTGAATAGTTCCGAAAACCGTTTTTTGGCGTCTACGTGTATATGTAGCGCCACCATCCCATGGACGGGCATTTTTGTTAGTGTTATACAATACAATTTCCACGACTTCTATATTGTCCGGGTGTTGACCAGTGAAGCGTGCATCTCGGTCCGCGCGATGTTTTTGGCATTTGTTACCTTCTAACCCTCTAGGTCAATAATCCGAGTCATGCCACCCAGGCACCCTTGAGCGTTTTTGTATAAACACATTAATATGCAACTTAGTTATCGCCAGTAAAATATATACTACTTTTCTCGAATTGTAAACATAAAAAAAATCAAAATGATGTGTTCAAACGCATGTTTTCATGGTATCTGTTTATGAATACGTTAGTAAACAAATTACAATATACAAATTTGTCGCATGAATATGCAAACTAACTCTAACCAAAATAACTTCACGATTTTCGTTTATATCTCCTCAATAGGCGATCAGTAGGCACTACAACTTTTCGAAATTCCGCAAACGGTCACCGTGAAATTATGATTAGGTATATTCGAAATTTTGCAATACCGCGAACGTCTCAAAGTTCTAATGACTCTGTATCTATCTATAAACAGTGCGAAAGATCAGTTTCTTTCCGTCAAATTAAGATATCACTTGGATGTGTCAGTTGATGGGGTTTGTGTGGAGCGACGATCAAACATGGTCACCGTCAAGTGAGTAATATTCAAAATTGCGCCATCCCGCAAACGTTATACAATACTAATGGTAGCTTATATCTATGTTACCTACCTACTCATGGCCATGTCAAGCTATCAATTGGTGCTGTAAGTGTAGAGTGAAAGTCGAGCAAGGTCACCACCAAATGGTGAATGTTCAAAACTGCGCCATTCCACAATTTTTTTACAATTACAATGTTTGCATATCTACTTTGTCTACCTTCACTAGGCCATGATATACACCTATGTGTACTGTATCCCCGTCAAAATGAGGCACGGCGTGGAGTTGTAAAGTGGTGGTCTATTCGTGGAGTTAAAGTTGAAAGTGAAGGTTGAACAATATCCCCATCGAAAGATGCATCAACCAACATCACCACGTTTGATGAGTATGCAGACACGTTTGTTGTTCCTCACACCACGAAGCACTTAGTTAACTCCAACACTATTGGCGTAATCCAGGACACGACCCTCGCCAACAGAATCAAATAATCCACACGAGAGAAGCGTGGTAACGTGACTCTGCGGAAGGTAACATGGGACAATAAGGTGCCAGTAAACTGGAAATACTTCCATTGCGATGTTGCCAACAAACAGGAGCTGCTTGCATTTCTCTCAATTATGGTTGCAAAGTTCCACTATCCAGGTTGAAAGGAAGTGTTTGACACTTCAGACACCTCATCTGTCGTCAGTAGGTGCAACTATGACATGATACATCCAGTCAGACCACGACGAACCTGGCACGCAACTGTTAATCCTTATGCGAAATGCTTTGTGGAAAAGGGATCAAAACCATGCATGATTCGCAATGTGCCCTTCCGATCGTTAGGAGTTATGAGCTTGTCAAGTGTATATCCAGCTGCGTACATTTGGATACGTGTTGGTACACAAAAACTGTATTCGTCTTAATGGCAACGGCATCCGTTATGTCAGTTGTCAATAACATGGGAAACCTAAACTTCATGAAGGAACCACAGCATCCATGCATCCATCTAGATCTGGATTCGTGACACTTCAACTGCTGGAACGCATCACCATTGTCTTTTGTGACTAGAGTTGCAGCGTGCGTGGTGTCCGTTATCGAGGCAGTGAGAAAGATGTTCTGCCAAAGGAATAATATCGCTAAGATATTCCAACAACTCAGGATGCTTTGTAGCAGTATTCAGAGCGCATAGCATACCAAGCTTTTACTTGGTTGACCAGTTCACTGGTTCATCAGTAGACGCCCACTCCAGATGGCTGGGGATATCAGTTAATTACTAAAAAATATATTGACTCAAGTTTGACTTTGTGACCTTCAAAATGACATGCAAATTCAAAATTGAGGGTAGCATCTTCTCATCCCATGGTTGATGCAAAAAATGCCGTTACAAGTATAACTTCACACAATTTCGAAAATGCGCCTTTTGACAGTGACCTTGTTCAGACCTTGTTCAACCTTCACTCCTCAGTTAGACCACTACTTTACAATTCATTTTAACGGGGATACAATACGTATAGATGTATAACATGGCCTAGCGTAGGTAAACAAAGTAGATATGCAAACATTGTAATTGTACAATGTTTGCAGAATGGCGCAGTTTTGAACATTCATTATTTTGTGGTGACTTTGCTTGACCTTCACTCCAACTTACTGCACCAGTTGGTAGCTCCCCGTCGTATCCCGTATTTATGGGGTGACAGTAGGCTTTCCATTCGAACATTTATCATTTGACGGTGATACCGTTTGATCGTCGCTCTACAAAAACTCCTTCAACTGACACCTCCATATCATATCTCGTTTTGACGGAAAGAAATTGGTCTTTCACACTCTGCATGACATGTCCATAGAAATGAAGTAGATACAGAGTCATTGTAACTTTGTAACGTTCGCGGTATTACAAAAGTTCGAATATTCATCATATCACAATGTCCTTGTTTGACCTTAGCTCTTACCTTACTTACTATACCGGGTAACGGCTTCACATCGTATCTCATTTTACGGGGAACAATACAAAAATAATATTTCTAAAAATATATTATATTGCAATTTTTTATTAAAGAAAGTACATATGCAACCACTGTAATTTTAAGACTTGCGGAAGCGCACACTTACGAAAATTCATCATTTGATGGTGACCTTGTTTGACCTTGGAGTCACGCTTGTTCTACGACAGGCCTTGTTGTGATATGGATGTTTAGGAGTTTCAAATGATATACCATTTGGGTGTTCGTACGAGGAGGGGGGACATTTAAATCGGTCCGTTAGGTGGTGCCTACCGTTCGCCTATTGAGGAGACAAACGAAAATCATGAGGTTATATTGGTCACAGCTAATTTCCATATTCATGCGACAAATTTGTATATTGTAATTTGTTTACTGGCGTAACCATAACCAGATACCCTGAAAACATGCGTTTAGACACATCATTTTGATTGTTTAGATGTTTACAATTCGATATATTCAGAACAAAATAGTACACATTTTAATGGCGATAACCAATTTGCATATTAATGGGTTTATACAAAAACGCTCCAGAGTGCCTGGGTACTTCAGTCGGATTATTGACCTAGAGGGTTAGAAGGTAATAAAAATGAAGAAAAAAACATCGTGCGGACCCTAATGCACCTTCAAAAGGGCGTTTGACTGCCAGACTATGTCGCCGATATATATTCTCGAAATGCGTGAGAATGATGTGATATTGCACATGGAACAATGCAGTGATTTTAAACGTGGTAGCAAGTGAGCGAAACGAGGAGATCGTGTAACTATCGTTGCCAAACAATGTGACATGTTGAAATGTTGTGATATCTTTGAGAGCAATATTATGAAAGACGGAATTGCAGTAATCAAACGTAGTGTTGGTCTCTAACATGGAATGTCACCTTAGTTGTGGCGACAGAAAGAAGAACTATACACGCGAATACGGCGAAGGTAACGGATGTAATAAAATCAGCAACGACATGTTTGGGAAATAAGCTGTCTAACAGGTGAAATGTGTCTGTCCTCGTGTTGGCCTATCGCCGTGTTGGTTTATCGCAGTTTTAGTTTGTCGTAGTGGTGGTATGTCGCAGCGTTGGCCTGTCGCAGTGTTGGTCTGTCGCAGTGTTGGTCTGTCGCAGTGTTGGTCTGTCGCAGTGTTGGTCTGTCGTAGTTTTGGCCTATCGCGGTGTTGGTCTGTCGCCGTGTTGGTCTGTCGCAGTGTTGATATGTCACCGTGTTGGTCTGTCGCAGTGTTGGTCGGTCGAGGTGTTGGTCTGTCGCAGTGTTTGTCTGTCGCCGTGTTGGCCTGTCGCAGTGTTGGTCTGTCGTAGTGTTGATCTGTCGCAGTGTTAGTCTGTCGCAGTATGGGCCTGTCGCAGTGTTGATCTGTCGCAGAGTTGGCCTGTCGCCGTGTTGGTCTGTTGCAATATTGGCTTGTCGCAATGATGATATGTCGCAGTGTTGATCTGTCGCAGTGTTGGCCTGTTGCAGTGTTGGTCTGTCGCAATGCTTGTCTGTCGCCGTGCCTTGTTGGTCTGTCGCCGTGTTGGTCTGTTGCAATGTTGGCTTGTCGCAATGATGATATGTCGCAGTGTTGATCTGTCGCAGTGTTGGCCTGTTGCAGTGTTGGTCTGTCGCAATGCTGGTCTGTCGCCGTGCCTTGTTGGTCTGTCGCCGTGTTGATCTGTTGCAATATTGGCTTGTCGCAATGATGGTCTGTCGCAGTGTTGGTCTGTCGCAGTGTTGGTCGGTCGCAGTGTTGGTCTGTCGCAATGTTGGTGTGTCGCAGTGTTGGTCTGTTGCCGTGTTGGTCTGTCGCAGTGCTGGTCAGCGTCTAGCCTTGGTGTCACCAGACAAGCCAATTGTCTTACCTGTGCATTGCTGCCCCGCGCCTGGAGACTGCCCGTGTGCAGCTGTCCCTCGAAGCTGTCGCCGCCCACGTCGTACGACACTTTGATGTTAACACACGGGAAGCTGGATCGCGTGCACACCCCCGCCCCCTCTTTCTTCCCTTTCTCAGTAGACGCACAGAACATGCAAGCGACATCGTGTCGCACGTACGTGATGTTAACGATACGACACGTGGCGCCGGTGTAATCCTTCGAGGCAGTGTATTCTCGAACGACCATGACACCACACAAGACGAGTATGCCGATACAGCTGCCTGTGACGGTGAGGAGGAGACAGTTGCCGGCGCGTGACCCAAACCTCGCCGAATTCGGGTTCGTCTTGACGATGTTGACGCCAGTCGCCGATACACCCTGGTTACGGAAGGTGAAGCCACCAACATTGCCGCCACAGCCGACGTTGGGAGCCGTGCCGCCTGCCCCAGTACCTGCGCTGCCCGCTCCGTCATCGCCGCACCCGCCGGCTGTCTTCTGCGGCGGGACACCCTCGAGGGCGGTGAATATCGACATTCAGCAATGCATTTACGCAAACAAAGACAACTTGTGCGAACGAGCTACTGCAATAGCATGTTTACGGCAGTACTGTATTCTCCGAGTGAGCACTAGCACTGACACCATCCGTGACTACAGCTCGACTGGGATCAGCAAGTCGCAGCGTAGCCTCTCGCACCGCCCAGTCGCTCACTGGCGAACATGTATTAGCGGCTTGGCAGCGGTCGCTCGTTCAGTATCCGCGGCGTGGCGTCAGTGCCAGCGAATCGTATTCTCGATGTGCACGCCTGCAGCGCCACGCCGAGTCAGACGACAAGCAATAGAAGTAACAATTATCAAGCTCGATACTGTTGTGCAAACTGTCGAACGGCCGATAAAAGCACTTCTTCCATCGCGCTTGCAGATTCTGTGCTGGTGCTGTTGGTGTAATGACTGGCTGATGATAGGTGTAGGGATAACACTTTCATTTTGTCGCACTGCTTCTGATAACCAGTAAGCCTAATAACCCAGCTAACAAAAACAGGTTCCCAGAACGTTAGTTTTACGTTACGATAACGTTAGTGATAACGTTCGGAGAACGTTTTTTTGGAAAGTTTTCTTAACGGTCTGAGAACGTTACAGATAACGTTATTGCATAACAATAGCAGAACGTTTTTTTGGAAAGTTTTCTTAACGTTCCGAGAACATTACAGATAACGTTATTGCATAACGTTAGCAGAACGTTTTTGCCTAACATTAGAAGAACGTTTTTTTGGAATGTTTTCTTAACGTTCCATGAACGTTACAGATAACGTTGTTGCGTAACGTTTTTTTGGAAAGTTTTCTTAACGTTCCGAGAACATTATAAATAACGTTATTGCCTAACGTTAGCAGAACGTTTTTGCCTAACGTTAGCAGAACGTTTTTGCCTAACGTTAGCAGAACGTTTTTTGGATAAGGTTTTGTTAATGTTCCGAGAACGTTACAAATAACGTTATTGCCTAACGTTAGCAGAACATTTTTGCCTAATGTTAACAGAACAATAACACAATAATAAATGGGTCTTATTTACTTTTATTTACACATGGCAGTTACATGGTAGTTACAAAACTCAATCTTCCTCTTCATCATCTTTAATCTGGTGGACCTGAGTGACTGCCGGCATCTGTTAAATATAAACATGTATTCTAAATATAAATATGAATCAAACACTATTTATTTTGGGGAATGTAAAGGCCTTTTGTAAAGAATATGTTTGATGACGTATTGTTGAACAACTAGCCGAGTAACCGACGTTGCCTGGGGAAAAAGGCTGTTGCTTGCACTGAAACTCTTGAAATTGTGACTCTCCGAGACGAATTTTGAAAAAAAATCTAAATGTACGATCGAACCACCCCCGATAGACCCTCTATATAGATCACACACAATATGTCAGTCCCATACATACAAAACTGATGGAGATAAGTGCCATTTTTAAATAGTGATCTCCCAAGATCCCCACCACCCACAAACGTTAAATCTAAATCTATAAACCACCACAATGGGCCCCATTAGATTGCACAAAATGTCAGCCACATACATGCAAAACGGATGGACAAAAGTGCCATTTTAATATTGTGACCCCTCAACATCCCGACCACCCAAACCAATTTCGAAAAAAATATAAATCTACAAACCACCCAAATGGGTCTGCTAGATCACACACAATATTTCAGCCCCATAAATGCAAACGGTGATAACGGTCTACATACAGACCGACAGGCGGGCAAGCGGGCAGGCGGACAGGCGGACAGGCGGACAGGCGGACAGGCGGATAGGCGGACAGGCGGACAGGCGGACAGGCGGACAGGCGGACAGGCGGACAGACGGACAGACGGACAGACGGACACAGAGGACCATATTGTTTTATAATATTGATTTTTGCACACAAAAACACTGTGTATATGTTTGTATTTGTTGCAATAATTTAATTGTATGTATTTGTTGCAATAACATGAATCTAGTTATTATTTTGCATCAGAGACAGGTGTTATTTTACATAAGAAAAAGAACATAGTGTATTAATATGGCTTTCTCCAGCAACATTAATCGTTTATTAATTATAACCACTAGGAGAGAGTCATATTGATTTCATGGGAATCCACAAATTTATATCTAAGGCCTACCTCAGAATGGCAAATTCAATAGCAAGGCCAGGGGGCATTTAATTTACGAAAGAAATTACTAAGAGCGAATCATGGTCAAATACCTTTTTGGTCTTTCTTTCTTTCTTTGAGGTGCAAACTTCAACGTTTCTGCGATCACTTCTTCAATGTAATTAACTTTTGAAATGTTGTGAATGCATGTACACGCTTCTGAAATCAACGAGAAAAACTAAATGAGGTAACACATTTCAGACTAAAATATCTTGAATGGAAACATAAGGCAACTTTTGTGGTTATGCACCTAAAAACGCAATACAAGCTAACCATTTGCAACTACAATCAACATCTTCACATTAGTGATTAACTTGAAATGCGGTCTCAAAATGGAAGATTCTAAAATGGCCGATATCAAGGAAACCGGCATCTTGCCCATGGCACAGTAAATTACCAGTGGAGGAATAATGGATCACGTCCAGTGTTTTGAGTTTGATCAATTGCCATGAGGTGATAATTGTATTCATCGGTGACCAGGTGATATAAAATTAAAGAAAAGAGAAACATACTGATCACAACTTGACAGATGGACAACTCCACGAACTTTCGCTTCAATTTTTCCCCTTGAGGCTGTATTGGCCAAGAATATCATTCGTTGCCATCTTCCGCAGCATGTGACGAATACTGCCGCCAGTATTCACTCCTCCCAAGGAGCTTAAGTAGAGAACCTTAGGATAAATCAAGAGAAACAATTAAAGTCATGTTTCAAAACTACTTGATGTGAACACCCTGAGAAAATGTTTATCCACAGATAAATTGCATATCAAATTTTTGTATTGATACAATTGTCATTTTGTTTATTGTTGCCAAAATACACACTTTTTTACATTTATCTTTAAACATACATGTAGCAATATGTTTGATTCACTAAGGGCTTTTCCATTTAAACAGTTGGGGAGTGGTCATGAACTTGTTTTGGCCCCACTACCCACACATATTGAACTACTTAAACACCCCCTTCCCACACATCTCAATATAATTTCTGCCACATGTACCTTGAGAAAATGCCCCCCTCCTGCATTTTAATTACTTTTAAACTTTTAAAATACCGATGCCTCATATTTACCCCCACCCACAAACAAATTAATTGATACCCCCAACCCCACACAATTTGAATGTTATTTTATTTTACATCGTAACGCATTAAAGAAATTCAGGTCCCCACATTAAAATGTTTAATGCAAAACCCATAATTATGATTGAAAACCACTCCTTAAGTTTTCTTCTGGAATTCCTTGTCCTCAAGTTTCTGGCAAAGACCTTCCAGCTCTCCTAAAACGTTACATCAATTACACAGTTTTCAAAAAACTATTAAAAAACAGCTGTCCTTCAGATTTGTTGCAGTCTACAAATAGTAAACCATACAAGACAGCTAATGCCTGAGTTGTGATACTGTGATCCCAACGTGTCATTGACATAACTGTGCTAATTAATGAGAAGGACACATTTGACTGGCAGTGGATTACCATCTGTCACTGTCCAAGGGTCAATAGAGACCATTATAGCTAATGCAATTAGGCTCTAGTCAGCGTGCTTTATGGAATCTATTTGCTCAATCACATTTTATTTCAATCAATTGTCCTTGTCTAGTTGTGTCAGCAGGACTGGGTCCAATTACACAAAATCAATTACAATTACTTTTAATTTGTCATTGCAATTAAAATTACAGATGCTTTAATTGGACCTACGTACTTATTAGTTAGTGAGTATTAACTAGTTTAACCTATTCAACATAGACAAAAGTCTATGGAGTTACGTCTTTATTCTAATTAAATCCTGCTGTCACAAAGTCATAATGTCAATCCTGTAGTAGATATTATGATTTGTGTAATGGGGACAAGAGAACAGCAGGGGACAACTTTAAAAGGGTGAGTGTAGATGACAGTGAAACTAACCACTGCAGCACTGTCAGTGCAGCCATAACACCACTGCTGTCCAGCAGACCCATTAAGGAGGCACCTTGGAGACCCATTAGCGAAGTAGCCCACGTTTGGAGTTCAACTAAGGTGATTAACTGACCAGGTGGAAACTTGTGTTGCCCCTTTGTGGTAAACAGGGGTTGGTAACAGGTCAATTTACCCCTTTGGGAGACATATACACTGGATAATATAGTTTTGTTTACGTTACGTGGTATATATTAAGGGTCTCTGTGTACTATCTTACTGATTGTTATAATACTGTTATGTAATATTTAATTGCATATCAGTCTTATGAACATATAGTAGTAGTTTACACTATTATTGTCATCCAAATGTGTGACTAAATTAGAGTAGGAAGACAACATTGGATCAACCAGGTAATATGTCCCACAACATTGAGATGGCAGATTCACCACAGACCCACTCTTCTCTGTCACTGTTAGCGAGTCACTGAACTGAAATTGGAAATACTAGTCTAGTTTTCGATGCTCAGTAAACCCGTATAATTTATTTCGGCCGACTATTTGTTTATAGGCCACAATAGTACTCGTATTACGTATATAATATAAGCACTCGTGAATCCGGATCCAACCCGATTTCGCCGCGATAACTTGAGTTTTGCCTAAATTTGATACATCATTCAATATCATCTTAGGCATATTTATATTACGAAAATAGTGTGTCTTAGCGCACTTTTGAAGCCCAAATAGTGACCCGGTTTGAGCTATTCTGCACCGCTGCGGTCGTGCGTTACCGCATCGCGCTCATAAAGTGAGCGATATAGTGGCGTTCGTTGATGCAAATCGGGGCACTATTTACGCCTCAAAAGTGCACCAAGACGCAATATTCGTAAACGTAAATATGCGTGGGATAAGGTTGAATAAGTTAACGAACGCACTGATGTATCAAAGTTAGGCAAAACTCAAGTTACAACGGCGAAATCGAGGTGGGTCAGGATTCTACGCAAGTGCCCATATGTTAATTACATTTCCTAAGTAGTTCTTGCGTCGCGCAATTCCGTGACAATGCGATATCACTGAACTAGACAATGGACGAATCTAGTCACAGATCTAGTTAGAACAGCAACTATATAAATGTATGTAGATAGCATAGTACATACCTTTCAATTCAAACGATGTGTTCCCTTCGCTTCCCTAGTTCCCTTTCACAAATGCCTTCGTCTTCCAGACCAGATTACCGGTATTTTGGGCGTTGAACATAATATGGCATATCGCATGTACACAGCAGCCCAGCGCTTTAGCGTCTATGAAAAATTAGCTGCCAATAATAATATGGTTGAAGACGATTGGTATGTGGCGGTCAGTGTTAAAACTATGTCCTTGGCTAGACGAATGACTGAACCACTTTATCGGTGCCAGTGCTTAGTCCTGATTCTAATTTAAGAGATAAACCAGTCTATGTTGTTTTGTGTATATAAATCTGGTTTGATTTGGTTTTAAAACTGCAAATGTGAAATACATAGGCCCACACACCACAGGTTATAATATTGTTGGATTGCCAAAAAAAATAGCATTGTCACCATTGAACGAATATCCCGTTTACACTTCAACAAACGTGCGCAGCATGTGGACTACTTCTTAATTTATGTATACTTTATAGATTACATGAAGATCTGCAGATCCAGCGCCCAACATATATATATATCATAAAGAAATTATTATAATTGCTTTATGACATCGTCAATAAGTTATTGGTCCTCCGTAATTTTAAAGTCAACAATGTCGGCCCGTTGAAAATCCCCACTTATATTTTCCATAATTCCCCGCGACGTACTGACCATTTTCTGATGAATCCCACTTGAAAGTTACACTGGCGCCTGCGCATATGTCACTTGCGTGTGATGGACGTGATCTTTATTTCGCGGGGACGATGTGTCAATGGTTGGTGGATGTCAAAGATGCAGTTTTTAAACCTAGGGTTCGTAGACAAACTCTAGGGTTTAATTTTTTGACCCAGTGGACCAATCGATACGAAACTAACGCAAGGGGCTAGAATTCGTTTCTAGTGTGATCAAAATTGCCTTATTGGTCGTGTGATTGTACTGGTTTTCTGCCGGGACAGTTTTCAATTTGACTGATTAGCAGATTTTGTGCTGGTTTTAACAAGGTTTTGATGCTACACTCAGTGTTTACAAGTATGAAACATGTTTATCGATAATGTAGTGTTTGGATCATTATCATCATCATAATCTGACCGTCACATCGTCTTCTTCGTTGTTTTCATCTGAATCATATCATCTTAATAATTATGTATCACCGTCATCGATCTTTTCTTCATGTTCATTGTCAATACCATCAGTCATCATCACGATTCTACATCATCACCATGTGTGTGTGTGTGTGTTTCTCTCTCTCTCTCTCTCTCTCTCTCTCTCTCTCTCTCTCTCTCTCTCTCTCTCTTCTCTCTCTCTCTCTCTCTCTCTCTCTCTCTCTCTCTCTCTCCTCTCTCTCTCTCTCTCTCTCTCTCTCTCTCTCTCTCTCTCTCTCTCTCTCTCTCTCTCTCTCTCTCTCTCTCTCTCTCTCTCTCTCTCTCTCTCTCTCTCTCTCTCTCTCTCTCTCTCTCTCTCTCTTCTCTCTCTCTCTCTTCTCTCTCTCTCTCTCTCTCTCTCTCTCTCTCTCTCTCTCTCTCTCCTCTCTCTCTCTCTCTCTCTCTCTCTCTCTCTCTCTCTCTCTCTCTCTCTCTCTCTCTCTCTCTCTCTCTCTCTCTCTCTCTCTCTCTCTCTCTCTCTTGTTTTGCCCTGTCCCTCCTGTTTACACAACCAGTCCACAATAAACAGTGGGTGCCGGCAGTGTTCTTAAGCTTAGTCTGGGCTCTTAATCAGCTATGAGAACATCCCTATCCTGTGTGATGTTAAACCGCAATACATTTCTCTATAGGCGACCATTATAACGTTTGTTTGATTTCCTGCAAAGTTTATTCAACAGCTGTCTTTAAATCCACAACTTATTTAACCTATATTAATACATGCTATGTGAAATTTTCATACCACAACCTTTCTGCTAGGAACAAACAGTGAGTTGTCATGTTAACATCATAAATCCAAATAACACCTGTGATTTAACGCAGGCAGTGACCGACTGGTAAATGCCATAATTTGACAATACTGATGCCACGACTATGCAAATGCCGTCAGAAATTAACACAAATTGCATAATACTAATTTTATTGGGAATTCTTTACGATGACGGACGAATCCTTGATGTGGTCTGAGCCCTGCTGCAACCACCATCCAACACTGACCTGCTCGGAGATCGGTTCATTTCACCTTTACTAAAAGTATCTGAGTAAAATTGCGTCCATCTGCATAAAAGAACAAGAACGTATGTAATGCCTGCGCTCAAAGCGGGTTTGGTATAGCGCAGGCAATATACAATAATATTGTTGATATAGTGCCAGTCCAATCACAATACTAACTAACCATCACTACTATACATTTTTCTGTTTACATTTACATGTTGAAAGCAAGCTATCCCACAATTCCATGAACGCACATGTAAACTGGCAATCTCCAAACAGGTCAATGCGAATCCAGAGACTCCGACTGTCTCTGTTACGACCAGCCGTTGCTGCGAGCGCGCCCTTCAAAATAGACTAATGTTGCAAAGATATTCCATTTCCTCTCGTGATTGCTTAGTAGGCTTTCAAGACGGCTATTGTTGTCATGGAATGTTGGACTAATCGACCGTCGAGCTACGTTGTGGAATAATTGGTAGACCATTAGTAAACTAACTACAAACAGCTGCCGCCAGCCACTCACCACAAAACATACCCTTACGCGACACAGATCTCCACTGACGGGCAGACCTGTTAGAACGGGCCAATTACTTCAACGATTGGGGAAATTGGCAAGTTGGTTAGATCAGCAATGGTGACTTATTGACGAGTGGAGAGAATTAACGTGTGTCCGTCGACGGAAATGGAAGTGTCCAGAGCTGCTAATTGACTGTTAGTTCGATCGTCCTGTCGCTCGGTGTCCAGATTCACCGTCATTGCTTCTCAGGAGACGTTCACAATTGTTGACGTTGACATATTCGTACAGGGCGTACTAACTCTCAGACTCCCTCCCTTCGCTCTCAATTACTACTTTTAGCTGCTTCCTCAACTCGTTTGTCCAACAAGAATCCGTTTCTTTATGTCCAGAAGTAATGTGAGCAGTTTATGTAATAAATAATGCGTACTTTTTTAATCGACTACAGAAGTTATTTTGGTTGTTACATCATGTAGCTGCGAAGGTCAATTTAGCCTCGATTATCCAGGCGACGTGGGGTGGCAACATTGGGCCCCTCACTACGGCCTGGATTATTAAGCTCCTGTTACCAGTGTACCGGTCTGGAAGGAGGTTCCGGTCTGAGAGTTTCGGTTCCGTTTTGTGTATTGCGCATGCGCTTGTACATGTCAAAAGTTAGCGCCTACTTTCGGCCCGCAACTGTACGGTCTGGAAGTAAATTCCAGTCTAAGAATAAGTTCCGGTTCCGTTTTGCGAACACACTTTACATGTCAAAGGTTAGCGCCTAATTTTGGCCAGCTTAAACACTGTGTTTGCCGCAACTATGCGTGACCCAATTATATTATAGTTACAGTTACTTTGTTATTTATTAGTATACATAAACCCTCATAAGGAGCATAACTTGTAATTATTTGCAAAAAAATGTATTTATTTTGATATCATTGTCTCAGAGCGTTGTGTATCTTACGACTTCGTCTAACAGAGCTGCAGATTTCAACGGTTTTTATACGCACAGCGGCTTTTGTGGTAAACACAAATCTCCGCATTTTAAATGACACATATCTCCGTCAGTTTGGCATGTTAAAAGCTGCAATTGTGTGTGTAACCTAGCAGGCCCTTTGGGGTAGGGGGCTTTACCCAGATTCGGGTACAGACGATGATTGGCTCTCAGGCCAACTATGAAATAACAAATTAAATAAGGATACACTTTTATCAGATAATACTACACTATAACAACTATTCAACTTTAAACTGATATTGAAACATGTCACACACAAAATAAACCGACATTAAACTTTGTTTCGTAGTTTAGTGCCTTTTAATCACATGCATATTTATTAGGTGGCAGCTCTCATGGATGTCAACAAGTGGGCAGGCAAAACGCGACTCTGAGCCAGACTCTCTTCCTGGCGAAATCACGCAGCCAGGCGAGAGTCGGTTAAGCGTTAAGGCCAATTGACCACCCCACACTCGCGCCATCTTAGATCGAAAACGAGGCTATTTGCAAGACAAATTCTAGAATTATCAAACTCAAGTACAGGTAATAATGACGCCAATTCAAAACGGCGCCAATCAAAATGGCGAGAGGCCCTAAACGGCGACAAATTAAAATATAATCGTGTATATCCTACGACTACGGTGTGTTTTACTACCTAGCTTAAAGGTTTATTTAAGCTAATCAACCTAGTTGTTATTACGTCAAATAGTTATACATTTTGGATATGCATTGTTTTCGCTTTTTGGTGATTTTTGGATGCCACGGATGTCAAATAAGTTGTCTAACGTGTCATTTTTCTTATTTCTTTGATTTCAAGATATGTCCCTACCTTAAGGAAGATAGGAAAACCGGAACAGCAATGTATATTACATCTCAGAAAATATTGCTTCACACACACACACACACACACACACACACACACACACACACACACACACACACACACACACACACACACACACACACACACACACACACACACACACACACACACACTCACACACACTCACACACACTCACACACACACTCACACACACACACACACACAATCACATACACACACACACAAACACACACACACACACACACACACTCACACACTCACACACTCACACACACACACACACACACACACACACGCACACGCACACGCACACGCACACACGCACACACGCACACACGCACACACGCACACTCTCTCTCACACACACACACACACACACACACACACACACACACACACACACACACACACACACACACACACACACACACACACACACACACACACACACACACACACACCCGTACTCATACCCGTACACCCGCACACGCACTCACGCTCTCGCACTCGCACACGCTCACACACCCCCTCACACACACACACACACGCGCGCGCGCGCGCGCGCACGCACACATACATCTGCTCGGTTAGTGGGTTATAATAGTTGAGTCTGAGACTTTTTGACATGATTTTATAATAACATCGAACAGAAAACCTCCTCTTAAATTACCATCACCCACCATGGAAACCCTTCTCCGTGCAATGCACCAGTAATACTGCACATCTTTAAAGTCCGACAGACACGTCCTCACCTCTCTGCGGAGGGAGTATTGATTTTCGGGGCAACACATTATTCAAACCTGTAAGGTAACGAATGCCAAACAGATAAACATTCAGATCAAATTGTAACTCTTTAATCAAACAGGTTGCTTGTTTGGTAGCTTGTTTATTATATTTTGAAATCTACAGACGGCACTTGATTTTTACCATTGTTTCACACATTGACGTAACTCCTGATAATGCCGATAACCCCAATAAAACTAGAAGACTGCCTTTTTAATAAAAAAATTATTTTCAGATCGATTTTGTTCATTTAAGCGGTTTTCGTCTAGTTTTAAATCAAATCAAATCAAATTTATTTATACACCACATATATCTACAAAGCAGACTCAGGGGTGTTTACAAACTAAAATATGATGTAAGAATACATGTAGTCGTTATAATATTACAATACATGTGTTTCGTACGCTAACACAACTACATATTTCGAGGTAAGAGGCGAGCCAGCAAAGTGCGTCGCCTTGCATGTCGATTCGTTCTAGTTCAGCGACAAGAATGTCATGGCCGATCCTGTCGAACGCAGCGCTGAGGTCAAGTAGACCTAGTACCACATGCGTACGAGCATCCAGTGATCTTAACACGCCATCTTTAGACCTAAAAAGACAAATCCTAAGCGCCGAAAAACTTTAAGTAGCCGAGGTAAAAAGTCTTAAAAATCCATAAGTTCCAAGAAATGTTACCTACTTAGGCGACACCAATTTTATTATTCGAATTACGGACCCGCCGACGTTGATTTTGACAAAACGGAAATAAAATAAAAATTAATTTTGAACTTTTATTTCTGATCGAAATGCCGAACCAATGATTTTGTATGGATTCATCGATCATATACACATCATACCGAACATTGTATGTTAAACACCGTTTCATTAGTTGTCGCGCATTTTCGGTCTACGATCCAACGAATCCGCGAAAGTCCAACTTGTCATTAATTGATCTAAACCATGGCTGAACTAGACGCTGGAGTGTAGTTTTGTATAAAGAAATTGAAGTGTTGTCACTTCCCAAAAGGAAGTGACAAAATTTAAATTGTCCAACACGATCAACAATGTCATGCCCCGTGTTTGTAGCGACACCGCTCTGATATCGAAAGTATGTGTTGGCGTCGAATGCGCGGATTGTTGTCGAAATGACAGCGAGCGTACTTGCGAATGCTACGTGAGCAAATCAACGTTTAACATATTTATTTTATTGAACGATGACAACGTTAGTGCCACCGAAATGAATCGTAAAGGCAACCCGAAGGCTAACATTTTAGACACGATGCAAAATGGCGATAAAGAAAATAAACTACCAACACGCAACACAGGCGAAACCAGCAACGTGCGCATGTTTAACGCGCTGCTCATTATATCTACATACGGAACATCGTATTTTGGCCAATCAAGATGACACGCTGAGAAAACGGGTTGTAGACACTCTCTTCAATGTCTCCATAGTCAACATCACATTGCATTACTTCGGAATATAATAATGCAGTTATATTAATTTGGGAGGTACATCAATCAAATCCTAATTATGCCAGTCAAATTAATATTATCACAGTAAGATATATCCTACTTCTAATCTACACTTTTATAGCTGTAATGTTAACACATAATAATGGTATCTGCCAATTCTTGTTATCAGTACTTGTTATTCTAAATTCTAATAATCTTCAACGTTTACTAAACATCCATAAAAGTATGCGTCTAGTAAGTTTCCGTAATACTAACAATAAAATTGATGTGGCCTTAGGCGTTCAAAAATGCTACCTGGTTCCAAATATGCTACCGGCTCCGTAACCTCGTGCACCCGGTGAACACATGTTCGTGGTTCCATAAATGTTACCCAGGATCCAAAAACGCTACCAGGCCACTGGATCCGTAACCTCGTCGATGTAACGGTTCGACCACACTGAATTGTTTTACGTTCACCGTGAAGGCATCAAGAAATCGATATGGATTGGTGCTTTATCCGATCGCGTCTCGATACCCTACGGGTCTGCGCTGGTCCTACTCATATGAGTAGCACTTAATGGAATACACTCAAATAAAACTTCGAATATTGTGACGCGGTGTGTTCATTAGGCATTGCCTGCGCGATCCTTCGCCGAAAACCTCGTCTTGACATGTCGAAGGGTCGAGAATCTATGGCTGATTTCCAACGATGTAACAGTTCGAAATTGCTTTATGGTCACCGTAAAGGCACCATTACACAGGTAGGGATAGTGCCTTGTCAGACCGCGTCTCGATATGCTACGACTTAAACAGAGTAGCCGACGAGGACGATCCGACTTGTCCAACATAGCCGATCCGACGTAGTCAGAAGTAGCTGATCTGACGTAACTAGCGTAGCTGTTCGTTCGGTCCTGTCATGCCCAGGCGAAGGCGACGTCCAGAGCGGGCCTCATTATGTCGATAAGTGCAGACTCCGAGCCGATCCGACGTAGCGAGGCGGCACTTAGCCAAATTTTCGGACGACGAAAAAATTGTACCGATCCGACGTAGCCAGAAATAGCCGATCCGACTTAGTTAGCATAGCTATTCGTCCGGTTGTGGCATCCCGAGGTGAAGGCGACATCTAAAGCGGGCCTCGTTACATCAATAGGTCCAGACTCCCAGTCTATCCGACGTCGCGAGGCGGGACTTACCTACATTTTTGGACGGACGGAAAAACATTGCCGATCCGACGTAGCCAGAAATAGCCGATCCGAAGTAATTAGCGTAGCTGTTTGTCTGGTCCTGGCATGCCAAGGCGAAGGTAACGTCGGAAGGATTTTCGTGAAATACATTGCACTACGTTGGATCGGCACCGACTTTAACTTTCTGTCGAGTTTCGATGGAAATCAAACTTCGAATAGTGTGACGCGATGTGACAAGTCAAAGGGTCGAGAATCTGTGGCTGATTTCCAACGATGTAATAGTTCGACCACAAATCAAAATTTACTCCTAACGAAACTTACTGGAATAGAGCAACAGACGTTCACTAAAATTATACCTAACGAAATTTACCGAAATGGAGCAACTGATGTTCTCTGTAATGCTACCAAATGTCGCCTTCGCCTCGGCATGCCACGACCGGACAATCAGCTATATTAACATCACGTCGGATCATCTACTTCTGTCTACGTCGGATCCGCTACTTCTCTCTACGTCGGATTGGCTACTTCAATATTGTTCCGATGTTTATTTTAAAAATGAAACTATGGTTAACCCCAACGTGGAAGGGTGTTTTCTTTTGTGAAATTTACGTTGTTCATCAAAATGCTATCTTTAGAAATTCCGCCACAGAATCGTAACCACTTCACAGGATACTGTGACTGATTTATAGTGAATTAACACCAACTTCTATCCGTTTACTTGTCCGCAAAATTTGACAGGCTATTGTGGATAAATAGATAATTTAGTGAATATGTTGATGGTGGGGACCAAATAGATACAATGCCGTTGGTTTCACTTCGATCGGACAACTATTAAAAAACCTAACCCTAACTCTCTTTTTAATATAGCCGGATCCACAGAAAGTTATCTCCATTTTTTTTATTTTACTGCAAGTTGAAAAAAAAAAGAGAATTTCACCTGTGAAAACGTTCATTTTGGACAGTAATTCTATTCAACGATGCTGGTTTCACTTCGATCGGACAATTATTTTTTAAAAACCTAACCCAAACTCCTTTTCGTACATCAAAAATGCATGTAGCACTTGTGCAGAATTACGGGAAAAAACTTGTGTGGCAGTTCACAAAAGGTATAACAACGTATGTAGCACTTGTGGAAAAGTACAACACTCGTGCGACAAATGTTTTTAAAAATGTATGTAGCACTTGCACAAAACTGTGAAAAATATCATGTAGCAGTTCGCAAAATGTTTTTAAACATGTATGTAACACTACGCAGAGTAGGCTTTCGTTGGTAAAACGGCTGAGGGAACGAGGCGAGTAAGTGATCAAAGACTGCGCCGTAAGAACGCCCTAAAAGTGACCGCAACACCGTGAACGTCCCGGTCGACGCATGTGTGGGAAAGTGATGCATCGATCGAGCAGCTCGGACAGACAAGTACACACAGGACTGTCAACGACGTAACATCAACGAACTACCGGTTGTGACGTGTAACATCCATGAACAGGCTTTCAATCAGCCATTTATTGGTCTGGGCACGTTTCACTAACATTCATAAAAGCTCTTAAACCAGATTTTGATTCATAAAATCGAGTTTGTTCTTTACCTATGATCAAAAGTGAAAATTGCGTTTCACTAACAATCCATCCTAGTCGGTTACTAAAAACGCTCCAAAATGTCAATATCTAAGGACTACGTTATACCACTTTTTAACCATCATAACAAATTTACTAACTTCGTTTTATTTTGAGTCCAGTTTCACGCAGAGATCCAGATGTACACAACAAAGTGGGTCTTCAAAATATTAGCTTTTGAAAGTTTGACAATTATAACTTGTTTACACATTGGCGTCGCATCCCTTTGACGAGTAGTGGATATATGGCTTCGCGAAGGTCAAGGTTGTTGTGTCATTTGCAACACAATTTCATAATTGTCATTCACCTGAACAGCCTTAGGTCATAGACAAAATATCTAGCAGTTCAAACATTTGCTACAGGAAATGCCCTACGAAAGTAAGCATTTTAGATTTTGCCACGAGACTAACACTAATCTATAAATGAATATTGTACACTTAATTACATTATAATTGTAATGGAATAGTAATTACATAATTACAATTGAACTAAACCCTGGATATATATTACATCTCAGATAGCATTTCCAACTCGGGCCACAATATTGGCCCAATATATATTGTTATATTGGTCCAATGTTGGCAAACCACCATTGGCCCGATAATGGGATGTCTCCTAATATCGGTCCAACAATGGCAATGTATTGCTTGGCCCAGCACCGGACTATCATTGGACTAAGATTGGCATGCCAGTCTTGGAACAAGGTCGAGACATTGTCGGGCCAACATTGGCATACCATGTGGGTTACTACATTTGTCTAATGTTGGCATGCCATCCTTGGCCCAAGATTAGGATGTCTACCGGGCCAATATTGGTCCAACCATGGCAACTTGTTGCATGGCCTAATGTTGGACCAACATTAGCATGCCATGCGTGCAACAAAATTTACCCAATGTTGGCCATCAAAATTAACATAAATGTGCTAAACAGACAACTATGACTGTAAACGTGTTTTTTTTCTTCAGAAAATTGCCTTAAAATTATCCCCATAATTTGCAATAGTGTTATACAGTTATTTAGGTTAGTATTGCAAGTCCGGTTGATATTGTAACATGACACTTCAGCTTCCGTTTCTTGACTGTCGTCAGGAGGTCTTCAAAAGGTCCAATAGCTTGCTTGATTCTGCTCGGACGTCTTCGTTTGTAATATGGTCCATGTATGAGATGCGTGATACTTCCACACAAGTATTTGAAGCTAGATACTGTTTGAAGCGTTTGGCCATTTACTGCCATGCAATGGTAGCCGACGTAAACCAACATTGGTCTCAACAAACAGCCAACAGTGCCATGCGTGGGTTGTGGAATTGTGGTATCCCCAATAATGACAATGTATTTTTTTCTTCACAAACGTTTTAGCACTCTAACGACACTAACTAAAATACGTAAATAATATACACTTCTGTAAGACGGTTTAGACACTATACACGACTCATTGTCTGTATATATATATATATATAAATGTATATATATAAATATATGTATATTATAATAATAATTATTATTATTACTTGGCAGACATCCAAACATGTGAAAGACATGTGTTTAAATAGCAATTATAAATAATACATGCGCTAATGACAACATAGCATGGTTAACTATTAATAGCAATAATATTTTATTAACCGTGTGAAAACACACTTTGTAGGACATTAAGTCTCTCAGTGGGGCCTGTTTACCATGGTGACTAAAGCGACTTTCCTCCTTGGTACAAATGATTGCGAATTTACACCAATTAGACAGCGAGAGAGGGGGGAGGGAGAGGGAGGAGGAGAAGGAGAGCGAGAGAGAGAGAGGCAGGCAGGCAGGCAGGCAGGCAGGCAGGCAGGCAGGCAGGCAGGCAGGCAGGCAGGCAGGCAGGCAGGCAGGCAGGCAGGCAGGCAGGCAGGCAGGCAGGCAGACCGACCGGCAGACCGACCGGCCGGCAGACCGACAGGCAGACCGACCGGCCGACCGACGACCGACCGACCGACCGACCGACCGACCGACCGACCGACCGACCGACCGACCGACCGACCGACCGACCGACAGACAGACACACAGACAGACACACAGACAGACAGACACACAGATAGACAGACAGACAGACAGACAGACAGACAGACAGACAGACATATTTTATTTTTATTGATCATGAGTATAATAGTACAGTGTACAATCAATACATGATAATTAATTATATATCAAATTTAAATCACTATACATTAATCACAGTTCAGAAAGGGTAATCCTAATGTTAAAAATTGTAACAATTATTTGTTAGTATATACACGGTAGGGCCTGCACACATAAATCGATATAATCACCATGTGTACTCCTATATGTGAGCGTACATATGTGTGTTTTCCGTATGCTACAATCGTAATATAAAATTAATATTATGTATATGCAATTGATGCAGCCATCGGAACATTATATTCAAAAGTGTCTTCCAGCTCGTCCAGCGACCGTGCCGGTGGAGCAGTGTACCTGACGAGAGTGGGTGGCACCACCGGGTCAATGTCAAAGTCCCACTTGACAGTCTTTCTGCTGACAATCGACTCGACGTGTGTCTTCGCTCGCGGGTACTTATTATCGCCCTTGCTGGTCGTCACAGCAGTGCGGCTACGACCGGAGCGGCCTCTGGGCGGCAGCGAAGGTGTTGTTCTGGGCGACGGCGTCGCTGCCTCCAGGCTCGAGTCCATCTGCCGTGTCCGCTCGTTCGCCACCGGGCTCGACTCGCTCAGCGGCCACTTCACGACCGGCAGCTGTGGAGAAACACGACAGTCGTTGTAGATAATCTTGTGAAGTTTCTTGGGTGCCGTGTGCTCCGAAAGCAGCGGTAATAACGCCTGCTTCCTGCTCAGCACAGGTTTCTGCGTCCGGTAAGACAGCCTACCGGAGCGAGACTTTAAATTGCGCAGCAGTACCTCGTCGTCTTCCCGCCATGGGGACAACAGACGAGTAGGTGACTGAATCCTAGTCGGTGAGATGTCGCGTCTGTTTATGATGCGCAGTCCTTGTATCGAAGCATTATGCTGGATGTTACCAGAGTTTGTATAGTTTTTCGATGGATACCGCCATTTGTTTCCAACGCGAGACTGACCCGCGTCGTAGGCTTCCTGGTCTATCTTTTGCCGTTCTCTGGCTTTCTGGCGCGCAAGAAAGTCGCGTGTGTATTTGTACATATATGTACGTGGATATGATTGATTAACTTCGTTCAATTCGGGAAGCATGGAGTTTATGCACCGATCTTCTTGAGGCGTTTTCAACATCGGCATTGTTAGTAAATGCGGCTTCGTCTGTGTAAGTTCACGTTTGTTTTTGTCATCGGCAAAAGACGTCCTCTTTGGCAGCATCACCGGTTCTGCTTGGATCTTTACCTTTTTCTTTACTTTTGACTCGGTCTGTTGTTGCGTAGAGGCTCCACTGTGGATATCACGAGTCATCAATTCTCTCTCAGAGTCGTCTTCACTTACTTTATTGTCTGAGTCTAACTTCTCTCTTAGCTTTTCTGCAAGAGGTTTCTTCTTCCGAATCACGCGTCCTCGCAGCTTCACAAATGGCCAGAGCATGCCGTTGATCTCGTCAATCAAGTTCACGAGGTCGAAGTTACTGTGGTCGTACGCCATTTGACGGCAGTCGATGGTGTAACAATCAACGTTTCCCTTGCGAGCATTGCGGATATCCTGAAGAGGAAACATCGGACATTATTGTTTATTTAGTCTATGTGTGTGTGTGTGTGTGTGTGTGTGTGTGTGTGTGTGTGTGTGTGTGTGTGTGTGTGTGTGTGTGTGTGTGTGTGTGTGTGTGTGTGTGTGTGTGTGTGTGTGTGTGTGTGTGTGTGTGCGTGTGCGTGTGCTTGCGTGCGGGCGCATAAGCGTGCGCGTGAACGTGCGTTTGTGCGCGTTTGTGAGCATTAAGGCATGTGAAAGCTCTTGGGTGAACTTGGAATCTTCGAAATAAGACATGTATGTTTACTGTGTCAATGTCTTTGAGAATGTAAGCATCTTCGATCTCGTAGTGTGTCTATGAAGCTTGGGCAGCACTGTTCACGAATTGCCTCTTGTCATAATAGCGCATCATCACCTCGAACACCACAGCTCCACGTTACACCTCATTTTGACGGCCTTGTTTAACTTTAGCTGCAAATTTACTGCGAAATGTGATAAGTCCACAACATACAGAGAGACACTAAGCTTTTAAATAGATGATTATATTGCATAGGCGCCGGAACCGGATGGTGCTGAGCTCACCCAGTTTTGGTGGGGGGGTAGAGATACAATTAGCCCCCAATATTGGGGCAAGGGGTACAGTTGGAGGTTTTCGTGACCCTTAAGGCGGTTGCAGTTGGATATTTTGGTCAGTTTCAAGGGGGTGCAACTGGAGGTTTTCGGTGACATCAAAAATGTTGAACGTCATACCAAATGTTTCCAACAGCACCCCCCCCCCCCCCCCCGTCTTCTGATGTCATGGTCCCCAAAAACGGAGTGGTGCTGAAGTTCCGGCTCAGCCCACGCAATATTCAATTCTTTACGGCGCCAGTGTATTGGTGTGTTTGAAAAAAAATTGTGTTCGACGGAAACAGCGTTACCAAGCAATTCACAAAGCATCAAGTTGATGTTGCGCCTTTGACTCTTCCCCAGCCCACCGTGTGGCACCACTCTTACATCGCCGCAAGTAGCCGTCGGGTGCCTCAATGTTTGTGAACCTGATTAGTAGAATATGCGCGGCAATGAAGACAATAATATTGCTTCTACAGAATGTGTAATGTCTTCGGGCTTTATGTCCCCATGTATGTCTCTCCGTGTCCTCGTCTATGTCTGACTGTGGCCTCGTATATATCTGCCTGTGTCCTCGTGTCTGTCTGTCTGTGTGTCTGTGAAGTGTGTGTCTGTGTGTCTGTGTGTCTGTCTGTCTGTCTGTCTGCCTGTATGTCTGTCGTCTGTCTCTCTTATCCTGTTTGTCCACGCACGCAAGCCCGCATGCACGCACGCGCACACACAGGTATATGTGTACCACTGAGCCTCATAATTAGCCCGTCTCAAATTGTTCCATAGAAACGCTGAGCAAACAGCGAAACAACGATCATCGTTGGTGACAGTTTGATAAGCCGGTACGAACAAAAGTGCTGGCAGCGAGTTCTGTTGATGGGGCTATAGTTAATTAACTCAGCACTTAGTCCGGCATTAGACAATTCAAAGCATTGGATCCAAAGGATTTTCCGTAGATGCCGGAGACGTACTTTGGAATGTTTTCGGAAGTGGCGACGGTAGAGAATTTATGTATCCTAACAACAGGTATACCAGAACGTCTCATCACTTTCAGAATATCGACGCTTTGTTACCCTCGTTGTCCTTATGCATCAACTGTAACAAGTCCAGATGAAGCAAATGAAGAATTATATGAATTACTGCATAAAACACTCAAAAATATTAACTGATAAACCAATTTTATTTGCATAACACAATGCTAGAGTGAGAGATGACTCCACATCTTCATTAATAGTACTGGGGAAATGTTAAAGGGATAAGTTAAATTCAAATGATGTACAACTCCTTTCTATGTGTGTATGCAGTTCTAACTTTTTAGCGATCACAAACACATACTTCATAATGCTTGAACACTGGTACTATCCTTTGCATTACTCATTTGAAACTCAGTCATAAATGTGTTTGTGATCGCTAGTAAGTTTGAACTGCGTACATATAGAAAGGAGTGATGATATTTTCTGATATATATGTTGGTATGGTGTCCATGCTTCTCCCATTGCCTGAAACTTTTTCCATACCAAAAATAATACATAGTTCTTTCCAGATACATGTGTGCATTGTCGTTCGAGCCGCGTTTCTTTAAGAGAAGCTGCGTCCAAGTTATATCGATCAAGTTGCAACTACCGCTGTTTGCCTTTGTCGCTTGTCCGGATCTTTCATGTTCACAATCAAAGCTTCTTCTTCGTTTGTTTCGTACAGCTGATAATAGCGTCCTACCAGCCACAGTTGCTGACCAGGAGTCAAATTTAACACACTTTTTACCCCATCTTTTCTATAGGGGCGTCTCCGGATTGGAGCACGCAGTGCATCTCTAGCGAAGGCTACCTGGTCTCATAGACTGCTATCTTGTATGGTCGGTGTTCATCAATAACCCACTACCATCATATCCAAGCCGCTTATGTGTACAGCTCCTGCTAACGGTTTCCACTTACTCCAACTGGCATCGTGGCTTTCATCCTGTCGCCACAGGATTTCTATCTACAATTCTACATCTTCGCTCACGCTCTTGTTTTTACAAATTGCACATTCACCAAGGTGCCCAGTATCCGCAGTGTACCACGAGGATGTTGTTCTAGAATATTCACTAGGTAGCTATGTATCAGCAGTGGGTGCTGTCAATGTATCAATGCATAACAGCACTATAAAATACTTTAAGGTATTTTAGTGATGAAATAGTGAAGCTGACTGGCCCTTACATTTATGGGCAGTGAACGGGATGCTGTCCTACTTCTTTTCTGCTGGCCACTTCAACAACGCCATATATGGCTTAAAACCTAAAGTCAATGGAATCTCTCTCTAGGGACATTTTTATAGATTGATGAAGGGAAAACATGTGATGTGCCATAATCCAGGACAGTGGAATGGCAAGTGGTATGATATGTTCATAGAAACCACATTCATGAAGTACGGACATGGCCCTAATGGATTAGGGAATAACTCTCGTCATCCATGCTGAAACGGTGGACATTGAGCATGCATGTATGTAGCAAAGTAGTTCAAGACGTGGCTGACGTGGCGGATGGGTGCACACACACGGATGTGACTACACATAAAGAGGAGAAGCCGTCACGCATCCACTCTGATAAACAAGAGCGAGAAATGATTAGGGAACAACTTCAGGCATGCGACGAGATCCTCTTGATTCTGCTGATCACCCAGCCGGCATCATAAACATTGTTACCGGCAGGATAGCTCCAGACACAGTGAACGCAGAGAATGCGGCCAACATTAGCAAAGCACAACAGGAGTCTTTTGAAGACGCTGGCCAACATAATTTAATGCTATTTTGTCCAAGCCGGTTGTTACAGTCATATTCCAGAAAAACCGCTGACAATTTGCATTAAAGCTGTCCACGACGTAAATATGACATACACGAGAGTGTTGGGATTACAGCAATCCAACAACGTTGATATGAAACTAGTGTTGCGCCTTGAACTTTCCCCCGTGCCAACATCAACGGCTGGTGAATATGGTGAAAGACTAATCATATCTGCAAAGTGTCTGCTGAAGAATAAATGTCAAGTAGATGTGTCTTCCTGGTTGCATCTGAAGCAGAAGGGACGATTCTTGATGGATGTTATATCGTGTGGATCATATAATGGCTTAATCATCACTCTTTTTCCTCAAAAAAATGTCGGTTAACACTGAAGAATTGTTAAGACATAACGGTGGCATCGAAGAAAATGACCTAACAAAAATCATAAACATAGATCTAAGTGAAAATTCCATTAATATTAAAAATAAATACCATACTGTTGAGGACTTGAAAACATTTTTTTAAAGGCACACAAATAAGTTAACAATCTTAAGCCTAAACATAGATTCTCTGAGATCAAAAATCTATTAACTAAATATTTTAATTGGTATTTTTGCTGAATCAAATGTACAAATAAATGTGATTTGTATACAGGAAGCAAGAATTGGAAAAAATGAAGACACACAACATCTTAATCTAAAAAATTATACCATGACAACACAGGCATCCACAGACAAATGTTCTAAGAAAGGACGGCTAGTCACATATGTATCTAATACTATTACAATATCAAACTACACAGCATATAATACATACTCAATCTGGGAAACATTATGCCTAGATATTGTTGATAAATAAGATAAAAAGATAACAATTTGTAACATCTACAGACCCCCAAAAACAACAACAACAACCATGCCTCGATTGAACTATGAACAAAACTGCCAAACATGTAATATTAACAGGCGACTTCAACATAGATCTTTTGAAACTTAACTTGAATAAAAAATTCAAAGAATTCTATGATTCTCTGTCCAAAATAGACCTCCTGCCTATTATAACTCTTCCCACAAGAATGTCAAGCAGAAATGCAACACTGATTGATGAAATATACTGTAAATCACCAAACCTTCTTACCATAGCAGACAGTTGCACACTGGCTGCAAAAATATCTGATAACATGGCAATATTTGCTGCGCTTAATTTCAATATCATTAAAACATATACTATAACTAATAAAATTAGCATGAGATCATTCACTGGGAGAAACATTAATGGTTTTACCAACGAATTAGGAAATCTAAACTGGCATCAAATCTTTGATCACAATCTAACAGCAGATCCACTCATATCATATGATAACAAATTCTCCACCAGGCTAGAGGAGGTAATGAACAACCATTTCCCATTGAAAGACATTAAGTTTAATAAATACAAATACAAGAAGTCAAAATGGATGACTTATGATCTCCTAACTATAATATAAAAAGAAAGATAAACTGTACATGGAAGTACACATGACAAATCCTAACTCGAGCATAAACAAACTAACATCAACAGAGTTGGACAATATAACAAAGGAAATAAGGAGACTAAAACGTAAAGAAAAGGCTACTTATAATAACCTGCAATTTGGTAAATATAGGAACAACATAAAAAATATGGGAACACATAGCTGATGTTATCCAAAAATCTAAAATACAGAAACAACTACCGACATATTTCAATGCAAATGAACCCAAGATAACAGATAAAAAAGAAATAGCAACACAATTCAACAACTTCTTCATAAATATCGGACCATAACTTGCAAATAAATTAAGCATTAGTGGAAAACCTGGCTTCAAGTCGTACCTAGGTAAAAGAACAAAAGAATCTAACTTCCAATTTACACTGGTTGATGAAAATTATACAAAAAATATAATCAATAATCTAAAGCCAAAAACAAGTATGGGAAATCACAACAATTCTTCAATTTTACTTGAAGCTTCCGTTAATGTCATTGCCAAACCCCTTACCGGAATAATTAATCAATCACTACAGAGTGGAAAATATCTTCAAAAACTAAAAATTGCTAAAATAGTTCCCATCCACAAAAAAAGATTGTAACCATAATTTCAACAACTACATGCCAATATCTCTTTTGCCATACATGTCCAGTCTTTAATAAAATAGTTTATTCTCAATTATTCCACTATCTCACTCTTAATAACCTCCTCCTCCCTATTCAGTATTGTTTCAGAGCTGAACACTACTGAACTGGCAATAACTGAATTAGTTGACAGAATAGTCTTAAATCTTGACAAAAAAAGGCTTGCCAATGGCAATATTTCTGGATCTGTCAAAGGCTTTCGACACAATAGATAATAGAATCCTTCTCAACAAACTCGAACATTATGGCATTAAAAATACTGAACTAGAATGGTATAAAAACTATTTACTGCACAGAGAGCAATATGTAGAATTCAACCACAGCAAATCACCTTTAGAAACAATTACTACTGGAGTCCCTCAAGGTTCAATTCTAGGGTCATTGTTATTCCTAATATACATTAATGATATAGCAACATTGAGCAACCTGCAGATGATACCACCTTGCTGAGCTCAATAAATACTTTCACAGATGAACAAACAAATGACTTGGCTACATCCAACAATATAAACTCAGAACTGACTAAAATAACAAACTGGCTAGCAGTAATTAAGCTGTCACTGAATGCTGCCAAAACAAAAATGATGATTTTTCACTCTAAACAGAGAAAACTAAATAACCACGAAATACCTAATATTAAAATCAATAACATACCGGTCGAATGGGTGACACGAGTAAAATTTCTTGGAGTTATAATAGATTCAAACTTAACATGGCCTCCTCATCAAAATTATGTAACCAACAAATTATCCAGGATATGTGGAATTCTCACTAGATTAAAACACTAATATACATCCTAAAGATAATGTTATATTCTTAACTATTCATGTCACACCTAAGTTATGGTATATTAGCATGGGGGTGACAAAATAAATAAACGAATAAACAAACTTCAAAAGCAAGCAATTAGATCTATTTCAAACAGTAAATATTATTCACACAGTACACCTTTACGTAAAGAACTAAAACTATTAAAAACAGATGACCTTTATAAACTATCATGTATGAAATTTTTCTACAGATATAAAAAATAAAATCGCCCTGAATATCTCCAGGACATGTTCTCTTCTAATGAAAATATCTTTAGAACTCAGAACTCAGAATCAATTTATTTGACCTATAAATATTATACATATACAAGGCCAAGCTCATGTATATTGTCATCTTGAAGTACATTTAGACTAACATTATTTTCTACTAAATCAACATCGGTTATCAATCTATCATAATATTGTAGTGTATTCTCACTATTACTATCATCATTCACATACGTTGGATTTGTGTCCATACTATTGCATAGTGAGCATTCAATTACGTCATTGTTTACATGTTCCATATGTATTCCACATAAACACTGTGTGTTTGCCATTGGCGTTTAGCCGATGCTACAGTATTGTTCGGTCCGGTCACAGGTGTTTATTGTCTGTCAAGTTGGCGGAGTTCTTGGTTGGTCGAGATGGTGACTTTCTTACCGTTTCGAAGAAGGCATACGATGTGGCCGTCTGCCGTCCATGTAGCGGTGACGTAGCTCAGCATCTCTGCTTTGTTGAACAGTTAGTTCACAGCGACGTCTGGTCAAGTTTTCCGTGATCAGTAGTTTTGTCCCCTTTAGGCGCCGTTTCGCTGTGAACACGTTTTGTCGTTGTTGGTATGTTGTGAATTTCACAATAATTGGTCGCGGCTTCGGGTTAGTCGAGTTTGCAGACGATCCCAGACGGTGGCATCGGTCGATGTGTTCGCGTCCAGTCGAAATGCCGAGTTTGTTTTGGAAGATGTCCAGCACAAAGGTCTCTGAGTCCGCGGATTTGGGCACACCATGCATGATTAAACAATTTCTTCTGCTGTACTGTTCATCTGCGTCAATCTCTTCATACAACTTGTCTTTGTCTGCCTCCAGCTTCGTGACGTGTGTAGTCATTTCCTCAGCTTCAGTAGCAGCTTTGGCGATATCCATCTGGCAGGATTTGTACACTTCTTGCTTGATGTCTGCCTCAGCGTCAGATGTTAAGACTGACTCAACGACTTTGCTAATAAAGTTTGTATTCTCAATTAGCCAGGCAATGATCGCCTCACTAATTGTGTCAACGACTGAGGCAATTATTGGGTCGTTGGTTTGGATAAGGGAAATTATTGCCACGCGAATGTCTTGATTCAGTCTCTGTGACTGAAGTGCTGTCAGTCTGGTTGGCACTACCCTTTTTCTGTCCTTTATTGGGCATGGTGAGTTTGTGATAGCGTAACAACAATGTATCTCTATTTGGTGGTATTCGGTAATTGTTTACATTATACGGCCATGGCAACAACGAAGGCGGGAGTTCAAGTTTATCAGTCTATTTTTCACTTATCGTTTCCTGTCGTTCCCGGTCGTATCTCAGACAAACGTGTCGTCGGTGGAGTCGGGGGACCACAGCCCATCAACTGATGCACTTGAACACGATTACACCAGCAAGACAAAGAAAGGCACCTCAACACTTTACCAATACACAATAACTTATCTCCCACAAAACTATAACTGTGATATATATATATATTAAACAAACTAATACAATATACTGCCGCCTTTGTATCAGACATACTATACCACATCTGCTTCAAGAAAACTTTCTTCCACAAATTGCCATGGAAAAATTAACATCCATTCATATCAAGGCTTCGTATGTTACTGCAAAACATATATCATAAGTAAATATGACACGGAATGTGACACCAATAACTGCTACATCTGCTAACAGAATAAACCAGCTGAAGCATAGAAATTATTAATTTTCCTGTCCAAATTTTACTTTACTATTATTTTAGGATTTGTTTCTATATTTTATATTTACCTCTATGTAATTATTGCATCGTACCAATGATAATTTGATCTACATTCTTACACTCATACACACGTTAGAAAATTAGAATAAGGCATTTACATTGTTGACACTATTATGTAGTATTAGTTTTGTTAGAACTATTAGCAACTTTATATGTGCACTGTTATATGTGTTGTTTGTAAATGCACATGTGTTTAAAACTTGCAGAGTAATCAGGTAGCATTAACTATGACTACTATACCACAATCATTATGTATTCATAGGGAGGCCTGTACGATAGCGAACTCTCAGGTCTTAGTGCAGGCCTCCCTGGATCATCCAAACTGCAAATTCTGTACAAACTTTTTATTTTACTATGTATGTATGATGATCTAAATAAACTTCATTTCACTTCACTGATAACAAAACAGTGGAATACGTCACGAGCGGTCTCTGCTGATACATGCTTAAGATAACCGCGAAAAGAGATGTGTACCTCGCATTCTATAGGTATTGACTTCAACACCAATAGTGGAACTAGGTCAGAAAGAGGCAGTCACCATGCCACTAGACGACACCGACTCAGTCCACATCCAACCCAGAACGTTGTCTTGTGTGAGACTGAAGAAAACATTCAGATGATAGACATCATTTGTCAGTCGTTTGTTGAAAAATGAACAAACTGAAATACTACCAACCCACACATAAGCTTGTCATAACTGCTCGGGACTCTGTTGCGATGGAACTATACCATGGTGATCTGCCAAATCAAAATCTTCAAACGACACACGAAGAAGCGGACACATGATCATAGTTCAACTAATGACACAAGTAGTTCATGCTGGGGCAAACAGAATCAACATCATATGCGATGAGACGGATATGTTCGCGGACTTACCCTGGAGAGTACCAATCCTGATCGGACAATGATAGACATTTCAGCGACACTTAAGGTTTCATTGCTGTCGGGAGTTCGTGAGGAGGAATGGTGACAAAATTAGTAAAGCAAAGGTGACAACAACACCAGAACAAAAGACTTCAACCGACGACAGAGGTTTCTGAAGAAAATGTTTGCTGGAACAACAACCAGACAACCCTTGATTCCTCACCTCCACCATTGGATGTCACGAAGTATGGATGGGCATGTGATCACGTAGCCAAATCATACACACCTGTCATATTGACACATAGTGTAACTCTCGCCCCAGCTTAAATTCTTGAATTAATCAGATATTAATTCATCAGACAAATCCTGTCGTTCTGCACTGTGTCGGTGTTCTGTAGCACTATTATCGCGTACACTATGTTGTGCCTGTTGATGAGAGACTAACTATCAAAATGACAATACACGAGTTGCTGCCACCAGCGTAGATGGCGAAGAGAGCGAAGAGAGTGAAGAGAGCGGTATACTTGAAAACAATGCCATGATTTCGCCAGTTTTTATCAAAAGAAAGTTAAGTTATGTATATCTTGTTTGGGATTCAATAATATATACTTCAAAATTGTTTTGAAAACACACGATGTTTCGTTAATGGCGTTAGTACAGTTATATAATATTTAACAATGTTTTACTATCAGGGTACAATTCATCTTTTGGATGGCTCCATCAAATGTTCTGACCCTATCAACATGGAGTTAGACACCTCATTTGAAACGCTGTCATATATAATTCCGAAGATGTTGACAAAACATAGATTTTTCTCGATGGCTGCTGTTAACTTGCATATTATGTGGAGGTTGGTTGGCAGAACTACTGTCTGAATGTCCTCGTCGATATTATATACTCTCAAAACACAGGTAGAGACACGTTGTGTGTTTTGCTATGTAGCATATTTGCATGCAGTCGTGTTATTAGCCAAATTAAATATTTTGCAAATGGCGGCATCTTTTGAAAAAAATACTCAATGGTGCCAGAGTGGCATCACTCGGATTCCCTATAAGGACACATCAGAGATATAGAAACTGCAAAAAACTTTGTCCGGATGCTACTGCAACATTTTCTGGCCTATTGCCGGACTAGAACTATCTGGCGGCTATATAGGTGTAAGTAAACGACAATATGTAGGAACGCCACTAAATACACAATATATTACAGCAATAGGCAAATAACATAGACCTGTGTTAGCACCATACTACACATGCCTAGACATATACATACATTTGTACTTACCACAAAATTTGTCTCGAAGTTAGGGTCAACGCCATTGTCCAACAAGAACTCGGCCATGTCCTGTTGGTTGGCACGTATAGCAGCCATCAGAAGATTTTCTCCGAACTGCAAGACATTTAGCAAACTTTGAATTGACTGGCAAAAAACTGACGTAGGCCTATTGGAGCAAATTGGTATGTTGTACACCAATTTACGACGTCAAGCTGTCTCAATTAAAATATCGCACATAAAATGTCAACCCCCATACATGCAAAACTGACGGAGATAAGTGGAATTTTTAAATTGTGACTCCCCAAGATTCCCATCCCCGGACGAATTTCGAAAACAAATCTAAATCTACGAACCATCCCAATGGGCCCGCTACACGAAATGACAGCACCATACATGCAAAATTAACGGAGATATGCATCAACAAACAAACCAACAAACATACATAGTGTAGATGTGTGTGTGTGTGTGTGTGTGTGTGTGTGTGTGTGTGTGTGTGTGTGTGTGTGTGTGTGTGTGCGCGCGCGTGTGCGTGTGCGTGTGCGTGTGCGTATACGTGTTCGTGTGTGCGTGCGTGCGTGCGTGCGTGCGTGCGTGCGTGCGTGCGTGCGTGCGTGCGTGTATATATATAGGCCATTCTCGCAAAAAGTGTTAGGTTACAGTAACGCAACAAGTCAAAAATAAATGTTTAATTTGTACGTTTAAGCTATTATTTTTACATCAAATGTACTAATATATTCGAAGCAGCAAGGTTTGTTCTGAATTAGTAGTGGAAAAACGTGTTACATAGTCATGGTTAAAGGGTTATGTTTGACATGACATCTTCACAAAATCATATTTTTACAATTATTTTATAGATGTTGAAACGCTTTGAGTTTCTCATGATAAATTATCTAACGCTTTAGTGAAAATATTACACAATTCCGCGCATCATTTAAACACTTCCCTATGTCACTTTGCTTTTCTACCTTTGCACCATTCATCTGTTAACAACTCTAATACTGCTCATAGATTTGTTTTGTTTTGATTAGCTTGGCTTATGCGCAAAAGAAAATGCCTTAGTATTATACTACTAATGATACTACTGATAATACATTATACAATATTTTCATTTATTATTATTATTATTATTGACCGTTAGATGTACTTACCCACTCCATTCGAATGTTTGCTTTTGACAAATCCAACAAGTCATCTAGAAGCTCGATGTCACCATTCTTGACAGCATGATACATGGCCTACAAGCAGATGCCTTCTTTATCTCGGGTCAGCAGCGTAAAGAAAACATTTCCTACTGTCTCATAACAGTTAGAAATGTTAGCAGCTCCATTGAAATACACAAGCTGATCCAGTCGGAGTGTAGCGATATCGCTATATGTTTAATATAATACAGTAATAAGTTAAACTTTGGAAATCCGTTGCAATAATCCCTAATTACCTCTCTCTGTTGTGACGTCATCCCATCGCCCACACATTCTGTGCTGTCCGATTGATCTCCCATTTCGTACGACCCTTCGTCATCCGAACTCGTCTCATTTCTCTGAAAGGTACCACCATAAATACGTAACCATTAACCTTCCATTATCACAGAAAACAAACATGCGACATCACTGACTGTTTTAATGTTATATTTACATGAGCGAGCAACACATATTCCTAAATATATTCCTATACTTTCTTAGTACGTCCGCATGAACACTGGCATAATTTAAAGCTAAATCAACTTGTTGGATTTGGGAGGTTATTATGAAAAAGAAGAATAGCGAGCAACTCTGTTAAATATCGTAGTGAAATCACTGAACGTTTCACTTTATGCGTAGCACACATTATAAACGTTAATGCTCGGCTTTTCCACATTGGGCAAGCTCCGCTAAATACTCATCAAAGCAATTATTACAATATAGCGCGATCAATTAGCGATATTCATCGCGTTACATTGAACGGGCCCGTTCCATCGTGGCGCGTGTTGAAGTCATTATAGACGACCAGCAACCAACAATAGCGTTTTAATGGATTTATGTCGACAGTGTTGCCAGCCGATTCGTAAACCGACAACTGAAATTGGATTCGTACGTGAGCTTTCAAACGACGCTAGCGGTGCGTCATTGTTATTTAGGATTATCACATAGGTTGTCGCTGGGTTCAAGTATGTCAATGCTGCGCTCATTCGGTGAAATAAACATGAACCAGTACTCAGCGCAGTGTGTAATCGTCATTGGCACGACCGGTGTTTTGAAATTATTCTCCTGGCATTGAAATGTATTGTGTTGCAACGGCGTGGTCTAGTGTGCGTTGAAATGTATTGTGTTGCAATGGAGTGGTCTAGTGTGCGGCACGTCTACCAAAACCACTTCACTCCAGTTTGTTATCGTAATGAGAGACATGACTGGACGACATGTCAGTTCTAAGGCAGGTGTGTCGCTTCAATTCGTCCACACCCTACATACACACAACTTCGTGCAAACGCAGGAGGCTGCTCATTGTGTAATTTAGGTGTGCACGAATTCAAATGTATTCGCATGTACGCTACATAACGCTACATGCATATTTAATTAATATATCAAGCAGTGACAATAGTAACAAAAAATGTGCAATATTTATTAGGACACGTAGGTTTATTTCTATACTTGGCGATGTTTACTGGCAGATTACGTTTGAGAGACTATGTAAAAACAACATTAACTAAATGATTTACCCGTCCATCTTCTTCGCTGGACGATGCCTCGCCTGGGGGAGTTTCATCCACCTCACCGGTGTCTTCTTCACCATCGCTGCCAACGATTTCACAGTCTTCTCGCTCAAAGCCAACCGTGTCATTACTGGGGCGTTTCGCTTGGTCAGTGTCGCCCTGTTGGCTTTGTATCTCTTCTGACATTTCATCTACCGGTTGCTGTTCATTGACGACGACTCGGTCATCGTTGCTGCCTCCCCACTGGCTGCTGTCCCGTGACGAGGTAGACCGGGCCATGAAGGCGCCCTGGCGTCACGTCGTGCAGGTCGTAGTTAGCTACACGACTTTCAATAGAGCGCCGGAGCGTAGGCCGTATCGAATAGAACGTCACACTGAAATAGTACCTCCCACTGAACTACGCGTTGGTTGGTAAAGGCATCTGTCTGATTAACTTCACCTGATGAAGTTGCTGTGTTCGCTTCACAGTATTTTATGACACAGGTTGTTCAACATACCCTTTGCACGAAGGCTACATATCATTGTACTAACAGTTGTTCCATTGTCTTGTCTGACTGTTTCGTGCGTTATTTTATCAATGTCACACACTGAATTCATTACTAAGCATAAAGTCCACATAAATATTATGCGTCCCATTTCGACGTGAACTGCATAAAGAAGTGTACACAGAGTAACGAGGCGGCAGACAATTACGTGTCCCAATGCATGCGAGCACTGACTCGTGCTAACCAAATACACTAGCAAAATCAATCTTATTTAAATGTGTTACCGCGAAAGAGTAAATACGACGGACAGACTTGATATGCGTCACTATCGATAGACCGCAAATACCGAGTAGGCCTAGTTGTCAACGGGCTCTTAGGCCTTTGCTGTCAACACGGTGGTCATGGCGACCTGGGTCACCAGAAGTCGGACCTATAATGACACATGCGAGAAATATACCAATCCACTGAGTTTCCATGTTAGCTAGATTTGGGTAAGTAATGTAATGGGTCATTTTGTGAGAAACAAGGTGATTTATAGTGTAAGTCATTGTGTACTCTTTTTAAATAAATGTTTATTACAACAAACTTACGTATGATCTTTAATATTTAGGTAATACAGATGTAACACAATTAAGCGGCAACTACGTCCAATATGGTCCAGTACCACAATCAGAAAGGACATAAAACTACGTCTTTACATGTCAATCGTAATCATCATCATCATTGTGCAGCCTTAATGTCCAGTGGTTGGGCGAAGGCCTCAGCATGTCGTTTCCAAATCTGCCTGTCTTGCGCTATCCTCTGCCAGATGGTGCCCTTCCAGTACTCGTCTAGTTCGTCTCTCCATCGTCTCGCTTGTTTTCTTCTAGATCGTTTCCCTTCGTAAGGTCTCCAGGTTGTAATACGCGATGTTCATCGGTTATCTCGTAGTCTGCTAATGTGCCTTGCCCAGGTCCACTTTTGTCTTCTGATTTGTTTTATCACGTCTATGACCTTTGTCTTCTGTCTTACCCAGATGTTTGTTGTTCTCTCTCGATATGTGATGTTTAACATATTTATTTCGATCTTTATTTGTGCGGCTGCTAGCTTGTTCTTTACCTGGATGGTGAGTGCCCATGTTTACCCGCCGTATGTCACCGCTGGAAGTACGCATGATTTGAAGACTTGTCTCTTCAAGCAGGTTCCAAAGTTACCCTTGAAGATGTCCCGGTGTTTGGCGAAAGCTGTCCAGCCGGCGGTGATCCTACTTTGAATCTCCATGTCTTGGTTGTTGTCTCTGATACGGTAATGCTGTCCCAGATAGACGTAGCTTTCAAAGTTCGCTATCTGCGTCGTGTTGATATATATTGGCGTGTAATTTTCTAGCATCACTTTTGTCTTCGAAATGTTCATCCTTAGAAGTTGTTTTCACTTTCATCAGCTAGCTCCTGCAGCATGTTTTGTAGTTCTGGCGGTGTAGTACCGCATATGACTATGTCGTCGGCGAAGCGAAGATGGCTGAGATATTCTCTGTCTATCCTCAAGCCTCTGGTTCCCCAGGTCAGGCTTCGGTATATGCTTTCGAGTGTTGCCGTGAACAGCTTGGGCGATATGGTGTCACCCTGTCGTACTCCTCTATTGATGTTGATCTTGTTGCTCTTTTTGTGTAGGTGGACTGTCACCGAGCTGTTAGTGTAGATGTCTTTCAGGAGATCGATGTACACATTTTCTATCCCCTGTTCTTGAAGGGAGGTCAGTATTGCTTGAGTTTGCACCGAGTCGAAAGCCTTCTCGTAGTCGACGAAAGCGATGCAGAGCGGGATATTATATTATCGGCACTTCTCTTTCAGTTGGTTTACGACGTGTATGTGGTCTGTCGTTGAGTAACTGCTTCTGAATCCTGCTTGCTCTCGTGGTTGGTTTTTGTCGAGTGTCTTCTCTAGCCTATTCGTTAGTATCTTTGTGAATAATTTGTAGATGTTTGATAACAAACATATCGGTCTGTAGTTTTTTAAGTCTTTCTTATTTCCCTTATTGAAGATAATCACCATATTTGCGTTCTTCCAAGCGGCGGGTATTCATCTTTCTGATAAGCATTTAGTATACAGCTTAGCCAGTGTCTTCGAGATTATATCTTCTCCTGGTCGTTGCCTGATGTCTTCCCATTCTTCATATCTCTTAGCGCTGCTTCCACTTCCTATGGTGTTATCTCTGGTACTTCTTTCGAGTCGGTGTGAATTATGGTACTCTGTTCACTGTCGTATAGCTCGGTGTAGAATTCCTCTATTCGTTCCATGATCGTATCTTGGTTTTGTATTTCTCTATCCTGCTTGTCTAGAAGTGTAATCAGTCTGTCTCGGCCTAGTGCCTGTGTTCTTCTTGCTTTGTTCAAGCTCTTTGATGACATAATCGTTTCTCGTATGATCTCTTGTTCGTACTTTCTGATGTCCTCCTTTGCTTTCTTTTTGATGGTCTTGCATATTTCTGCGTATTCTATTTGGTTTTTACGGTCGCCGTTATCCACCATTTGTTGTCGTTTCTTAATTAGTGCTCGTGTCGGTGACGATATTCTCGTCACTACATGCCTGTTGATTGCGTTGGCTACACTTGTCGCACTTAGTTGGATCAGCTCAGTGACGTTTTCGCTCATGGTGTTGATGTCGTCTAGTTCCTGTAGTGTCTCGAATCGATTTCGCAGTTCGAGTTGGAATTCGATCTTTTTTCTTACGATTTGTGTGGTATCTACACTCGGTGGTCTCTTGTTTATCAATGTCTTCCTTTTAGCCTTGACGTCCAGTTTGATGTTGCTCATTACCATTCTGTGGTCACTTCCGTTGTTGACTTGGTTGATGACAGTTACGTCAATGACCTGAGTCTGGCCTGTTTATCAGGATGTAGTAAATTGTGGTCGTCGTTACTCCATTTGGGCTTTCCCATGTCCATCTCCTCCCTGCTTTCTTCTGGAACATGGTTCATGATTTTGTACTTTCTTGATGTTACCCATTCTACCATGGTGTCGCCTCTTTCGTTTCTCACACCTAGGCCAAATTTGCCTGTTGCCGTTTCCGAAATGTTTGTTCGTTTCCCTACTTGCGCATTAAAGTCTCCCATCACTATCGTGTAGTGGGTTGGCTTTTCTAAGGTCTCATCCACGTCGTTGTAGAAGCTGTCTGTGTCTTCTGAGTATGATGTTGTTGGTGCATATACTTGTACTATCATCAGTTTGTAGCGCTTTGTTATCCATAGAACAAGTTCTGCTACTCTGGGGCTTGTACTGTTAACCCTCATCTCTTGTTTATGAGAAAGCTTACTCATGCTTGGCCGTTGTTCGCTGTGGTATGGTATAGTAGATGGCCGCTTTGTAAGGTAGTGAAGCATTCCTCTCTTCTTCGGACTTCTCCGATCCCAATCACATCCCATACGAACTTGGTTTCCCTAAGTTCTTCCTCCAGTTCTTGTATCTGTTCATCTCTTAGTAGTGTTCTTACGTTATATGTTTCATTGTACTTTGTATGCTGGTGTTGTTGGCCTACCCTTCCACGCTGGCCGGTGCGGGTTGGAAGGGGATGAACGAAATTGCCCAAATTTCGACACGACAGCCGAGCCAGTACCGGACCACCACCGGAATTCGAATCTCGGTCCCTCTAGTCGAGAGTCCGGTACTCTAACCACTCGGCCAATCGTAATACCAACAACGTTATATGCCTGTGAAACGTGGAAGAATACGGCGAGGATATCAAAAAACTAGACATATTCCCCCGGCGATGTATCCGGTTCATATTGGGCATATCATGGAGAGAGGACATCACCAATGAAGAAGTGATGAGGAGGGCAGATCTGGATAGCCTGCATGATATAGTTAAGTCTCGACGACGGAGACTAGCGGGACATATCCTACGCCTACCAAGAGAGAGAATAGCACATGTAGCAATGGAGTGGGTGCCTGAAGGTGGAAACAGAAGGAGAGGAGGGCCGACTAAGACCTGGAGCAAGACATTTAAAGAAGATCTGGCAGAAATGGAAATTACCTGGAATGAGGCCAAAGAAATTGCGAAAGACCGTAATAGATGGAGAAAGCTCGTCGCCCGATGTCCTGAAAGGAACAGGAGGAACTAAGTGTAAGTAAGTAAGCGGCAACTGTATTATATAGGATAAGGTCACAATTTAGTTTTTAGATACACGTGAGTTGTAATAGAGGGCCACGATCTTGAATTTTAAAATGACGTTTGCATAACAGTTTACCGTTTGTCGACAGTAATGCAAATGTACACTGTTGTAGAACATTGATTAAAAGCAAACTTTCACTGGATTTTTAGTCTTTGTGTATCCGGCATAACATATTAATATACCTACCAATTTTTTGTTGAAATCCGGGAGATTCATTAGCGGTTCAGCATGCTTCTCGTGGCGCGCTGTCTCAGATGTTGACATCGGAATACGGGGGGTGCTATTGGATATTTTTCGCCGGAGCTTGCCTAAATTATGTAGGCCCCGTGAAATGTCGGCAATTTTTAGCCCCTCCCAGTCGCCTGGGAAATAAGTGGTCTTGTAATTGTTATCCGAGAGGCAGCCAGTTGACCACGAATCCGAATAGCTCTGAGGCTATTCATAAAAAAGAGTAAACTATTATCAGTTAATAATATGCTTTTGAAACTACTCAACATTAACTTTAAATATTGAAACGAGTTACGCAATAAAACAAATACTTATTGAACATTTTGAATCACCAGTTGCCGTCAGATGGCATCACTGTTTTGGTTTTCCATGTGAACATTCCAAATGCGTCTTTTTACCAGACTCTTCTTGACAACGTTATGAAGGCGAGCGAGAGTCGGATAAGCGAGACTAATATAGTGCACAGTTTTTCATCGTCATTACTATTTTAAATAATTCCTTAATTCCTATTATAATAATTTCTAATGATGATGTCTGGAACCCTTTTATGTGAATATCTTATTCTTAGATATAACTTATAGCATTAGTAGAGGGCCGTAATCTTGAATTTCAAAATGGCGGCTACAAAACCTTTTACCAGTGATAGGCACATTTCTCTTTACATTATTAGTGAAGTGCCGTTTAGAAAAATCGGTGTTTTGTCATTCGGAATTATTTATAACTACGTTTCAAGTAAGGCCGGTGTCTAACCCTATGTTCACAGGGTCAGGAATTTCGAGCCTGCCATCCAAAAAACTAGTGGGCGCAGTCAATTTGGAAGCTGACAGGAGGAAAGGTGACAAGAGAAAAAGCGACAGGAAAGAATGGATCGGAAGAGAATGTGACAGGAGAGAAGACGGCAGGGGGGAAAGACAACAACCAGACAGATGCAAACCGAAGAAGGAGCTATTCTAAGGCAGTGATTGAGGGGGCAATGAGGAAAGAGAGGGTGTTTATGGGTGACTCCATTATGAGAAAGACGGACAAGACACTGAGCGAGGGGAAGGACATCGTTGTTTGTTTACCGGGGGCTAGGATTGAACATGTAACTGACAGGGTAGAGAAGGTATTGGGACATGGCAAGGGGGGGTCTATACTGATACATTTAGGAACAAATAATGCAGACAGGGAGGGAACAACTGCGATAGTACAGAAGTATAGACAGTTAGTGAGGAAGCTAAAGAAGACGAGAGTCGAACAGGTTATTTTGTCAGGAATTTTGCCAGTAATGGGAGGAAGGGGGGCAACGTATAGAAACTGCAAGAGGATGGCGATCAATGCACTAGCTGAGCAGATGTGTGAAGAAGAGGGGGTGGGATTCACAGATTTATGGGGATACTTTGTTGGGAGGGAAGATATGTACATGAGAGATGGCCTCCATCTTAGTGGAAAGGGGGCAGCAGTTTTCTCAGAGAATCTGCTGCAATCTGTTGACAGTGGGACAGGTTGCATCTATTTAAACTAGATTCGCAGGGGGGACTCGCAGAAAAGCCTGAAAATGGAGGCATAGATAAAGACAGCACAAATAAATCAACAAATAACAGTCTGGAAAACTCTTCTGAAGCTGGATATAAATATGTTTGTTTAAATGCAAGGAGTATAGTAAACAAAAGAAATAAACTAAACATTATGGTAGAAGATATTGACCCTCATATAATAGGTATAACCGAATCCTGGACCACCACCGATATATCAGATGCTGAATTGGGACTGACAGGATATATAATGTTTAGAAAAGATAGAATAGGAAGAAAGGGAGGTGGAGTTATTTTATATATTAAAGAATATATTCAGGCTTATGAAATAAAATTAGAAAGAGAAGCAGATTGCGAAGAAGCTGTTTGGTGTAACATAGTTACAGGAAACTCAACGTTAACAGTTGGGTTAGTTTATCGAAGTCCAAACATAAGCATAGAAGAGAATGAAAAAATACAAAACGCTATAAGGGAAGTAAGCAAACGGGACTGTATTATTATGGGGGATTTTAACCATGGGCATATACAATGGAAATCTCTACAGAGTATGGGGAGAGAGGACCACAAGTTTTTAGTTTTAGTTCAAGATACATTCCTTTCTCAACATGTGCTAGAACCAACCAGGGGTGAGAATGTGTTAGACATAGTTTTGTCCTCACAGAATGAATTAGTTGACAATGTCAAGATATGTGAGCCACTGGGGAGTAGCGATCACAACCAGATACATTTTACCATCAAAGTAAAATCAGAAAGGAATAGCAAAAAACAGTATAGGAGAAATTTCCACAAAGGAAGGTATAAGGACATGAGGAAATATTTAGCAAAGATAGACTGGAATAAGACACTGAAAAATTAGACGGCAACAGAATGCTGGAATATATTAAAGAGTGAAATTAAGTGCATAATCGATAAATTTGTACCCTTCAAAAAACAAGGAAAACGGTCCAAAAAGAAACACTTATCGAAAGAAGCCATTAGAAAAATTAAGTATAAACAAATGATGTGGAAGTCATATAGATGTACTGGAAATGATGAAGACTACAACAATTATAAAGAAGCATTTAACCAAGCTACAGCTGGAATTAGAAATTCAAAGAGAAGCTATGAACAACAATTAGCTAGTAATGTAAAACATGACAGCAAGAGTTTTTATGCGTATGTTCGAAGCAAACAGAAAGTTCAAGATAAGGTCGGTCCTCTAGAAGATAGTGCTGGAAATATAATATCAGAGGGATTCATAATGGCAGAAGACCTGAATTAGTACTTTAGTTCAGTGTTTACCAGGGAAGATATTAGTTCACTGCCAATACCAGAGGCTAAGTTCAAGGGGGCAGATTCAGACTATTTAGGACAATTAATTGTAACCCCGGAAATGGTAGCTAAGAAAATAAGGGCTATGAAGGGAGGGAACAACTGCGATAGTACAGAAGTATAGACAGTTAGTGAGGAAGCTAAAGAAGACGAGAGTCGAACAGGTTATTTTGTCAGGAATTTTGCCAGTAATGGGAGGAAGGGGGGCAACGTATAGAAACTGCAAGAGGATGGCGATCAATGCACTAGCTGAGCAGATGTGTGAAGAAGAGGGGGTGGGATTCACAGATTTATGGGGATACTTTGTTGGGAGGGAAGATATGTACATGAGAGATGGCCTCCATCTTAGTGGAAAGGGGGCAGCAGTTTTCTCAGAGAATCTGCTGCAATCTGTTGACAGTGGGACAGGTTGCATCTATTTAAACTAGATTCGCAGGGGGGACTCGCAGAAAAGCCTGAAAATGGAGGCATAGATAAAGACAGCACAAATAAATCAACAAATAACAGTCTGGAAAACTCTTCTGAAGCTGGATATAAATGTGTTTGTTTAAATGCAAGGAGTATAGTAAACAAAAGAAATAAACTAAACATTATGGTAGAAGATATTGACCCTCATATAATAGGTATAACCGAATCCTGGACCACCACCGATATATCAGATGCTGAATTGGGACTGACAGGATATGTAATGTTTAGAAAAGATAGAATAGGAAGAAAGGGAGGTGGAGTTATTTTATATATTAAAGAATATATTCAGGCTTATGAAATAAAATTAGAAAGAGAAGCAGATTGCGAAGAAGCTGTTTGGTGTAACATAGTTACAGGAAACTCAACGTTAACAGTTGGGTTAGTTTATCGAAGTCCAAACATAAGCATAGAAGAGAATGAAAAAATACAAAACGCTATAAGGGAAGTAAGCAAACGGGACTGTATTATGTAATTATAAATTTGTACCCTTCAAAAAACAAGGAAAACGGTCCAAAAAGAAACACTTATCGAAAGAAGCCATTAGAAAAATTAAGTATAAACAAATGATGTGGAAGTCATATAGATGTACTGGAAATGATGAAGACTACAACAATTATAAAGAAGCATTTAACCAAGCTACAGCTGAAATTAGAAATTCAAAGAGAAGCTATGAACAACAATTAGCTAGTAATATAAAACATGACAGCAAGAGTTTTTATGCGTATGTTCGAAGCAAACAGAAAGTTCAAGATAAGGTCGGTCCTCTAGAAGATAGTGCTGGAAATATAATATCAGAGGGATTCATAATGGCAGAAGACCTGAATGAGTACTTTAGTTCAGTGTTTACCAGGGAAGATATTAGTTCACTGCCAATACCAGAGGCTAAGTTCAAGGGGGCAGATTCAGACTATTTAGGACAATTAATTGTAACCCCGGAAATGGTAGCTAAGAAAATAAGGGCTATGAAGGATAATAAATCACCTGGAGTGGATGGTATTCCACCCAAACTACTATTGGAAATTGTAGAACAAATTAGCATACCACTTGCAACAGTTTTCAACTTGTCATTAGAAGAGGGAGTGGTTCCTTTAGAATGGAAAGAAGCAAACATTATACCGTTATTAAAAAAAGGTGATTTGTAAATTATTAGAAAGACTAATTAAAGATCACATGGTGGATTTTCTTGTTAAACAAAACTTTATAAACCCATCTCAACATGGTTTTTTTAAAGCGAGGTCATGCTTAACAAATATGTTATGTTTTTTTGAAGACATCACTAAGTGGGTAGATGAGGGATCACCAGTAGATATCGTCTACTTAGATTTTCAAAAAGCTTTTGACAAAGTACCACATCAAAGATTACTGCTTAAACTAAAGGCCCATGGCATAGGAAATGGTATAATAAACTGGATAGAACAATGGCTGATTGACAGAAGACAACGTGTAGTAGTAGATGGGGAGGCTTCAAACTGGAAATCGGTATTGAGTGGGGTACCACAGGGATCAGTATTAGGTCCTATATTATTCTTAATATACATCAACGATTTGGATGATGAAATAACAAGCAAGGTGTTGAAATTTGCGGATGATACAAAAGTGTTTAGAAGGATTAAAAGTGATGGACATAGACAGCATTTCCAAGATGATCTTGACAGGTTGATCAAATGGTCTGAAAAGTGGCAAATGATGTTCAATTTTGGGAAATGTAAATGCCTCCACATAGGACATGGGAACGAAGAGGTAGAATATACAATGGGGGGTACTGTACTAAGTACTACTGTAAAAGAAAAGGACTTAGGGTTAACCGTTAGTGCTGATATGAAGATTTCAGAGCAGTGCGGAATTGCAGCTTCAAAGGGAAATCAAATCCTTGGATTAATTAGGCGAAACATAACGTATAAGGAAAAAGAGCTAATAATACCGCTGTACAAAACAATAGTTAGGCCTCATTTAGAATAGTGTATTCAAGCGTGGAGGCCATATCGCAGGAAGGACATAGATATGCTAGAAAGAGTGCAGAGGAGAACAACTAAAATGATACCAAATCTGAGGGATCTTAGTTATGAAATACGCCTAAAAAAATGCGGTTTAACAACACTAGAGACCAGGAGATTGAGAGGAGATCAGATATAAGTGTTTAAAATATTGAAGGGTTATGAAAATATTGATAGAAATATGTTTTTCTCAGTTAAGAAAAATAGAAGGACTAGAGGACATGATCTTGCATTAGCAAAGGAGCAGAGTAGATTGGATATAAGAAAGTTTTCATTTTCACAAAGGACTGTAAATGAATGGAACAGATTACCTGCTGATTGTGTGGATGCTAGTAGCGTGAATATGTTTAAAAATAAAATCGACACATACCTCAGACGGGCGGGATACACATAGATAAAAAGGTCGGACTCTCGATAAGCCAAGGGCTTCCTTGTCCACCTGCTACCTAGAGTGAATTCTCTGGGTGGCAATCTTGTTAAATCTTGTTAAAAATGTACCACTGCACAACAGCACTATAAACCGTTCTTCATAGGTTCATGAAGGGTTAATGTTAGATGTGCCATTAACCATGACTGTGGTATCAGTCAGGTTTGTTATGTAATTTTCGTTCGTTTTTTTAAATTTGCAAACCTATACATTTTTGGAAACGTTATGATATACTATATAGTGAATCTGAAAACTAACGTTTACATTGTTTAAAGGTATATTTGGCGGCCATCTGGGATTTGTTTAATGGTGGACACTGAAAACCTGTATTTCTCAACATTTCAGCTGCTAAACCACCTAGCCTTTTGATTTTGGTGGTTAAACCTACATATATGAAGGGCAAAGTTGCGCGTATTCCACACATATGTCTGGTTTGTTACAATACTGTTGTGACCAAGTATACTGCACATTAGTCTTCACTACCGTCGTCGGATACACGATTTTCAAAGTGTGAATTATCGTCATTCTCACACTGTGTGCTACACAAGCAGAGGTATATGTTCATAGCAAGTGCTTGCATTTGCAGGAACAACTTTGTGATGAACACTGTGATGAACAGTCTCCTTTGCATCGGCATCGTACCATCTCAATGATGGTCTTGGGTGCTGGAAGGATGTCAGTTGTGGTTGGCGTCAGTTGTCCCTCTGTAGCTTTGTGGTAGCCATTCTGCAGTGGGTCCAAAAACACCTCCTGAGCAGTGCTGGCCTGGCCTCACACTCTAGCCTGCAAGTGTACTCTCAGTATGTGCTGCTTGAGCGCAATAATTGTGTGTAGAAGCTTGTCATTCTCCGCCATGTGTTTACAGAAGAGGTGCCATCGCAGTTCTAGAATGCGCATGATCTGGACACCCTTGGGACAATATGCAGCGTATACGAATTTAGCCAAGGTAGACTGTAGATCTTCTGTCACTCCACTGGCTGCTGCTGATAACATAACAAAAGCATTGACCACGTCAGCGCCGGCTTCAAGAAACGTCTTGAACCACGTAGCCTTGCCTATTCTTGCAAACTTCCCTGTATTATCGGCCCCAGGGAAGGCATGAAATGCCGGCAATGCCTTTCTACACCGAGAGCTGTCCAGAATGGCTCAATCGGCAGCATGCCCAGCACAAGGACATCAGTGTCTGGCGAGAAGGACATCAGCTCAACATCTTCCCTTGGGCTCCTTTGTACTGCCAAAACAACCTGACAGATCTTTAATGTGTCTGCTTCCTCATGGTTGCTGTCTTGAAGGTGAATGTCCTTCCTACTCCTTGTTCGCCCAGATGCTGAAGTGATGACCAGCTTGGGGGAATTTCGGTTGTATTGTAGAGTTTTCTCAGCCAGGTACGCTGAGAGATCACCTTTCGTCTGGGGATGGGATAGGAAACGGCTCATGGTGATGTGTTTTATGCGGATACCGTCTCGGACTTGGTACTGGATTGGGTTAATATTCCCTCCAGGTTTCTTTTCCCTGGTTGTTCTCTTCTGTGAATCCACCTCATTCACTGTCGCCATCTGCGACCGAAATTTTCCTATTTCAGATGCCAAGTCCATGGGTTCCTCATCTGCAACTACTTAGCGTCACGTGCTTGCGTAAATTCCTATGTTCGCTTATATTTAAAAAAAATCACATAATTTACTAAGATAATCATCTTAGCGTTAAGAACGTTCTTAGCCGCTTCATGAAACCGGCCCCTTCTACATTAACAGTAGCCTGTAGCCGTCTGAGAATTATCGGTGTGAGTTTCTGTTGTTGCCAACTGCTCAAGGACATGGGTGAGCTTGGATGTGTCGTTGCATGGCAACATTGAACCGCTTGGAGTAAACAGTGCTCTTGGCGTCAGGGTGAACTCACAGTTGTTGATGCAGTGCTTCTGGTCAATATATCTGCTTGACCGGGCAAATACCATCAGTCTGCCATACATGTCCTTGGTTTCCCGCAGATATATTGTCTTGTCGCGGATCTTGACTGCAAGCTTCTTACTGCCAGACATGTATATCTTGTTGTTTTGTTTCTTGAGAGGTGCCCACGGGCTGACGTTTCCATTTTATCCTCTCTGCCACATAGTCTTCTTACAGCTTCTGTCCAGTCTCGTTCATGTTCAGGATCTGTGGAACGTACTCGCATGGAATGTATGCACGAGTAATCACATTGAATAGCGAGCGACCTTCAACAGCGAATGGATTGCCATGACTCAGTATGGCAGTCTTGATCTTGTTGATGACATCATGCTCCCGTTTGACCGCACTCGTGGATAGATTACGATGCTCACCAGCCTTGTTGTCTTTGACATTAAATTAACCATTGAACTCGCTTGTCATGCACGACAGTTCGGGAGAAGCTAGGAAGAAGCGTTGTCTTGCATTGGCATTGTTTGAGATTCCGATGAGACCAGAATTAACCTTCATGAGCTTGTTCAGATGTTCACAGGCATGATCTGTCCAAATGGAGACAAATGGGATGGCAGTGTTTGTGACTGATATGTTGCCTAATTCAAGTTCCTTCCACGTCTCTGGATGGTTAGCCTTGAGTGCGTGCATGTCAACTATGTAACGTGGCCAGAGTCTTGTGTACTTTATTCGGGCCATAGCTCAATTCTTCTCCTGCTTCAAGGTGGAGGTGTAGGTTTGCGTTACGGGATGTTACTACAAAGAACATAATCGTCTCCACTCGATGCAGGTACATCATCTTGGATCTGAACATGGCATTCTCGGATCTGTGTACCTCCCACTCCTTGAACTTCTTCACGACATCATCGTAGGCCGCGGCTTGGAGTAGATGTTACGCAATGTAGTGCGAGCAGGCAAACCATTGTCCAGGGTGCGACAAACAGCCGAACGTGTAGCAGACAGTCACTGACTCTGGGCAAGTGACAGGACTGCACTTTGCAGACTTGCCATTCGATATGTCCATGAACATAAGTTGGGGTACTTAACCCGTGAGTAGACCGCATATTAATAATTATAATGTAGCAACTATACACACATTTTGTCTTCATTCTGTAACTATACAGAACGAATATTATGAATAATACTATTACGTATTATAGCCGAATTATAAGGCCTGTATCAACTGCGTATATTTATGTGTGTATATAGAAGGTCTTGGTGGGCTATGTGGTGATTATTTCTTTAAATGTGTAGCTCCCCAGGCTGCGCTGGAACGCAAGCAAAGGCACGCATGTGGGAAGTCGGTCGGGGTGGTGCGAGACGATTGCGGGGTCGGCGAAGTGTCAGCCAGGCAGAGCGTCGGCAAAGCGTCGGCAAAGCGTCAGCCAGGCAACCGTCAGGCGAAGCGTCGGCGAAAGAGGACAACGCCAAGCGGCAACAGGTCGCTGATTGTGCGGTACAGTGACAGGCGACAAACTGTGTGTATCGAAGTGAGTATGTCGGGCTGTGGGCCCGTATGCGAACTGGGCGCAGTCTACATATGTAGTTGTAGAAACTTGTAGATTGTATTGTTCTTGTAAGATCACGGAGTTATATTTATGTTTATGTACGTTATATCAAAAATAGGTAAGCGAGCGAAAAATGAACAACTCAGAACACGTCCAAAACATGAAATTCTAAGGTCGCTAGCACCCTCACGGCTCGTCCTGTCCCGGCGATCTTGGTATCATTTGAAAGGATGCACTTTTGTTATTCTAGCGTCATCTAGATTTCCCGGTAACCGTTCAAAGAACACCGATAAACGGACCTACAATCACGCCGTTTTCGGTGTTCTGTACGGTTCCGAACGATGTTGGCGGCGGGTACTCAGTACACTAATCTTCCGATTGCGACGCTGTTTTCCTAATTTGCATAGGTTCAGACATGCGCACTTCACAATTTCTTGATTTAATGTTATAAGCTCCATCCACTTTTAAACCGCGGCGAAATTGATGTGCTTTGATCGCAGCGAAACCGATATATCTCTACGTCAGCGTGACGTCACAATAACGTAAGCCATCCAACGGGTCTAAATTCATTGCGTTGGTTGGTTAATATACGTGATTGTGACGTCACGCCTACTTCGCGTATGTCATTTTAGCAGCCGTTTGAAAGTGGGTGGAGCTTATACCATGAAATCAGATAGTGGTGCCTCAATCGGTAGATTGGTGAACTGTGTCGACGAAACAACATCGTTCGCAGTGTCTAAGACACCGGAACGGGCCCGGTTGTAGGTCCGTTTTTAGTTAATTTTAGGAATTATCAGGAAACCATTTATATGTTTGAATTGCAGAAAGCTTAAAGTTAAACTTTCAAACGACATCAATATTGTTGGGATCCGACGAACCGTAATGGTACTAGCAGTCGTTCAAAAGGCGTTTTTGGAACGTGTTTGACAGTTGTTCATTTTTTGCTCGCTTATCTATTTTTGGTTATATTAAATCGTGTTCTATTCATTGTTATTGTTCGATTGTTGGGTGGTTTAGCAGCTGATATATTGAGAAATACAGGTTTTCAATATCCACCATTTAAAAAGTCCAAGATGGCTGCCATATATACCTTTAAAATATTGCTTTCAGATTCACTATATCATAACATTTCAAAATTTCCAAAATGTAGTGGTTTGCAAATCTCCAAAAAAATGAACGAAAATACAAATGTTAACATTGTGAACCTGACTAAATGGCAAGTGGTCTGATATGTTCATTGAATGAAACCACATTCATGAGGTACATGCATGGCCCAAATGGAATAGTGGAAATCTCTCTCAAGCCATCCCCGATTAAATGGTGTGCATTGAAAATGCGTATATGCAGCAAAGTTGTTCAAGACGTCGCTAATATGGCAGATGGGTACAGACAGATGGATGTAGCAACACATAAAGAGGAGATGCCGTTACGCACTCAGTCTGAAAGACAAAACCAATAAAAGATCAGGTAACAACTTCAGGCATAGATCGATCCTCTTGTTCATACCGATCACCCAAGCGGCATCATAAACATTGCTACCGGCAGAATAACTCCAGACCCAGTGAATGCAGATAATGCGGTCGAATGAAGTAATTTGAAAGAAACTAACCAACAGGATTTAATGCTGATAGAGAGAGAGGGGGGAGAGGGAGGGGGAGGAGGAGGGGGAGCGGGAGTAGGAGTAGGACTGCTCAGAGATGGTCGCCAGCTTGAATGTGGACATTCGTGAGGGAATATTTGGCTTTATGCTGCTGAAAGGAATAGCTTCAGAGCGTATGTAGGCTAGTTACGTTATTTACAGCAACACACATACCAAACTACACAATAGTGTGGGTTAGGAAGGTTATGACAGCGATTTGTTATTTCAAAACGGTCGCCGTGAAACAATAGGCCAAACAAAATAGACGTAATAATCGTATATTTTGAGTGGAACTTGCAAACACTTCGCATGATTCACACTGAATATGTTATTCTAAATGAACAACATCGTAGGGCTGTAACTAGTTATGATGTGTTAGCGAACTACGTCATGCTTACCTTGATTTATTGTTAACTGACACTTCAACCTCAAACATAATCGTTCCCGGTTGAGAAAATGTGCTTACTAATGCAAGCTATATTGCTACAGCCAAATACCACCACACACCTCAATGCAGTGATTGGTATCAAGATAACTGCATTTATTTTTGCACACACGGTTACACCTACATCCCTGTCTTCTTCTTTTTACAAATACTTGTATATTATTAGAAACTATGGAAGTATAAGATCTGGTGGAAGGTGAAATCGGAGAACAACAGGGCTTCGGAATAAGAAGAGGTAAAGGTGACGGGATGTTTATTGTGTGGCAGCTGGCCGAAAGAAATAGGAGGAACAGAAGAGTATCGCTATGTGATCTATAAGCCTGGAGAATGCTTAAATACTGAGATGCAAAGGTCACGAAAGTGGAAAGGATTGTGAAGAAACGAAGAGCAGAATGGTGTGTGGACCCAGAAGTGTATTTCAATCTAAAATGTCAACCGCGGACCTACAGTTGCTACTTTGATATTGACAAGTGAACCACGTGTCAATGTTTTATCGCCAGCTTTCCGGTTATTTCTTTTACGGATGTCCCAACCACGGTCGCTAGAATCGTTTCTCCAACCTCTCTTGATCTCTCAACATTGACACTCCTGGGCTATCATGTCATTAGCAATGTTAAACACTAAACGAAATCTCTCTCACTCTCCTTTACTCCCTCTCTCCCTCCCTCGCTCATTACCTCGCTCGCACGCACGCACGCTTCCTCCCGTCCGCCCGCAGAATGTTGTTCATGTTCAGATGATGCACTCAGAGTAATTATATTTGCAGTGGTCATTTATTTTTTGAATTAATTTGTTTTTTGATTCTCACTTAACACCTCTGCTGGACATATTTTCTTCCTTGCGTCTTGTTGTTTAGTTTGTATCATCACATCTATTTCTGTTTGAGAACTTGGTATCTCCCTTCAGCAACCCCTGCTGCCTTCTTGACCACAATAATCTTGCTATCGTGCGTCTGTTACCAAGTATCCAATGTTACCCTGGCAGCCTACCTTCATGTGAAATGCTCCGAATGTGAGGACCATGTGCTTAAAAAAGATGTAGGATGGGTCACTAGGATCAAAGCAAGTATTGGAAAGAACAATACAAAAGGATGGTATTGACTCTGATTTAACATCTGCATCGTACCGGATCGCGCTGGCCTGGAGAAATGAGAGAGTGTGGACACTATCCACAGCACAGCCGGTTCTACCGTTTTGTTGGATCTTTTGTAACTATTATTCCAAATGGCAGGTATGTGTAATATGACATTGTGGGGGATCATGAACACTAGCTAGTGTCTATCCAGCCAACGTGGCTATATTGAATTTATCATTATTTATGCAAATGAACTATTCATCCAGTCAAGTTGCAAAGTATTTCTAGTTGGGATTTCTTGCGACTTTCCTGTATAACCCATCTGAAACACTTTCATGATTGTCATGATGGCTCTCAAGATATCTAGATAGGTGTGATCTAACCATTTACTGTCAACAGGATACCAAAGCCACCCTGACTATAAAGCGAATGCTTTATAGGTGCATCATCTGCATATCTAGGCTTGTGATATACATCTTTCTATTAATGTTCACATATAGTATATTCACAAATATTTGTTAATGTCGTATGTAAAGAAAACCCTCATTAACAGGTAAATATTATCCAAAAACATGCAACACAAACATAGGCCTCTGGATTACTAGTTATCTAGCTTAGAACATTTCTAAAGTGACTATATTAGCATAACGAACTGATTCTGTATATAGAATACAAATAGTTAATTTGATTGTTTACCAAAATTACGTACAAGAAGTTGCACAAACGTGCTAGCCAGTCGTAGTGACTGGGCAAGTTTTTGTTTTCATAAAGTTAATTTAAAATGAGACATGCAAATATTGCAATGAGGAGACAATTAATGACATTCAATCAGGAAACAATACAACTTTTAATTGTCTTCAATTTACAGTCTACATATAAATTTCACTAATGCATACAACAAGCACGTGTGCTTTCTCATAATAACAATGCACATCATATCTGTAACAATGCACTTTGTCCCATGGCATGCTTACCCATTTTACATACAATTACCACACATCTATACCTGGTATCACCCACACAGCACCCACATATGCCTGGTACCGTCAGTGTATGCCCCATGTCTGCTGTGTTTACATGGTAGTACCCACACTGTAACTGCTTCCTGTGAAGATACACTAAACAATATGCTACCTATGATTCAGTAAAAATAGTGAGAACTCTACCCGGTGCAGTACATTAAACTAGCGCAACAGCAACTTATAACCAACAAGTGTGAAAACAATGCAGGATAGTGAAACAAGCGTAGAATTACAATGCCAACCAGCAACCACTGGCACAACTACATAAAACTGCTCATGTGCAGACCACCTGTATTTCAATTACAGCAAGACACGCATCAGCTGTTGTCTGTTCAACTAAAATCAAGCCACTGAGTAACAGATGCCAAGAAGGTCCTAGTTGTGATGCCCATATCCACTGACATCTGAATGACAAGTCGACACATTGCCAGTGGACAGACTAAACAGAGTGTCACATAATGCACTCAGACATATCATCATGTCCGTCTTGACAGTAGATTAAACACCATCAGTAAACGTATTCTATATAGCATATTAAGCATCATCATTACATATTCTTGAAATATAAAGCCATACATCTATAGATAACGATCAACGGAATGTTGCCAGTCAAATGAAAATTAGTTTGAGCTGTTGTTGCTTGAAAACACTTGCTGCATATTGACAGGTACAAGATGTAATCATGAACAAGTATTTCCGTGGTTGCATCTCATAAATATTCATGAGTAAGTTTCTAGCCTGCAGTAGTTTTACACAACTCTAACCAGCGAGAGAGAGGAAGCTAGCCCAAAACTAGTCATATATTGCCACGGTCCAATATTCAACAGACTTGAACAATATGACAAACACGTAACAAGTAAAGAACATATCAACTAAATGCACCAGTACAAATATAAATTCTCAGTAATGTAGAACGATGCTCAACATGATAGAAGTATATATACATTAGACATAATTACAAAGATTGTAAGATAACTGTTAAACAATGTAGAGTTTAGCAGTGATGCTTTGCATTAGGATACCTCCATACAATTCATCAGTTGTTATACCTATTCCTGTGAACCAGCGCTTGTTTTATAGTTAACCATGGTAGACCAACTCATGCAAAAATCTAAGTAATTCTTTTCCCAGTTGCCACATCAACCAATAAAATTGTTTGCTATGATTTATGTTGCTTACAAGTTACAACTGCGCAAATTATGTTTAGCCATGAACCAACTGTGGCTGATCTAATGACCATTGTTTGATAAAGGTTGTATTTTGTTTCGATTTGCAAATAACAAATGCACAACCAGTATTTTATTAACATAATTTTCATATCACTGTCACTTTCAATACATATATTGGACTGCAACTGAGATATACTAAAGCCATGCATTGCAACACATTTGATGAACATCTTATTGTACTGGCTTACCTGGCCAATACTTCTGAGGGATGCAAACTGAAACCACTGGCAAGATGAATGTCTATTAGAAGTCATCCTGAATTGCACCAACTCATAAATGCAACATTCCAAGCTGGCCAGTTGGTACAAAAGTTTGATGCGAGTCCTCATCAACAGGCAGCACCATCACTGCTCAACCAAAAAAGGCTCTTATTCCAACTACAACATTTTAGTTACAAACCACATTACTGATGGCTGACAATTCTAAGAAATAGCCCTATGCTAGGTATCATGCCACACATCATAATTTCATAAATATTCTTCTTCTAATAAATAACAAGGCATGCAAACTGTACATATTTTGCAAAAAAATGTGTACAATATCTATATAGATATATTATCTAATTAACGTTCCACATTGCTGCCTCTTGTCTTGTTGGACCTCTCAGTACCGAAGCATTTCAGGATTACATAACATAGCAGTCAGTAATTAGCAAGGCATTCATAGTTGCCACCAATGCCAGTGTGCAGTCTATTCAAACAATACTGTCCTGCTATCAGTGGGTAAGTGGACTCCAGACTTTGTAACATTCATTTAAAAAAGAAGTACTCAGTAGTTAGCGTTAACTAGCTTTCAGTCTTGACAATGTACAACTACCATAACCACTTGGCCTCACAGACTGCATCAAATATCATCGGTTTTGGCAACGATATTTCAAAAACAAAAAGAGCATAATGCTTCATAATTTCTTCAACGTCAACCAACAGATCGAACCAGGGATTTTGAAATAGGACTGTGAATAGGGAGTACAGTCGAACCCCCTCTGCATCTCAGGCCACAGATAATACTGGAACTGAGGATTATTAGTTAAACAAATGCAGCATAACATGACAGAGATTAGTTCAGCAGTAAGGCACCCCTCAACAAGCGAGATGTATTTGGATTGTTACCCTGACCGGACAGCAAAACATCTTTACTCCAATAATTTATTTTTGTTTAGTCAAACGGAACTTCAAATTCACTCATCACACCACCCCAGCCTATGGACTTGGTTCTGTCAAATACGTGTACTTATGATAAGATACTAAACACTAAGATCACCATCACCAGTACACATATGGACAATGTATTCTATTTAAAATGTCATCAATATGATAAATAATAGTTTACCAAAATCTAGTAAAAAAAATAGTAATTACTGATCAATTAAACATAACAAACCATTCCAATGGTAACTGATTGAATCAATAATAAAGCATCACATAACAACCATCTGCAAGACTGCAAAGTTACTATGTTCTTGTACACTTATATCATAACGACAAACATAACTTGGTACATAATATTACTGGGTGGTTTTTCCAATACTCTAGTTACATGATCCTTATCAACTATGAACATTGTTTTTATTTCTACATCTAAATTAATAATAGTAATATAATATTATATTTATAGCTGTCATCCATTAACCACCAAAATGGTAACAAGGATGTGACAGACCAATAAATGATTCATCTTTAAAGATAAAGATTTATTGTCCTGTAAAGCAATTCTTACATTATTTCATAAAACTGGTACATTTTATATCATCACCAAATTGTGTACTTTCTATAAATATTAATGGGAAACAAATGGCACCGTATCAGTCATGTCCATGAGAGTTAATACCAACTACCGAATTGCAACTACGATCAACATCACACTGGTGGCTTACACAGAATGTCTCCAAAGTGGAGATTCTGGTCAAACGTAGTATTCCTGGTGGCTGATATGTTGATCACAATGCCGACACTTAACCAAAACCTTTGAAATGTCAAACAATAAAAATTCCTTTCCATATTTCAAAAAAACGCTGACGCTAGGTGCAGAAAGTAAGCATACAAGCAGCAAACCAATTTTCAGTTTACTTATTCAACCCAATATACAAAAAACAGGTTAAAAATGGCAGTTTCTACTGTTTAATAACAGTCATTCCCCAAGACTTTCAGCTTTCTAAGTGAAGAATATAAAAAGTTTCTTCAAGAAGTTCCCCTGAGTGCCTGTGTCAATGCACACAGAAGCACGGCAAACACAGACCCCAGTGAGCAGCTAAATCAGAATGCGAGAGGTTTAGTAAAGGTATGACAACATATTTGTCACAATTTTAGTTCAGAATAATTTTTCAATGGGTGAGTAAATACTGACAAGTAACTGGCACTCGTGAATCATGATTCAGTTTTATGTCCATGACCGAGGTGTGTTCAACAATTTCCAATTAAACCGTGGACGTGATATTATAAATTGTAGTTGCAATTGGTAATGTTTCAACAGATTCATAGGCCAAAAAGATTACTCTCATATCCATTCAACATCAAAATAATAACATGTTTTGTATACATATATACTGGGTATAAATATAACATACACAGCGGGTATATATATAGATATATATTTTAACAGAGATGCTATAAATATTAATACATTAGAAATGAAACAGTTTGATGATGTCCCATCAAATATGTTATCTACCGGGTACTTAAAATCATCGTACAACAAAACCTGCCTGCAGTGGACATCGTTGGGACTGTACAATATGTCCGCTGTGGCCAAATTACTACTGTGGACAGTGAACATTGCAAACTAATACTAATCGTTCAGGACTTTAAAAATTCACTGTACATTTCTTTTAAATGTCGCACAGTGGCTGATGTCTGTGCTTTCCAGCACACTCCTACCAGGAAGTTTCCTGAAGATTGCACAAACAATATTACCAGGTAAGCATTCATCAGGTTCCACAGTCAGTATTCACATCGTGATCTGGGCATGCAGATTTGTTTGTTTCATTGCTAGTTATAAATGTAGTTCAGTATATGCCAGCTGCCAAACATTATCGATTGTCACACAGTGCACAAAGGGCACCACTGGTAAAAATGGGTGGTAGTGAGTTGAAAGACGACACAGTCCCCCTAGTCTGGACACAGTCCCCCTAGTGTGCATGGTCGCCACCCTCAGTATCAGCTTCCTCTCCTGCAATAGGGTAGTAGGACTTGAGACGGACATGCCACGCAATACTTGTGACTGCACTGGTGGAACGAAACTGGTGAATGATGTTGCGTGGGATGAAGTAGATGTCATTGTCATGAAGCTTGACACAGGAGTAACGTACACCTTCACGTCTCATCTGATTCAGCTTGGCTTCATCAGCCCATGATACACACTGAAACAATACATGACACTTGCAGGAAGTACACTGACAACGAATACCCGAGTAGCAGCATAACATTCTCGCACTTCTACTTCACAACAGTCGCTTTCAGAATCAGAATCTGAAGAGTTTCAGGGCAAAACGCGGTATATCCATTTTTTAAGTTTAATTGGAATTTTTTTTAAATTATGTTGGAATACAACGACTTAGTAATCAAAGAGAATGGTAACAAATGAAAACAGGGAAAATGGTCTAAAATATTGTTGTTGAATTTCCAAAGAATATTATTTTGTTATGGTGGAACATAAGTTAAAGTTGTCAGAGAAACACAATTTTCAATGTTTGCACAATGCATTATGTGAAAATGCACCATTCAAACTTTATATATTGAATTAGCAAAATTCACTCATCCAAGATATCAATAATTAGTTGCCCCTTTGCAGCCCTATTTTGTAATTCACTGTGGGTTTGACTAATTGATACTATTTCATGAGGCCTTAGTCTCATGTACTTTGAAAAAAAAATTGCAAGTCCATTCTAGTTTTTTCAAGCTTTTTTTAGACTTGGGTGGTGAAATTGCTGTAATTAGGGATTTTTCATTTTACACAGAAACCCCTGGTAGTTTGAGACTGCCAATTATAAATCTTCTGCTGTAGTTTATACCTAACTAATCAATATTAACAACATCCTTATCTAGTATACACAGGTTATGATATTAGGCACTGAATATGTGTAACACGGGTCGCGCAAATTTGGGTAGCGTAACATGAGTCATAAAGCTTTTACGGCAGTTATTTGTTGTTCTTTTTTTCTATTAAGATTGTGGATCAGTTACTTGCAAAAACATCATGTAGAGGCAGCATCAGTGGTGTAGGCAGGATTTTGTATTGGAGGGGACCATCCGGCATTCAAGCAAGCAATGAGTAGCGGGATATGACGCACGCACGCACGCCCGCACGCACACACGCACACACACACACATATATGTATGTATATATACATGTGTGTTTGTGTGTGTGTGCGTGCGTGCATATGTGTGTGTGTGATGAGATGCTGGCATTCAACCAGTGACTTCACAACAAACCCCTACCGCGGCGGCGGCGTCGAGTGAGCTTCACAAAAATGTCCATGTCATGTGTAACGTTGTCGCTTATTAAAATTAATTAATTCACGATGCGAAGTTCCGACTACCCAGTGGAAAATCTAGATAAATTGCTTTGGCCATAACGTACAACTTTATCTTAGTCCAGTAACTAACCATCTTGCCGGGCAACTATCATTTTGTATCCTTATGTTGATATGTAAATAGGCATTAGCCATCAAGCACATTGTAAATGATGACATTTTCGTTGCCCTGACACCTCTTGGGCTGCAGCCTGCTGGACGCTTATCACCTACCGCAGAAGTGTTGGATTCCTCCACTTTGGGTAACTCAATCCCATCTGAATGACGACAAATTTCTCTGCCAAAGACTTGGGGAGTCCTACACAGGTATAAACTCTGCACCTTGTCACTCTATAAATCAGGCAACTAGTTATATACATTCAGTCCCCTACCCTCCTAATTTTCCGGGATTGGGGGGGCCATGGCCCCCTTGGCCCCCCCCCCTGGGATACGCCACTGGGCAGCATTAGTATTATTACATCCCATTATCATTCTTATTTCTTGTTGGTTGATGAAAATGCATGCTCACTCAAAAACAATTTGGGATTTGACGTTCACATAATCAATCATCAATTCATGTATATACACACAAATCTCTTGGAAATAGTACTTAGATACATAACAAGAAACTATAACATCTAAGACAACACTTATATTCAACAGAAAAAAGAACATTTATTTAAAAAAAGGATACAATGTATTAGTTTTCTGTGTACATAATATTACATATATATGCCCACATACATACATTACAGTACATGTACATGAGGGGACACCTCATGGACACGGACAAGACACAATATTTTGGTTATATGTCCTTGCTAAGGCGGACAGTATTAATCAGTTCAATTATTTTTTGCTGAATTTGTTTAGAAAATGGCGGACAAACACTGAAACAGCGTGGTGTGTAGCAAAGAAAACACCCAAGTCCAAGTTACATATCTACCCGTAACAACTATCTTGTCTTCTTCGCTGTACTCCTTGTGTTTTTACAAACTACCTATAATTCCATGATAATGCTTCACTGATGTCAGGGCAGCCTTAGCACCTCCAGCCCCAGCCAATGCTTCATCTTGGTGTTGCCTTTTGTGGTGTGTTAATTGCAATTAAGATTTACAAATACCATGTATGCAAGATTCAGATAAACTGTTTTCAATGCAGTCCAGCACTAATCCTAATCTGCGGTGAAATAATATGAGAATATCATAAAATTATGCTCCTATGCCAAACAGTATGATTGTAAAGTAGGTTACTTACTTAAAGCAGGGGTTAGGTGCTAACGTATGAAACGGTGGATTGCATTATCAAGTGATGCACAACACGTGCATTCATGAATCTTTCGAGATTGGATGAAAGACAAAAAGAGGTAATTATCGATTGTACTTTAATAAACATTTGCACTGAGTGTATCAATTGACTGAAATATTCGGTTGCTCATCTCCAGGTTACTATTTTCCATCTTGTAGGTGGCAGCTAAACTCGTGAACTTACAAATTAGTTACAAAGTATTTTAGCAAAGGAAAATCTAAATCGTTCGAGTTGTTTTTGGTTAGCCGTGTTTGTATGAATGCTGGCATAGGCAATCGTGCAAAAAATTCTTTGAGAATACAACGTCGATCCGATACCATCGATACCATAGACTAGTGGCAGTGTGCGGTTCCAGAGATCACAGATCGCAAGTGGGAGTCGGGCGGACAGAGTCGGGCAGACAATACTCAATATTTTCAATAATTATGACTTCAAGACCAACTGTTAATTGTAGTACAACACAGTAATATAGTGATCATAAATATGCCTAGGTTTAATTACTATCAAATAATGCGTAGGTGTATTTCTACCATGTCCATGTACCTGTTGTACTGAAGTCTGAACTCCCGTATCGAAATGCCTGTCCCTCCGATGTGCGGACACCTCCAATGTCGGGACACTTATGTCTGGATACAGGTGTGTCCAATGAAGGGAGGGACTACTGTACATTATAAATTTAAAAAAAAATAGTTTAAAGCATGTTTATAAATTATGCCTCCATCACCACGGCTCACAAAGAGTACATTCATTACAAATGCCGACATCACCTAGGGTCATAAACTTTGGACAAAAAATGCTATGTTCTAGTCTTACATGTAACAGTCTTACTGTATAGTATAATTTAACTGGGCTAATTCAATTGGGTGATTTTGCCACAACTTACAATCTAATTTTTTTTCAAAAGACTGCACTGATGTAATCTCAACCACAGACTGAGGGAAGCTATTCCATACATCTGTTCATTGGTGTATCAATGAGTTTTTTTATGTTTAATCAACATGGTTCTTTGAATAATTTTAGTTGGTGCTCTCATGTATGTGAATCGTTGTCACTCAATGTCACAAACTGCTGCATTGTATTTCTCAGTTAGAATGTCACTATTCTTGGTGCAGTAGACTGTAGTAGCATGACCAGTCCATGAAAAATGGGGCTAACCTACCCAGAATGTATCTAGTGTTGTAAAGTTACAGATTGTGAAGAAAAAAACTTTTCTGAGCACTTTGATATTGATGATTATATATTTTGTACCCAGAAATATGTCGCGTAGGCAGTCCTGAATAGAATTCAAGACAAGTTAAAGAATAACATGATTACATGCTTAATATTTTAAAAAGTAATGTTCACATTTACCAGGTTATTTAAACAATCATACTATCATGCAAATTAATTAATACAATTTTAATCAACTGATTTGGGGCACATCAAATTTCGAAATGGCACATAGATCTATATCTGATGTGCCCAAAGTCTTTTTCCAGATTGATCCCTGCTTACACTGATCAAACTTGAACATTGGGGTGGAAAGCTGGGTGTAACAATTATGATGACTGAAAGCTTTCAATGTGATGACGTCTTCGAGCCAAAACAAACGTACCTTAAATAAAAGTGAGACAACATGCCTTAGTTTAGAACACTATTAACTTGATGTGACACCAAGACAGTGACTGATATTCTGTTTTACTACTCATTTCGTTCTGAGAAAGCGTGTATTTTACAGTGCACATTCTGAATATTCCTGCATATATGTTAACATCCATTGATGCTGACTGTGTTTTCTGTATTAGTACTATCTATGTTTAAAAAAAAACTGGCAAAAATCGTCGTCAAACAATGGGATAACGTCCTGGTTGATGAACATGAACAAACAAGCATTTGAAGGCCTAGTCCTAAGCTAAGGAAGTCCCAACTGCAATAGTTTTATGCAATTCAAAAAACGGTTTGAACTGGCAAAAATATAATCCTGGGTGAGGCTCTGAATCTCATATATCACCATTCAAAGTTCTTGTTGCAACATAATATTGCTTGTTCAGTTATATGTGCACAGTATGTCAAGTTAGCGGATATTACGAGCATTTGTTAGAATTTCATTAGTGATCAGGCCCATTTATTCTAACCTGTGACATTGGTGGTTCGTGAAGATCTAGCTTCATCATTGCCACAACCTGGTTGAAGTCAGCAGCTGCCCAGCATACCACATCCTTCACAATTCTGTCATCGGTGTACCTGTAATGTCAACAGTCTCATAACTCACAAGTTCACAAAGTCAAAAAAAGTGTACTATTTAATACAGTAGAAGCTGTCTTGAGTGACGATCACTGGAGCCCAGTGGCCCAAGACAGATTCTACTGTATTGGTTCAAACCACACAACTCACCCACCCCTCTTCTGTATTCATCACGGTCGTTTTATATAATGTGATCACTTTGAGGGTTGGCCAAATTCCGGTTATGGAGCCATGCTTATATGGAGGCGTTCCTCTACCAACTACTTTGTTAGATTGTAGGAAAATTGGCAAATGACCACAAACTAACACTGATAGAAGTTATTGTAGTCATATTAGCTCATGTTAGACATTTAGTATTTTTTATTTCAGACAACGTAGAAAAGCAGGTGAAATAGAAAGCGTGTGAACTTACGGTTGCCCACAGTGAACAGCCTTGAGGATGCCAACTGCAGCTGTGGTCAAGCGGTCAGGGCCGTAGCCAACGTGGTCAGCATGAGCCTTGGTCCGATCCTCTATCATCTGTTCACGAATGGTCGACGCCCGTGGAAGGTACTGAAGATTCTTTAACTCATTGATGCCTCGACTGCAAACATATATGATTTCATTCATTTGCAACTCACAGAAATTAAAGAAATACAAAGACCTTAACTGCGGACAGGAGTTAGTGTAGGACACAATAATTATGTTGAAACAAAGTATATCTACTTTTGATGATTAAATGAGCAACTTCCTGGATTCCCAGGCACTGTCAACAGGCTGGACTTGTCACTGTATCTACTTCAGAGAAAGGTTTGATTGGCAACCTTGTGGACCAGGGAGCGGGCGGGGTGCGGTGGGGGGGGGGGTCATTATGGAAATTGTTTTTGTCAGGTAGGCAGCCCTGACTGTTGATGTTACACGAAATTGATGCCATCAGAGAAACAAAAGTTACGATCAGTTGAAGTGTAAACATGTCGGTTTATCTATGTTATCGTCCGATATACAACTTCGTTCATCACCGATGCCATTTGTCAGTTTTCCACTATTCAAATTATGTATGTTGTGTGATAATTAAACATGATTTACAAGTTTTACAAGTGCAGAAACTAGATTTTGTTTGACGATGTCGCATCATTTTTTAACAGGATTGCGATAATCAGCCTGCAGTTGAGCATGCAGGCTGAACATATGGCGACTGTGCTAGATTTAGTTACGTCTGCGCTATTTTTAGGGCATTGCCGTGGCGAGTCCCGTCCATCGCGCGTTGTTTGGTCGCGTTGGGAGGTCCAAGGCATGGAGCTACGTTTTGCTTGCTAATTAAATTAATTAATGTCTGATTTATAGTTTAACAATTGAAACATTCACAGCAACATGAATACACAATGTTTTAATTAATAACTGTAAATGATTATGGCCATTGCATGGCGACTTATTAAAAAAAAATCTGTCAATCTAATATGTTGTTTTAGAAATTAAACAAAATCGAACTGTAGTATTTATAATATTATTATATGATACTTGTACAACAAAAAATGGAATGCTTTAAAATTCTAAATATTAGCTTCCATAGGCTATCAAACCTTGTATACAATTTGTATACACACATTTTAATTGCATATAAAAATTGGCATTCCACATTAAATATGTTTGCTAATTTGTTATAGTTTTTAGTAATTTTGAAAATTATGGCAGTTAAATGTGTTCTAATGAAACAACTTATATGTGCTATATTGTAAGTGGCATTAAAATGTGAATCACATGCTTTGAACAAAAAATAGACATACAAATTAGGAATTCTCATTCAATACATTAGATTGCACGTTCGATCGCATGCCCGGCCGCGCTTTGAGGCATGTCGAAAAAATTTGGACTGGCAAAAATTTGATCCTGGGTGAAGCCCTGGACTAGAGCAATATGCTGGCTCACTGCAGTGACGCTGCAGTGGACCACTGGCTGCTATCCAATTGTACGGCGGGAACTGTTGCATCCACTGGCAGGACACACAGCATAGAACTGTTTGACAATGTATAACATGTAATAAATGTCTGGCATAGGAAATTTTTAACTTGGAGATGTGTTACTGTGCTCCCTAGATAAGATATATCATGATTAATTAATGGGGTAGGCCAGCAGCCACAAAAATAGTCATTTGGGCTGGATCTGGAAAAAGATAGGGTAACCTGAGGTTAATACCCTGTCAGTGATATTATCCTAAGCTATGGACAGTTTGGTGGTTCACGCTGGAAGGAGCATTGACAAATTTCTATATCTTCTACTAATGTGTTCTATTTATGTGTGTGAGCATTGAACTGTTTACAGTGTCAACATTTATAACATGTAATAAATATCTGGCATGAGAAATAGTTCACTTGAAGATTTGGCATTGTGTTCCCTTGATAAAGTGACTGATGATTAATTAATGGGTCAGGCTGCAGCCGCCAGCTTAGTCATTTGGGGAAGGGTTGACTTGGAAATGAGCTTAACCTGAGGTTAATATCCCAGTTGGATTATCCTAACCTATGGACAGTTGTGTGGCTCATGCTGGAGCAAGCAATGTTTTAAAATCTCAACAGCATTTCGAGGCTTGCTGGTAATAATAGTTATTGTGAAATATTGAATGTTATTTCCTGTGAAGGTTACTGTACTAACCCAGTGTTTCCCCTGGTATATGACAAGCGAGGCGGGCTGCCTCACCGTTTTTTTATGCCGCCTTGTCCAAAATTTGCTGAAATTGGCGCCTCGTAGCTATTTCGTACGCCAATTTTTTTTATATTCTTTCACGATATATTCAGCACCAGTGACACCACTAAGTCACTTATATTCCTCAGGCCTCGACATTAACACTGGCCCGATGGCCCGGCGGCTTTTTTGAAACTGTCGGGCCAGTTCGGATCACCAGTTCTTATATTTTACTGGCCCGACGGGACACAGGTTTCTGGTTCTCGAACGCCGCCGAGACGAAGCAGCGGTCACAGCACGACCGCATCGGTTATCAGATGCAGTTCGCCAGAATTCTTAGACCCGACTCAGTTATAGGACATTGTAAACATAACGTAGATATTAATTCTGATCAATAATGAGTCCAAACTTCAACACTTATCATGCCGACGACGGCGTGCAAAGCCATCGAATAAAATTTTCTATCCACCAGCAGCACGGGTTTTTATGACGAGACGCCAATTTTAAAGTCCCGCCGCGTCCCTTGGACACACTTTGTACAGTGGTTGGTAGCTGCCTCGACTTTAGAATTACGCACGCTTTTAATTCTCTAGATATATGAAAGGAATACAGCTTAAATCCAAATTTAACTAGTGGCTAAAATGACAGAAACCAAATGTAACGCTGCGTCAGCAAAGGCAAGGTGAAGGCCAGCTATTTGGGTGGTGCCACCTAGCGAATGAACCGTGAGATAGTCTAATGCCTTGAATGACCTGTACATGAAAGCAGCGTCAACACAACTACCGACTGACTAGCTGTCGTCACCCTGGCTACATTTTATTTAAAATTGGCAAATACTTTATATATATATATGCATCTGAGTACACACTAGAACAATAATACAATTATTAGCTTTGGACATTTTACTTTGAACAATCAATATGTGTATAGTAACTTCTAACAACTTTGTTGGTAAAATTATAAAAAAGACTAATAATGTTTTACACATCATTATCAGCGTATTTTTGACAGTAACACAAAATCCGGACCAGTAACTTTCACAGGCGGGCCACTAACCTTTACAATCTACTGGCCCCCTGGGCCAGTGGATTCAAAACCTTAACCCTCTCGTGGTCAGAATGCCCGAATCAACCCTACTCCCAGAACGCCTGAATACGCCCGAACCAAACCGGGGCACATTTAAACTGCTACCGCGAAACAGTGTCATTCAATAACGGCAATTTATTTCAGCAGTTAGCATATAATAATATTGAAGTATCACTGGGAAGCGTTAAAAGTTAGAAATGATGGCGATTTCTGTGGCTAAATAGCGCCAACCACCACGCGATTTTGTAGTCGAACGCAGCGACACACAATTTCCGGTCCCTCTTTTACGCCATTATTTAATTAATTATTTAAGTATTTTATTTTTGTCAAACTTTAGCAATTCATATTTAGGTAATAAATTGACATATATGTCACATACTTGACTAGTTACATCAGGAATTAGTTCTTCAGATGTAGTTAAAATGTTATTTGAATCGGATCAAAAATTATTTATTTATTTGCATTCATGCGACCCAAGTATATCACATGATTCATTCACAGCACAATCTCTTGATTTAATAGGATTCAATAGCAGGCACATATTTGCATTAATCTGGCCTTGAGAGGGTTAATGTCAAGGCTCTGAGCGGTTAGGATTTAACTCCTTTGGACAATGTGAAAGATATCACTTGTCAGTTGTCCAATCACAGAATATTCCTGCATCCGGTGTCTCCAATGGTGACACCTCGAGGAGTTTCGACATACTAGAAATCTTGACATTCATGTAAAATGACACCCAAACAGTAACTTGCGTTTTGGTTTATGACTGTGGTGGGAGTAAAAACAGTGCAGGCTGATGGCACTACGTCACTAGTCGGCAGTTGTGTCGAATCCGGACTGTTTTGAAGCCCAAATAAAAACCGTGCATCCTATTCAATAATCGACCCTGTTGAAGTTCAAATAGTGACCCGGTTTGCGCTAGTCTGTTACCGCATAGTGCACGTAAAATGCTATAGCAGTGTATGTTGATACAAACCGGGGCGCTATTTATGCCTCAAATGGGCGTAAGACGAAATATTCTTAAAGGTATATATGCCTAGGATAATGTTGAATGATGGAACTATTTCACTGAAGTATCAAAGTTAAGCAAAACTCAAGTTATAACGGAAAAATCAAGGTGGGTACGGATTCGACGCAAATGCCCACGGCACAAGTCTATTCAACTAATGTTCTATACCATTTTTTTGTGTGCAAAATAAGGAATGTGATTCGTAAGATATCCTTGTGCTAAATATATAATGCATATTCCGACAAAGTTGTGCAAATAAACGTTTGGGAAAGTTGATTTGACTGAAGTATTTGTTTATAAACCACCGAAGTTCACATCTCATAAAAGATGCCTACTGCCCAAAACCATGTATACTAATCAATAACTTGGGATATACTAAACAACGTATACTGTTTTAATAAAAAGAACACAATTTGAGAAACGTTCTTGCGATTAATTGAAACATACTTTTTTGGCTTTCCAGAAATGACTGTTTAATTAATTGCATAGCATGCTAGCAGCAAATAAGATATAATCTTTGGAACATAAACCACCAATTTACCATAAAATTATGATATTATAATCATTTAAAGGTGATGATGAAAGAGTCTTCAGATGATACCCCTGGATGCTTCCCAGAGAAGTCGAGATGGTGTTCGACTGAACAGGTCTGCCAGGGAGTAAAGTGTAAAGCGCTTTGAGCAGTCCTGTGCTTTATAAGAACTTACCTTTTACATTTTTACTGACTCTGTCAGGTAACAAGGCCATTAGGCCAAGGGTTAGTGCAAGAAAAGCATAACCACAACCAAGTACCAGTGATCAAGTGGAAACTACACTTCTACTGAGTACCAGTGGTAAAATGGAAACCACACCTCAACACAGACCTGCCTACCCCAAAAACTTTGTGTCAGTAATCCATCTTCCCATTTACACAGATTTTCATGAATATAGGCTTACTGTAAGTAATAGTTCAGAACCGTGTCAGATATTGTTACGAAAAGAACACCACTGACACTGTCAGTAATACTTTGATACTGTGACTATGACGATAGTTGCACCCAAAACATAATTGTCTATAATAAACTATGAGGTGTTTTTAAGTGTTCAATTAACAAGGTAAGGTAGATGTTCATAACCAGCATTGATGGAAATCAAACGTGAAGAAGCGTAACTGTAATGTAAATGAATGTATCCACATTGTAATTCAGATTTTATGTAAATTTCAAAAACAGCATGCTGACTACAAAAACTTGACAAATTATAACAATGCATCACGTCATTGTCTATTTGTGGTGTCATTAGGATTAATATTAGTAGCCGGTATACCTAGGGCCAGGCTATAGACTACACAGTATAGTAGCTTGACTAGATAAAAAACAGTCATGCCAGGGGACGGCAAAACCATTACGTTACGCTAGTCATCGACATATGAATAACTGCAAGATACATATATACATACATATACCGGGTACTGCATATATGTGAATTTGTTAGACTACATTATATTGTTGCACCAATTGCCATTATGATGTTTATTTTATTTCATATCCGTACGTACACACACACACACACTCGTACGTTCGTGCAAACCCTCCTTCTGTTCTTCGTTTCTTTCTCTTAGTTTGCCATAAGAACGATGAATATGAATATTAGCCTTGGACTGAACTCTTTTATTAATTAATCAATGAACTATTGATAAATCTAACGCTGTAATATTTAAGGGTGGCTCTCACGATAGCGACCTTACGGTCTTAGTGAGTCTCCCTGGTCAGTACAGTAACATCGTATCAACTAATTTTCTTTTCTATAAGATGTAAATACAGACTATTATGCTGTGTAGTTATTTTCATTTGTTAACAAATTACACCATAAATGTATTCACGTTGATGTACATATATTATGTCTCAATATATACTTATGATGTGTATTATTTTGCTATTGGTTCTTGTATGTATTGACCAAAATAAACTATATTCATTGTCATTGTCTAGACTCTAGTCTACTCAACTCTAGTATATAAGCCTATCCCTGTATTATAGGCTGTAAATGATAGACTAAACTCAATAAATACACTAACTTAGTCTTAGTACAGTCAGTTGGCCTAACACTACAAGTACAACACTCACTACTCTGTCACTAGTACTAGTCTAACGACGTAGTCAGTACCTGCAATTATGCTGGTCACTAGTGACCATGGCATGTGAAATAGGAAACTAAATTTTGCGTATCCGGCAATATGTAAAGCCGACATCCTTCTTTAAATCTGACAATACGGGCCATGTCTGCGTGTATGCTGTTATAAACGTTTGCAGTACACGTTTCTTCTTGGCTGGTAGTGGTGCCATTTCGATCCCAGGCATCGTTTCGTGACTTCGTTTTGTTTGAGCGCCATTAGTGCGGAAATGTGAATTTGTCGTAATGCAGTTTTCTATTGGTCAGATTACGACCAGAAGCAGCGAATGAAAAACCATATCACAACAAGCAGCGTATATATGCTGCCACCTGTTGATTAAAGTGAAGCTAAATTTGAGGAGTACGGAATTGATTGACGCTCATTGGGACAATGAAAGAATCCGTAATATTTTCATCCCTCGCCGTAATACCGTAATTTTAGGTGTATTTATGGAATGATTCCGGACAATCCGGAATGGTAGGCAGGTCTGTCAACATGATAAAACAATCATGATTACTGACGTTTATCAATCATGCTTACTACATTTACAAGTAGCAGCGTTCGAAATAGCACTTGTGCGTTTGTCCGGGACAAGTGATTTTTGGCCCGGACAAGTAAAATGACTCTACATGGTTATCCGGTGGACAAGTGAAAATTTACATTAAATAGTGACGCGTGCAACATTGCAAACTTTTTATTTGAGGAAATTCAAGCGTAAATGAAGTTCGCTAGCAATCGCACGCGTTCCAAAGTTGTTGGTGTGCCGGCGTCTTGTCGTTCCGCCGCCAGTGTGTTGTACGTCAGTGTTCGACCGAATTATGTGCCTGCGTTAACAGGGTCATCCGCTGAGCACCCCGACCTAGCTCTGCCATACGCGTAGGACAGACTCCGCATCAGCCATCGTTGATCGAGGCTGTATTTCACACAATCGTAAATCGTTCAGTTTGGCCGACGTACAACAGGCTTCCACTCACGGATCATATTTAATGAACTTTGGAAATAGTAGACTTTGTATCGCTACCTGTTATTTGAATAATTATATAGTTTTAACCATTATTACGCCTAACCCACGGGGACTCGGCAGTCTTCCAACTCCAACTTGTCATCGAACGTTTAACTGATCCAGCTCGGTGACAATTTTCAAAACTTGTAACTGGCTCTCCGGTAAATCTATGGTGCTGGTTGATAAGCAGAATATTAATGAAATTTCAGAAGTGTTGTTGTATCTATGTAACATTTATTTTAACCATAAATTGCGAGTTTTCGAAACCAAATTATGCAAGATGTGCGGCCGGGGACGGGGTGTCAACCGTCGTTGACATCAAAGACCGTATATCAATACAAGACGGTGTAGTGCGCGCTATCTACATTGTTCGAGGAAAGTACGTAAGCAGTTCGTCCGCCATTCATTCTCAACATTTTCAACGATAACCTCAATATTTTAATTATATAACAAGTGGTACAGCCTGACGATTATTCTAATGAAACACGAAGAAGTTCAGTTGCCTCAATAAATAATTGTAACGTTTCTACGTGATTTGTTTGCAAATTTCATTATTTTGAATTGTGATAGGTAGAAAACTTCAAGGATTACTTTAACATCTTTCATTTTATATGACGCATCACAGCTAGGTGATTATTCTGATGAAATGAGGTCCCTGAACAAATACGCTAACATCGCGCGCTGCGGTCCCGCAGGCGCATGCGCTTGCCTCCCGAATGGCGGACAAAAACCTTCAGTGTAGACTGCCATTTTCTCGCTCAGTGACGCCTCCTCTCCAAATAGAGGCTCCTTGGTTGACATGTCGGCTTCCGCCAACTACGGCGGTCTGCGTGGGGCAGCAATGTTACGGCGTAACTAAATCTATAAATTATTTTCCGCCTGGTAATTCAGGCACCGTTAAAACTGTTTTATCGTCACTGAAATGGTAACATAACATTTAGGAAAAAATATGCATTTGTTTGCTGATGATCAATTGAATATTATCTTCGTTTGTAAAATACAGAACTTTGTTAATATTGAAGTTCATCGAGGTTTAACAAAATATTATCAGATTATATAGTTGATTATGATTTTTGTGACAACATTTCCTGACTTTGGATTGGTTGTGTTCCTGATGGTTGAGTGGCATCTTTAATGACAAACTGATGCCAACATTTTACAGCAGTGTTATATGTTTTATATATATATATATATATATAAACCATATTAAACATAAACAGTTTTTGCAACATTACAAAACAAATAGCAAGGAAAACAATTGTTTCATTCCTATCATCGTAATAATTATTTGTTATTAATAAAAGCGTTCATATCAGCATAAATAAAATATTGGTTATACATCATGTAATGTGTCTACTTTTAATATTCGTGATGAATAATAATGGACCGGAAAATAGTTGCAAATATAATTTTGCAATTTCAAAATTTGAAGATTAAATCAAATTGTGTCTATGATCACAAGTCACTCAGATGTACATGCAACGAAACAGCAAAACATTGTGTTATTGTCATAAAAGAAGACAGACTTTTTACGGTTTTTTTCTCGAAGCTTCGATTCCTTGACAACCACTCGGACAAGTAAATATTCTGGCTTATTTCTATCGCTGAGTAGTGTCTTGTTGTTTTATATCTTCCGCTCTATATTCAAGACTAATGGTTAAAATATACCTCAGAATGCAAAATCTCCGGACCCCCTTAGTAACCCTTCGCGCCTGCGGCGTTCGCGTACCCCATCACTGCCATCTCACCCATCATTTTACCCAAGGGAACACACTGCTATGGTCAACATGTTTGGTATTTAAAAACTTAATGGGCTAATAATATTACAACAAATAATTACTGGTAAAGGTTATTTCCTTCTGCAGATTCCCAGACATAAAGTTATTTCTTTTGACACTTTAATTAATGAGACAAAACACGTTTTTGCAGGAGACGTGTCCTTGAGGAAATTGGCCAGATAACATTAAAAAAGAATCTCGACCTGCATGTGGAATTGGCTGTTATGGAGCAGCTAGGGAATTATGAATGTTATCTTCACACAAGCTGCTACTGATCACCATTTCAGTAACCATGTTATTACAATGGAATTTGAACATCTTTCTCAAAGCTCATTTTATTTAGGCGGACATAAATTGGAAAGACAAACTGTTGTGTAATGTAAACAAATGTACTCATCCCTGAGACAGTGGGTGTATAGAGATGCCTATAGAGATGTCACAGACACAGGCATATTAGTGAGGCAACTGTCTGAACCCATTATACATTTACAACACTGACTAACTGAAGTCAGTTAGTAGTTAGTATGATAAATTATGATGAAAACTGGATGCTGTGCTGTATACGCACTGGGACTGCAGTGACTTATTGTACAGTCGCACCTCGTTATAACGCGGTAGTCGGGGTCCACGAAATGAATCCGCGTTATAAAAGTGGCGCGTTCCCGTATCTGCCGTCAGGGGAACTATGACGACAACAGACACCGCTGCTGCACGAAGAACGCCATCGAAGCCAGTGTGCACGTCGCGCAGTCTATAAGCAGTTTATGAAGCTTATTAAACTGCCAGCCAACGTAAATGTGTATTCTGTTTAAATGTCACATTGTTGGACACTGTTGAACTGAATAAAATTCATGAACTGTGTACCGTTTTAAAATAAACAACGGACCAACAAGCAACGGTCAAATGAACGATAATATGGTACCGCTGACGTAAGATCTAAAATAATTACCTGGCACTCAGCAGCCGAATACGCAAATGATTTGACAAACGCTGTGTTAGAGTTTATTAAGGATTTAAAGCTATAAGTACGCTCACAATTGGCTTAACTTCGTCTTTCAATCAATATCAAAATACCAATTTAGAAAGCACATTTTCCGTGCCGAACAATATTATGAATCACCAATTCATATGCGGTTGACAAATTAATATTTTGGCGCACCAGTACAGGCAGTAGCTTTGCGTTCATCGCAGCAAAAAGCTAATATTTGTTACGCAATGTTAGCTTACTGATCTTGCCTACCAAGCTGTATTAAAACGTATTTAACCCATTCTAAAGCTAGGCGTATTTGTGAATTTCAATTGCACTTTACAAATCGCCCAGCGCTGAAACCAGGCGAACTCGCGATCCGCGGAAGCCATGAGCATGACTAGCAGATTGGAAACGATTCATTTGATGTCGGCGCAAAACAAACAATACCTCACTCCACATTTACTGTTCCTAAAGTTAAAACTGACCATAATTATAGTCAAAGAAACTTCTACCTTTGATAGCATTGGCAGTGCAGAATAAACAACGGCAACATAGTGACACGCCTCACACTTGATTTTTTGACGTTAATTTATTGTCCGCCAACTAATCTTTCAATATACGTGGACAAAGACGGGGATAACTTCACACAAAACAATTGACAGTTATTACTGTGTTAATATAGTTTGTCATAGCGCCCATTTTCCCCCCAGCGGCAGAAATTTGGGGTTCACGACCAACCGCGTTATAACCGAATCCGCGTTATAACGGGGAGCGCTATAACGAGGCGCGACTGTATCATGTGTCAACTGATAGCAGCTTAGCAATTTTGTTCAATTAGCGTGTTCTATTTACATATGTGGCTATTTAACTCATAAGTTTGTTGTTCACAAGTGTAAATTATAGAAAAGTTACCATCATAATTAGATAATTGTTTTAGTGGAACCAAATCCTACAAAATCAAGCTAAGAGGCAAATTACGACAAGCTATTTGTAAATAAAGTTTTGGTACAATTAAGCATTGTTTGATATAACAGAAACAGGAACAATTTACTAAAACAGTCATAATGTTGATAGTTATACTGAATATAAAAACTTGTAAAGTATGCATATATTTGCTGGATGAATTTATGAAATGTGCAAGCACACTGTCGTATTGCCACAGATGTGACAAGTTCCCATTTTCACCACCAGTTGAAGCCACAAATTCTGAATATACACCAGAAAACTTGAGTGGAATGTGCGAAATTGAAATAGCATGAAGAAGCACTGCAGTCAAGGTGTTTGTTAGGTGCAACCATATATATGCAGTCTGTTTGATAATGATATTGACTAATAATAGTTTAGAAACAAAATGTGACATTTGTGAAAAGAAACTTACCTTTTTAAAAATACATTTCCTAACTACCCGATAACTAAGTACTGAATAGGCAATTCCATGGAAAGGTGTCCTTGCATGCTAAATTGGAAAATTAACTCTGAATAACTTCTGAATCTGACTTTCATTAACTCATTTTTTTGTTTAAATAGACTTTTTAAAGTTACTATGTGCTATAGATAAATTTATTAGGGTTATATCTAATATACATACATTAAACAAACATTACTTTCAACCACTGTACAAAGTGTGTCCAAGGGATGCGGCGGGACTTAAAAAATTGTGTCTCATCATAAAAACCGGCTGCACTGCCGGTGGTTAGAAAATTTATTCGATGGCTTTGCACGCTGTCGTCCGCATGATAAGTGTTGGAGTTTGGACTAATTTTTGATCAGAATTAGTATCTACATTATGTTTACATTATCCTATAACTGAGTCAGGTCTAAGAATTCTAGCGAACTGCATCTGATAACCGATGCGGTTGTGTTGTGACCGCCGCTTCGTCTCGGCGGCTATCGAGAACCGGAAACCAGTGGCCCGTCGGGCCAGTAAAATATAAGAACTGGTGGCCCGCACTGGCCTGACAGCTTCAAAAAAGTCGCCAGGCCATCGGGCCAGTGTTAATGTCGTTATTCAGAGATGCCCTGTATGACACTTTTCGGCTGTCCTTATGGCACTCTTTTTTTCAGATACATTTTGTCAACACGGTAAAAAAGTTATATTTTAATGAAACAACTTCAGATTTCATGTTAAGATCATTTACTACAGTAAGTTTCAAGAATGTTTTTATCATCAATTCACAGAATTATTGAACTTAATAAAGATTGTTTATTCTCTGCGTCCCGTACGACACACCACTTTTTTACTAACTAAATCTTCACGAGAAGTTACTGAGCACTGTTGATAATTGGGACTAGAGGACGCTCTGTTGGTCACATAACAGCTGGTGTTTGCATGGTTGTATGTTCTTAAAAATAAAGAAATAACCTCTGGATGTCTCGTACGACACGTATGAAATTGTCCGAATGCTTCTTTTGGAGAAAAAACTATGGTTGCAACACACTCGGACTTACCTTTTGCGTTTGAATGGGGACTTGCTGGAATCGACTGGCAACACCATCTGCTCTCCAGGGCGATTCCAAAGTATAGGGCCATCATTACTGTGATCTCGTGGCATGTCATCGAGCGTGGAGAGTGTTCCCCAAGGCATGACACACCGTAGGAACGGGCAGCGTTCCATCAGATCAAGGAACTCAGCAAGGTAGTCACCAGTCTCTTCTTGCTTCACACCAACCAGACTGATGTGCATCATACCACCAGCATGGTGTGTTCCTGCACAGTACGAGTTATGAACATTCTCCCTGAACTGGGTCACTGTCATTGTGTCGATCTCAAGCCGACCAAATGCACCAATCTTCACAATGAGGTTTGGGTGCTTCAATGCAAGATACTCAAGAGGATCTGGCAAGTCCGCTGCAGCCCCATGGACAATAGCAATTGTGTATTCTGATGCACCATCGGCATCCTCGGAAAAGGCAACCTTGAAGTATTCATCAACAAACTCTTGCATCTCGTGTGCCGAGAGATGAGCGAGTTCGTCTTTGTAGCTATGCAGTACCCATGCACCACCATTAGGGTCACGCTCCCGATGCAACAAGTGGCCATATTTGAACTCTACAAATGGTGATTCTGTGTTGTATTTTTGATGCTGCAAAGTGTAATCGAGGTGTGCCTGTACACTGACATCATGCATGCGGCTTGGGTGCAGATACTTATCTGCATTGGCTTCAAGATCAGCGGTACCTTTCTTTTTCGGGGTTGCCGAGTGCCTACCTGCAGGCTTCTCCTTCGTTTTAGTTGGAGTGACATTCGACACAGACAACAGACCTTCGGTCTTCTTTGGTGATACTGCTTTATAAGTTTTGGTAAGCACAGCTTGGTTGTCTGAAGAGAGTAGAGCTTCATCAAAGTTAAGCTTACGCTTTTTGTGTGTGCTATCTGTATTGCCATTGGGAAGTACATGTTTTCCAGGGGTTCCAGCAAGTTTCTGGGCATGTTTCATCTCTGGCGAGGCAAACATACATTCAGGAATGTCCTTTTTTAATTTATCACTGTTCAAGTCCTTTGATAAACCATTTTTAACACCATGTTTCTGTGACAAACCAGAGCCACAACGTTTCTCACCATTACCACCATGACTACGTTTTGAATCCTTTGAAGGGGTCTTTGATTTATGTGCTGCTGATGTTGAACATGATTTATTCATGTCAGATGCCAATGTACTACAGTTGTGGTTGAATGATGATTGAGTTTTGCTCGATGATTTCCTGCCCAATGTGCTGTCTTTTTGTTGAGCAGTTGTACTGACAATGGCTTTACCACACTTTGAATTGCTGTTTGTTGTAAGTTTCTCAACGTTCTCTCTGTCCTTATCATTGCTACTCCTACTGGGGTGACTCTTTGTACTGCTGGATGACTTACTACTACTATGATGGTGTTCATGTCGATGTTTATGATGATGTTCATGTTTTGATGACCCTTTTGTCTTGTGTTTGCTGCTGCTGTGGTGCCTGCGATGAGGTTCACTCTTTGGATCTCTGTGGTAAGAATGCTCACCTGGTCCCGACAATATGACACTACCACTGTGTGAATGACTAGTACTGTCAGATTCCATTTTTACTGCAGTGTCACAAACATGAGTGAGAACATGTTCACTGGCTTCTATCTGTCTTGGTGCTTCCCTCTCCGGAAGTCCACCCAGAGACAGGCACCTCGACACATCTGTTATACATTCATGCTTGTCTGCATGTTGACTGTCTTTTGGCAATTCCTGTGTCCATGGTTCTTTCGTGCTGTTCTGACCATCTTGCTTCAAGTGACCCTTGGAACGACTCGTCTGTTTCACCCCAGGACTGGTGGAAGAATCGCTCTTATGTCGTTGTTTACGAGATTTCTGCTTTGATGAGTTATCGTGTCCCTGCTTTGTGCTGTCTCTAGCTGCCTTAGATGATTTTTCCGACATATGCTCCACACTGTCTGCAGTGCAAGAACTGTTTTCTGCATGTGGTAGACATTTGCTATCACCACTTCCACTTAGCTCAATTACATCTTTCCTCTCACTGGTGCCATTCTTCATGAGGGTCTTATAAATTGCCTCCTTGCTGTCCTTACTGTACACACATTCAACACAATCTCCACAACAGTTTTCATTTTCTTTGTTCTCCTGTGTTCCAAGCTTTTTATCAGGTGTTTCCACTTTCTGAGAGATCTGTTTCATTCCACCATCTGTATGATCACCACCTTTAGCTGATACACAGATAGCCTCCGAGTCCGAAACTCGACCATTTACCTCCAACTTTCCACTAGTTTCTGTCGCTGGGGCAATCAAGTCTGATTTGCGTCCTTCAGCAATGCTCACAGTTTCACTGGGTAGAACAGCTTTTACTGTACTGGTAGAACTACGCACACTACATTGGTTATCCTCCGGCAGTTGTTTGTGGGTGCTGTCTTTCTCAGGTGGCATATCTCCCTTACTGCAAACTGAGTTCTTGCAATGTATCTGTATTCCTGGTATTTCGTGTTTGGTACACTGACTGTTCTCCTCTTTGACAGCAGCAGTCACTTGTTCTACAATATTACAGGTGACACTGCCATCTGGTTGGACATGGTGCATCTTTTGCTGCTTATGCCTGTGCCTTGCCTTCAAATGTTGCTCGTCAGTTCTGTGTTGTTTCTCCTTCACCATTCCTGGGTCTTGTTGCTGGGAGTCCCTGTGCTCCCTGCGATGTCTGTGCTCGTGCTTCTGCTCATTACTCTTCCCATCAGACTGCCCATCACATGTACTGTGTGGACTAAATCCTACAAAGCAAACAAAGATTAACATTATTACCATTTCATTGTAGATAATATATATACATATGTTTAGTTTTACTAAATATGCTTTCAGATGTTGCTGTAAATCCATCAAATTGTTATGCCATGCAGATTTCCATCTCAAATGTTGTAAAATCACGCTTAAAGTGTAACATTTTTTATCTTAATAACCTTTGACCTAAGATACAAAAAAAAATGGGCCAAGAGGACTATATTGTGATTATGTAATTATTAATGAAATGGTTTTTGGTGAATCATAGTTACAGATCATTAAGGGTTATGATGGAAGTAAAATGTTTACATGTTTAGCAGTGATTTTATGCATGGAAACACCTGGAAATTAAATATTCGAGTAGACTGTTTCTTGAAGATTGTATATATTAGTTAATGTTATTAAAAATACTGTTGAATTTGATCCCGATACTCTGCTATTTATGCCAATTTCTAGTGGTTGTAGAAACCTTGCAGGAAAGTTGATGAGCTGCAATCTCGCATGTACAACAGTTAAAGGTTGTTTAACATTTTCTGTTCTCATTTTGCACCTACCACCCTCCCCTAGAATGTAAAGAAGAAAGAGTTGAACTATAATAAAACTTTGTTTGTTCACAAGGTACATATACATAGCATGCATTTTGACTTAAAAACAGTAGCAATTAATGACATAATACTGATTGAATTGGAGTAAAGTAATAGCTGGAACATGTACAATAAAACATCTGAATAGTATTCCTTATAATTTGTAATGTTTTCCTCAGCAATATTTACTGAGAAATTACAATTTTTACCATTGTGATTATGTAAAATTTGAGGTATCTTGGTAAATACAGCTGCGGGGACTAGTGAGAAAAAATTAAAACATATTCAGTTAACATTATAAGGATCATTTTTATCTCCCTAAAATCATTCCTTTTGTTTATGCTGATTTTTGGGACTTTATGGATGGAATATCTAAGAATTAATTTCCCAGTAATTCACTGTAGGCAAAGATAAGTCCTAGAAGTAGGTAGGCCCAAACACACTAGCAGTGGCTAACAGAGATGGTGTCAGCCGATTTTACCGGATTTCCAACCCAAAATTTCTCTCGATAAATGTGAATCACTCAGAATTATAGCAAATGAAAGGTGAGCGTTAGTATTTTTGTGGCGTTCACTGTTTTGAAGTATAAAGTCATACTGTGACGCGTGTCTACGTAAAAGTTGGAGGCCGAAACGTCTGTCGCGCGATCGACCGGATGGGGCGTAGCCAATGACGGCAGCCGGCCCTGCTGTCGTCGGTCACTCGGGAACTTCGCTGAAGGATTCTGAAATTCGCCGTCTAACAGGTGTGTAACTGTGGCATGTTCTTTATTTAGTGTTTGATCGAATTGTCTTTTTTTATTTTTATTTTTTTATATAATATATCTCGCAAATCTAACGATCTAACCATCCGCTGTGCGTCGTCCATGACGTTTCACCCTGTGTCGTCCACAGCGGTCTGCTGTGCACGGTCCACCGTATGTCGTTAGCTGCCATATCTTGTTTTTCCCTAATATTGCATAGACGTATCTTAGGGAAGTTGAACTATATTCAGATGTTTTGCTATACATGTTGCAGCTATTATTTCACTCCAATTCAATCAGTATTATGTAATTAATTGTTACTGTTTTTAAGTCAAAACACATACTATGTATATGTACCTTGTGAACAATTAGTTTTATCATAGTTCATCTCTGTTAATTCCACTCTGGGGGAGGGTGGTAGGGGCAAAATGAGAACAGAAAATGTGTGCATATTTTCTTAAACAACCTTTAACTTTGCTACAACCACTAGAAATCGGCCTAAATAGCAGAGTATCGGGATAAAATTCAACAGTATTTTTAATAACACAAACTAATATACATACAATCTTCACGAAACGATATACTCAAATATTTTATTTCCAGGTGTATCTTCACTGGCATGCATATAGTCTCCACTAAACATGTAAACATTTTACTTCCATCATAACCCTTAATGATCTGTAATTGTGATTCACCAAAAAACATTTCATTAATAATTACAAACTTTTAACTTAGAGAAATAAATGGTCTGTTACTGATGATGGTCAGTTTCAAGCTCTTAAAACTAGCTTGCTACACACTGGAAGAGGCAGGCCTCCACCACTTCCTAAAGTCAAGTTCAACATTAGACTTCTGCTACAGTGTCATTATCGAAAACAAGATGGCCAGAAAACATAGCAGGAACTGTAACACAGGCTCATGAAACTCTTTCCGGACTCCGAATTTCCATCTGTTCAATCCATGGTTGAAACTGCACTCAGTGACTTTGATCTGTGTGACTCAAGTGACACTACAGCCTTCCTCGAGGAGAGCAGAGATACCTGCATTTTCTCTGGATTTTTGTGTAAGAAGTTCAACATCACTTGTGCTGAGCTGTTAAGAGGAACTTTCACTGACAAACAGCCATTGTCTTCTTGTCCAATATGCAGAACTACCTGTTCTGCATATTAACTGTTAATGGCAGGTACATGACACTGCCAGCGTGCCCTGTTTAGTTTGTTCTCAAACTTTGTACTTCTTTAGGTACAAGACCGGAATTCTTCGTCATTATCAAACTGTCATCCTTAGGTTTGAACACTCATCCTGAAGTAGGTATGTTCGAAAATGCTTTTTTTGCATGTCAAAATGGAATCTATGTGTTATCCTGATCATTTGGATACTTGAAATATTTCTGCATGATGAAAAATGAATGAGGTATGGCCGTTTTTAGGTGGGATGTGCTCACCTGTAAAATTTGGTAATTCGACGCCTGTCAAAATTGAAGATTTGGGTATTTTCAGGGTTCTATATCTGATTAAGTATAGTATATAAAATTACGCACAAACTAGGTACTGATGGTAATAATTACTGCAAATTATGGTGTTCAAGTCTTCATTTTACAAATATATGGGGGCGTAAACATGGCGAATCGTTAAATATGTCAAAATGTACCATTTTGAGGCATTTTCAACCCTTATTTTCTCAGAAACTATTAAAGACATTGCAATAAAATTTTGCAAGAGAACTCAGGTTAACCCTCTCGTGGTCAGAACGCCCGAATCAACCCGACTCCCACTCACGGCCAGAACGCCCGAATACGCCCGAATACAGGGGCACATTTAAACTGGTACCGTGAAACAGTGTCATCCAATAACGGCAATTTATTTCGGCAGTTAGCATATAATAATATTGAAGTTTCACTGGGAAGCGTCAAAATTGAGAAATGATGGCGATTTCCGTGACTAAATAGCGCCAACCACCACGCGGTTTTGTAGTCGAACGCAGCGACACACAATTTTCGGTCCCTCTTTTACGCCACGCAGTGAATATTTTAATGGTGATTTTCAACCAATGAGATTAAAGTTCAACATTTGCTGCGGGAATAAACATGGAAGCACCCAGGAATTATTCCAAAACACGCGTCCGCAGGCGATTTCTACGATTAAATGCTAACTTTTGAGCGGTCTATTTTGTTGTAAAGAAGTATTAATGCGCTGCGCAACGAAGCGGGTGGTGTTTTTTAGCTTTGGTGTAATTCTCGACATTGTCATTATGTCGAACTCCAGTAATTCGGACTTTGATGGGATTTTTGAATCGAGTTTATAACGAACGCTGCCATCGAAGGGGAATGTTTTGCACTATGATTATGCATTTTAAATATAACACCAACTTAATAGTTCAGACGGGATGACGGCTATGATCACAAAGAACGCCATTTTGTATAAAATCTTGAAAATACATGCACTCTGAAAAACTGAAATTATTTCAGTTTTATTTACCATAGACATTTAATTCGTTTTCCATTCTGTAGCATAGTAATTTATGAACATTTCATACGCAGCGTGTAACCGCTAATTATTAATGAAAAATATATAAAAAAATGAATTGTTGAAAATTATTTAAGTATTTCATTTTTCTCAAACTTTAGCAATTCATATTTGGGTAATAAATTGACATATATGTCACATACTTGGCTAGTTACACCAGGAATTAGTTCTTCAGATGTAGTGAAAATTTTATTAGAATCAAATAAAAAATTATTTATTTATTTGCATTCATGCAACCCGAGTATATCACATGATTCACTCACAGCACATTCTCTCGATTTAATAGGATTCAATAACAGGCACATATTTGCATTTATCTGGCCTTGAGAGGGTTAATGTGTTCTATTAAATGGTTTAATTACTTTTTAGATATTTTGAAGTTGAAATTTTGGTTGGTTCTTCCTACTAGAAGCAGGGTTAGCATGTTTCTGCCCGAGCGGCAGAAACCATGAGGCAGAAATACTTTCTGCTCGAGCGGCAGAAATACCTTTCTCCCCAGAGCCACTACAAGGCTTTAAACTCTATTGACTACCCCTGATAATATTTCAACAAATAGTAAAAGTGAGCTGACGTCAAGTACTGTCCAGGCAATAAAGAGATTCAACTTGCCAGAATATCTGCATCTTGTATTAGGGCATCACTTGGCTGGGCAACAGTTTGAAGTTAATTATGCAGTATGCACAAACAGCGGTCACTGCATATAACTGGATTAAAATTTGCCCAGTGCACATCACAAATCCCATGTGAAATATTTACCTTAAGGCTATGCGCGGGTCGAAAATTATTTTTTTGACACTTTTTGGATGTCGTCATTTTCGTACACTTTGATATCTTGCGCGGCCTGACTGAAAATTTAACTATAAATTACCGACTAGAAATACGCAAAAATGAGTACTTTGTTGCATTGTTGGATCTGGTCAGTTTTTACGCTAAACTACGACAGGCCACCACTCATGCAGCCCTTACATCATTCAGTCCGCGTTAAGTAATACATATTTTATACTATTGGAACGACAAGATAATGTTCTTTACAATGGCTTAACGTTTTTTTAAGTATTCCTTTATTTGATGAACTTAGCGTTCGTGATTGAGCGATGATGCGCGCCAAAAATGTCATGCTACGGTACGGTTTTCGCAAAAACAGGTCTTGGCAAATTGAAAACCCACACTTGTAAACCTATTTGGATCGTCATGATCTGTTCGACCAATTAGAAGACGTGTTCGTCTTCATTGCAGACGTTGCACGAAGTTTCTGCGATAAACCAAACAAAAGTTATGACGAATTATCGTATAAACATAAATTTTGGGTAATGTTATCGCCTAAAATTCAAGTTCGTGTAAATACACACCTACGTGTCAGTTTCACATTGTTCAGATGATATATGTTATGCGATATTTTAAAAAGGTTTCAAGTGCAGAAATTGCATTTTTTGCGACCTAGTTGCATGGTTTTTGAGAACGTCACTGCAGACTGCAGACTGTCACTGTCAAAAAATAGTAACATCCGCCTGTTTACATCAGCATGTCGCTGGATATATGCCAGGCGGACAACCGCGTTGCGCTGGTTGTCCACTAGGCGGATTAGGCCTCTAGCTGTCATACAGGCAGTCCCTATTCACAGTACGTTGGCTACATTTAATAATTGATTTAAAATTCAGGGACAACCTTACTCTGTTAAATATAAAATAAGAACTTATTACATTTGTTTTTTGATTACTAATAGTAATAACTAGCCAGTTTTAGATTGGTATTTTCACCATTATAATATTCAGTTATTGCCATAATTATATTATTGGTGTGTATAATTATATATTAATTAATAATTATATATTCCTATGTTTATATAGCTATTGTAATAACAGAGCCTAACAATAAAATTTGAGTTGTTGGTGTAATTATTCATTACGCTGTGTTTTTAAATGCAGGTATCTCTTATGGACCCTTTCTGCAATTCATATAGCTAAGTATAACTAGTATAGACATTAATTATGCAAAGTGGGAATTAAGTGACATTTATAATTATAGTAATTAGACGCTTTATGTAGTACTATGATAAGCGCTAAACGTTAAATGATAATGCTTTTGAAAAATTGTATAACACTAATGGGGATTCCACATTTACTATGTCCACCATTTTGTTGTATGATAATTACATAATCAATTATGCAAATGGAAACTAAGTGAATTCTATTGAAAATGTTTGTGTTGTACTATTGGCTATGCCTCAAATATTGATGTGCTTTTGAAAAATACGTATTCAAAAATTGGGATTCTACATTTAATATGCAAATTATGCCACTAATTATTCAGATTGTGGTAATTACTTTATACTTATAGCAATGGAACAGTTTATGCTGTACTATTGTAAATGCCATTACAGAGGTAATTACATGCTCAGAATAACACTTTCTTCATAAAAACATTGGGAATCCTCATTTAATATGGCCGCCATTTTGTAATAATTATGCTAATGATGCATCAATGTTACAACAATTTTGGTACTGAAATGAGCTATAATGAAACAAGATATGCTAAACTTTCTAATACCCTGTAAACATACTCTAAACAATTAATGACATGATGTGAATTGCATCATGTTAGTCTATGAGCCAATATGTCGGCCATATTATGCTAATTAGGTCAAGAAATACGCAAATTAGGTCAACGAAAATGCAAAAAACGAATTCCTCGCGTGAAAATACCTACATATGCAAAATTTTAAGTAATTACCTGAACTAATGACTTATCTGTTGTGAAAACAATGAAAAAAATTGTAAAATAGGGGTACACCCTGGAAATACTGTGATCCTATTCTTTCTGTATTATTTTTCATGCTCACCATTCCAACGAAAACCCCTGGGGCAGTAACCTTTCCAACTTAATAACTCTGTCAGTAGTTCTCCGATTTTCATGAAATTAAAAACATTTACTTCAGAAGAAGAAGCTCCTTACATGCATAACAAAATATGTTTAGGTAATGCAGTTTTTATTTTTCATGTGGTAATGCTAGTTGCTTGCCCCTTGGTCCAAAAGTTAAAAAATCATCACATTATCCAACTGATATGCACAAAACACGCCATTTATTTGCTTCGATTGTAACACGAAGCCCAGACAGAACAATGGCGTTGTCCTGCACTACATTTGTTGAAGCTGATGGATTTGGTATTCAAAAGCGCATTTGGAACACGGCAGGAGGCAGTAAACCAGTGAAGACAGGTGTGTAAGTATGTATTAGTTAATGCTACAGGTGGCCACTGGGCCGAATTCGGCCCGCACGATCAGTGCAAAACTGCTCCCGGCCGATTTTCAGCCCGATTCAGTATCACTTAAAAAAAAAAAAAATGTCCCGTCACCAGCAACTGACAGGGGAACGCGAGGTATCATTGCAAAGCTTAATTATTCTTCTTCCTGTGGCATTTTTATCAATGAGTTGTATCGCGTCATGATTCAATAACAGCAAATCACAACCAAGCTTTAAAATGTCATAGTAGTAGATGCCCAAATATGGCCGATTTTAATACGCTCTGCGTCAGGATTTTACATTCCCATTCATATGGTATAAACATGGAAATGGAGGTAACGATGGAAAGCCCAACGATTGGTCTATCCAAATAAATTTATTTCAACGGTCAACCAATCAGTGCATGGCTCTAAAACGTCTTCTTGTTGACGCTGGTTTCATTCCATCACGACGAAAGTCTGCCATGTTTTTTGTCTCGCTTTGATTATATAAGTTGAATAACTATTACTTACTTTATTGATATGTAAGGAAATTGATAAGATACGTCATGTTATCGGACAGGTGCGCCACGGCGCGCAACTGTAGGCCTACGAGGCCTATTGCCGCATTGGTTGTATTTGAACGTTCTACGAAAAATACAATAAAATGAAAAGTTCTGAATATATTTGAGTCTAGTTTTCATTATCACACAGCTGAAATATACAGCTACATTTGTCACACTGCATGCATGAATATACAACCGCACAATTATTTTGTCACTGGGCAAACTTGGGTTGCTACTTTACCCTCTTTCTGACGTTCATGAAGAATAGTCTAAATTTTACATGGATCTACCTATAAAAATTCATATAAAAAAAACTTCTGAGTATATTTGATTAATTTTGTCTGTACTCATTAGCTTACATACATGGCTATATTTCTCTAATTGGACATTGACACATACAACCACTCGGAAATTAGCTAGTAGTAGGGCAATTTTTTTTATATATATTTATTTTATATAAACTTTAAACAGTTATATCTTCATGATTATTTGATGTTATGCAAATATCATCACTGCATACTAATAAAGGGTCTTTTTGCCAACAAAATGATAGCTCAATCATATTTTTGTGATATGTATTAGTGAAGTTGTGATTTTTTAAAAGCACCCCTACAAATATCTCCAAATTGTGTACACCGTGGAAGTTTACCATTGGTCACCTGCAGGGTTAAAAACTTTATGACATTATAAAGAACATTATCTTGTCATTCCAGTGATATTAAATATGTATTATTTAACGCCGACTTAATGATGTAAGGGCTGCATGACCGGTGACCTGTCGTAGTTTAGCGTCAAAAGTGGCCAGATCTGTGGTAATGCTATTTGAAGTTAGTTCTTCTTCCAACTAACTTTTCACACAAGGCTTAGTGGCTGCCAGCATACCACTGAGTCTAAACTACCATGCAGGTGTGAAAAACATCCTGATGTATTTGAACTCAAGCCACTAATTAACTGTCCAAGCAGTAGCAGAGTAGTTTTATAATAATAATCCACAAGTTAAGTGGCAGTGATCTTCCTTTTGTCATTCATGTGATGTTTCTTGTTTATTGTGAGCAAAGCAGGACAAATAGTTATCACACGTAGACAGGTACAGAAAGAAACTGATGGTTTCTATAAAAAGAACATGTTTGCCTATCAATGGCATGTATTACTTATTGTTGCCGCAAATACTTTGTACCCTATTTCTGCTCTGGGCATGGCAAAAAACAAACCCTGCCTAGAAGGCATATTCCAAAAAATTTTGAAATCTGTAGCAGCAGCATGGATTAACTGGCCAGGGTCTAATGGGTTAAAGCTGTACACGTTAGTCACAGTCCACATTGAGGTGCAGGGTGATTCCATGTCAAATCAATCAGTTTTGACACTTTTTTGGTTGACCCATGTCCGAATTAGCTTAAATTCCATATACTAATTGGCACAGATTGTGTAAACAACCATGCCAAACTTTTGAAAATTATGTTGTATAGTTTTTGAGTCATAGGCCCTAAAAAAATTACAATTTATAAAAAAAAGGAATTTGATCACCATTTTGTATCACTCTCCGACCCATAACTTCAGTAATAATAGTGCTAGATATTTAAAGATTTTCATTTTCTAAATATGCCATTTGGTGACGTGTGACCCCTCTCCTGTGAAAAACCTCCAAACCGATTGGATTAAAAATAGATTCATTGTATAGAACAGTACGTAGCTCAAATATCCTGAGAAAATTACAGTGGGCACTCTTAAAGGGTTTATAAGAGATGATCAAAATAGCACACATATAAAAAAATCGCTAAATGTGTATCATTCTCTGAACCAATATATCCTTGCATATATTCACTTAATTTTGTTTATTATAATTTGTTATGCTATAACTTTGCAATTATCCAGTTTATGAAAGTCTATACAAAATCGTGTGATACTAACATGGGAATATCAAGTATGACCATCTCATAGCAGCTATGACATGCGATCCACAGTTACTGGCATGTTTCCTTGGGAAGTGCGACTACTGTCCGACACAGGATCATTTGAAAGATAGTCTACATGCCGCACTTCATGAGCTAGCCATTAATGAAATTACATATAAAGCATGGGTCTCGGTTGACTGAACAAGACTGGAGACGGTTGTAAAACAAACAGATGTGTTTGTGGTCTGTTTGATGGACAACCTTGAGGTCTTAAAACGTCACAATTTTATTGCGAAACAGCAATATGCTTTCTTGAAAGACAAGAAAAGTCATTGGTTGAAGGAGAGGTGATAGTCACTGGTAATTTTGCAGAGAATTACTCATTTGTTGTGCAAGATGCTGCACAGGGCTACCACTGGACGAATGACCAAGCAACCATACATCCATTTGTTGCCTACTATCGAGAAGGAGTAGTCAAGCACAAAACCTTTGTTGTCATCTCCAACTCAATGACACAGTGGCCGTGCATTGCTGTAATATAATTACTGTTGTTGATTTACTATATAATTATAAGGCTAATTTTGATATTTTAAAATTAATAATATTTTGAATAAGGAAATGCATGAAATTGCAATTGAGTCACTCATGGCATCATCAGCTTGTTGCAGCTGCTATGTGGCTCCTTTACTCTAGCAAAGAGGAGTAGAATCAACTTTGATGTCCAAAATGAGCTCAGAGAAGCCATGAGCATTTAGCCACAGATGGAAGCAGGTGGTTGTAATATTTAACTAGGTGGCTTGGCATAGTTGGAAAGCAAATCTGGGCCAACACTTGCCTTCCACTTGTTCACACCCTCATGTTTCCTTCTGGACATCAAAGAGTTTTCTATTTGCCTTTACTTGGAGGGCGTGATTGATTTCACATAAATTAAATATAGCAAGTTGTGTAGTGTATTATTTAATATTATTGTTAACTGGAGGTTTGGATTGTTCACGAGAGTACCCACATAATAATGTGGGTCCACCTAGTGAGTATCCAAGTCATGCAACTCTCCATAACGGCAACCTGCATTTAATGGTAATTTTGCGCAGTCCTGACGATGACCGTTATGGACAGGTTTTACTGTATATATATATATATCTTTACAATGTTTTTGGGACATAGAAGTATTAGTTTAAGGTAAATATTTCACATTTACATAGCCTGTTGGTTATTGTTTAGCTCCTTGTTCAAAACAGTACTTCACATTTCAATATTGAGCAGAATAAGTTAAAATTTAAAAAACAATGACTTCAAAAACCAGCAATCTAAAAACAAAAAACATGTATTTAATTGGTCATATTTCTTTAAAAAAATTAAGATATTAAACATATGTTGGTATTGCTGGATTTGTCTTTTAATAATATTTCATATTATACCAAATATGACAAAAAAATTATGCTTAAATCCAGAAATTGCCGTCCTCCCTATCCAAATTAAACATAACGACAAACGTAATGATAATATCTATGACTATGGAAAAAGCATTTATATACCCCTATATAGTATTGTCTTATAATGGACAGTGTTAGACTAGGTCTAGACATGTATGTAATGTCAGCGTTCGAAATAGCACTTGTCCGTTTGTCCAGGACAAGTGATTTTTGGCCCGGACAAGTAAAATGACTCTACATGGTTATCCGGTGGACAAGTGAAAATTTACAGATAATAGAGACGCAGGCAACATTGCAAACTTTTTATTTGAGGAAATTCAAATGTAAATGAAGTTCGCTAACAATCGCGCGCGTTCCAATTTTTTTTCGTGTGTCGGCGTCTTGTCGTTCCGGACAGTTCCGCCGCCAGTGTGTTGTATGTCAGTGTTCGAGCGAGTTTAGTGCCTGCGTTAACACGGTCATCCGCTGAGTGCACTGACCTAGCTCTGACATACGCCTAGGACAGACTCCGCATCAGCCATCGTTGATCGAGGCTGTATTTCTCACAATTGTAAATCGTTCAGTTTGGCCGACGTACAACTTGCTTCCGCTCACGGATCATATTTGATGTACTTTGTAAATAGTAGACTTTGTATCGCTACCTGTTATTTGAATAATTATATAGTTTTAACTTATACTACGCCTAACCCACGCGGACTCGGCAGTCTTCCAAGACCAAGTCATCGAATGTTGTTAGCCGATCCAGATCGGTGACAATTTTCAAAACTTGTAACTGGCTCTCCGGTAAATCTATGGTGCTGGTTGATAAACGGAATATTTCAGAAGTGTTGTTGTATCTATGTAACATTTATTTTAACCATAAATTGAGAGTTTTGGAAACCGAATTATGCAAGACGCGCGGCCTGGGACGGGGCGCCAACCGCCATGTCGGCTTCCGCCAACTACGGCGGTCTGCGTGCGGCAGCAACTTAACTAAATCTACAAATTATTTTCAGCCTGGTAAATGTAATTCAGGCACCGTTAAAACTGTTTTATCATCATTGAAATGGTAATATAACATTTAGGAAAATATATGCGTTTGTTTGCTGATGATCAATTCAATATTATGTTCGTTTGTAAAATACAGAACTTTGTTAATATTGAAGTTCAGACATAGAGCATTAGAGGTTGAACAAAATATTATCAGATTGTATAGTTTATTATGATTTTTGTGACATTTCCTGGCTTTGCATTGGTCGTGTTCCTGATGGTTGAGTGGCATCTTCAATGACAAACTGATGTCAAAATTTTACAGCAGTGTTATATGTTATATATATATACCATATTAAACATAAACAGTTTTTTGTAACATTATAAAACAAATAGCAAGGAAACAATTGTCTCATTCCTATCATCGTAATAATTATTTTTTTATTAATAAAAGCGTTCATATCAGAATCACTAAAATATTGGTATACATCATGTAATGTGTCTTCTTTTAATATTTGTGATGAATAATAATGGACCGGAAAATAGTTGCAAATATAATTTTGCAATTTCAAAATTTGAAGATTAAATCAAATGTTATCTTTGATCATAAGTCACTCAGATGTACATGCAACGAAACAACAGGAACATTGTGTTGTCATAAAAATAAGACAGACTTTTTACGTTTTTTTCGAAGCTTCGATTCCCCTTCACAACCACTCGGACAAGTTAAAATTTTGGCGGACAAGTAGATTTCAAGACATACTTGTCCGGCAGACAAGTAAATATTCTGGCTTATTTCTATCGCTGAATGTTGATATTCAAAACAAAAGCGGTCTAGGCTCTAGCTGCTTGCCTAGCAAAGCACGATCCGTCTGCGAAGTCGGAAGTGGCATCGCTGACAGACGTCACGTACTGTTTCCTTTGCGCTATAGCGCGAAAACGGCCAATGAATTTTTACATACAAGACATGCTGACGCATCCTGCACTCTTACCTTCCAATGCACCATTGGCAGCGAGGTGAGTCTGCACCACAGAAACCTTCAATTTAAGGGGTTTCACTTTGGGGGTCGGCGGAGAAGTGCTGGTTTCCGACGATTCCTCCGTGCTCGAAAATCGTTCGCGTCTGCTACCTTGGACTTGGTCTTGGTAATCGTCGGCATATCCAGAACTTGACAGGCGCCTATAATCGTGCTGGATGCGTTTTCTTTTTCTAGGTGTCTCAGGACTGACAGACACGTCGGATCTTCGTTCCGCCGGAATGTGCAAGGGTGACAAATCGATGGTTTTTACAGGGGATGTCGTGTTTTGGTGAATCTGCTTCGCGACATGTGCGTGTTGTTGTTGACCGTCAACAAATTGTAAGTTTTTCTTCACACTAGACGATGGCAACACTGACAATTCTCGTGCTACATTCTCACTGTTATCCACGCGTACGTCCTCTGTTTTTGTTGGCGATTCTTTTTCCATAATGTCGAAGATATTGTGGTTTGTTGTTCCACCATCATCAACTTTCAAATCAGCATCCGCCATGTTATTTGTGAATTCGGACGAGTTATGGCGTCCAACTCAGCATTCTGTTGCCGTTTGTTATTGGACAATATTACGAGTAAATTCAACGCATCAGCTAGACGATTTACCAATCAGAATCCAGTTAACACCGATGCTTCGGTGTCCAATCTAGCGCGTGCGTATTCGCGGCTAATAGAAGCATTGCAACTTTTTCAAACACACGTCGAGGTAGGCACTTTGTTACAAAGCCTTAAGCGATAAAATGTCTGTAGAATCGGATCAACCGAAGAAAGTGGCTAAATTAGACACATCAAACATCACTACAGAAGGTGAGGAAAGTCACGATTTTGACGTGGAGACGCAGAAAGCTCTGGAGGATATTGATGCTTGCCAGAACGAAATAGATGCTCTGAACGAGAAAGCCAGCGAAGAGATTCTCAAAGTCGAACAGCGCTATAACAAACTACGCAAGCCATTTTATGAAAAGCGGAACGAGCTCATCAAACGTATGCCCAATTTTTGGGTGACAGCTGTATCCTTACACACGTGACAAACTGAAGTAGATATGCACTATAATGTTCAGACTTCAGTTGTATATTAGCTGGCCAGGTATTCGCGGTTTCTGTTGTTTTGCAGTCACTCACCAGGTGGCGATGCACTGTAAAGCATGGATCTACCCAACTGTAGCAGGCCTGCTACTGTAGTACTAGGCTCCTGAGCCTGAGGCGTAGCCTAGTAACACATTTGGGCACTTGTTATTGTCAACATAGACCTAGTTTTGTTTGTAAAGCGTACTACTAGTATTATACAGTACGTACAGTAATAATTATGTAGTCTAGTTCTAGCCTAGGTCCCTACTTAGACTTAGTACTTACAGCAGTAAATGGTCGTAATGCACCGCTGCCTGAATGCACCAGTCGTAATGCACCAACAGCCTAGTCGCAGCGCTCCAACCACCTAGTCGCAAAAAGACGCAATGCTCCAACGGTCTGGTCATAATGCACCACTTTTGGTCGGAATGCCCCACTTTGTTGATAATGACCTGGTCGCAATGCACCATTTTTGGAGTATGAAATTATATGAAATGGTATATTATTTGTATATATTAATAATTTCTACATTAATATTATATAGGTAATTATATATGTAAATGTCCGACATTTTAACCAATGGTAAACTTCCACAGTGCACAAAATTTGGAGCTATTTGTAGGGGTGGTTTTAAAAATCACAACTTTGCTAATACCTATCGCAAAAATATGATTGAGCTATCATTTTGTTGGCAAAAAGACTCTATTATTATGCAGTGATGATATTTGCATAACATCAAATAATCATGAAGATATAACTGTTTAAAGTTTATATAAAATAAATGCAAACAAATATTTTTTTCTACTAGCTAATTTCCGAGTGGTTGTATGTGTCAATGTATGTAGCCATGTATATAAGCCAATGAGTACAAAAAAAGTTTTGCTTATTTGAATTTTTTTAGGTAGACCCATGTAAAATCTAGACAATTCTTCATGAACGTCAGAACGAGGGTAAAGTAGAAACCCAAGTTTGCCCAGTGACAAAATAATTATTGTGTGCGGTTGTATGTTCATGCATGCAGTGTGACAAAAGTAGCTGTACATTTCAGCTGTGTAATAATGAAAACTAAACTCAGATATATTCAGAACTTTTCATTTTATTGTATTTTTCGTAGAAAGTTCAAATACAACCAATACGGCAATAGGCCTACCATTGCGTGCCCTGGGGCACCTGTCCGATAACATGACGTGTCTATTATCGATTTCCTTACATATCAATAAAGTAAGTAATACCTACAGTTCCTAATTACACACATATATAATATATATGTCAACAGGTTATAGGACATGTTGTATTTTAATTCTGAATGCATCGTATCCTTGGCTGGTGGACCGAGTAGGCCGGCCGAATCGGCCCATGTCCGGGTGCAAGACAGCGATGTCCGGCTCGCCAGCAACTTGCATAATATCCACTTCAAAACAACCCCCAAAGACTGTGTAACTGTCTGAACTAGTATAATAACTTGATCCACAAATACTGTCATGTATTTTGCTGATATATTGCCGCAGATATTTGAAATAATTAAACTTATATAATCGAAGCGAGACAAAAAATATGGCGGACTTTCGTCGTGATGGAATGAAACCAGCGTCAACCAGAAGACGTTTTAGAGCTATGCGCTGATTTGGTTGACCGTTGACGTAAATTTATTTGGATAGACCAATCGTTGGGCTTTCCATCGGTACCTCCATTTCCTTGTTTAGACCATATGAATGGGAATGTAAAATCCTGATGCAGAGCGTAGTAAAATCGGCCATATTTGGGCATCTACTACTACAACATTTTAAAGCTTGGTTGTGATTTGCTATTACCGAATCATGACGCGATACAACTCATTGATAAAAACGCCACAGGAAGAAGAATAATTCAGCTTTCCAATGATACCTCGCGTTCCCCTGTCAATTGCTAGCTTTTTTTTTTTTAAAGAGATACTGAATCGGCAGTGTTTCCCCTGATATATAACAAGTGAGGCGGGCCACCTCGTCGTTTTTCTATGCCGCCTCGCCCAAAATATGCCGAAATTGCCACTTCAGCTATTTCATACGCCCTTTTTTGTTCTTTCATGGTATATTGCATTGGTGAGCGGCACGTAATGACACGACAAAGTCACTTATATTCCTGCAAAATCACAGATTTGTAGCAACATCGTTTAGCCGTCATTGGACAATGTGAAAGATATCACTTGTCAGTTGTCCAATCACTGAATATTCCTGCGGGATCCCGGTGTCTCCAATGGTGACACCTTGCGGAGTTTCGACATACTAGAAATCTAGACATTCATATAAAATGGCGTCCAAACGGTAACTTGCGTTTTGGTTTACGACGGTGGTGGGAATGAAAACCGTGCAGGCTGATGGCACTATGTCACTTGTCGACACTTGTGTCGAATGCGGACTCTTTTGAAGCCCAAATAAAAACCGTGCATCCTAATCCTATTCACTAGTCAGCATTTGTATCGAATCCGGACCCTGTTGAAGCTCAAATAGCGACCCGGTTTGCACTAGTCTGTGCCGCTGCGGCCGTGCATTACCGCACAGCGCGCATAAAAAGATATATATAGCAGCGTATGTTGATTGTTGATACAAACCGGGGCGCTATTTACACCTTAAATGGATGTAAGACACAAAATTCTTGAAGGTAAATATGCCTAGGATAATGTTGAATGATGGAACTACAGTGTATCTCACTGAGGTATCAAAGTTAAGCAAAACTCAAGCAGCAAAATCAATGACAAAGTGGGTCCGGATTCGACGATGCTCACAAGTCAATTCAACTAATGTTCTATGCCGTTTTGTTTTAGCAAAATAAGGAATGTGATTCGTAAGATATCTTTGTGCTAAATATATAATACCTATTCTGACAAAGTTGTGCAAACAAACTTTTGGGAAGTTGATTTGAGTGAAATACTTACGAATATAAACCACCGAAGTTCACATCTCATAAAAAATGCCTACTACCCAAAACCGTGTATACTAACGGGTTATCAATAACTTGGGTTAGACAATGATATGTTTGCACAGCAATTGGATGTACTAAACAACTTATACTCTTTTATAAAAAGGACACAATTTGAGAAACATTCTTGCGATTAATAGAAACATACTTTTTGGCATTCCAGAAATGACTGTTTAATTAATTGTATAGCATTCTAGCAAACAAATAAAATATAATCTTTTGAACATAAACCACCAATTTACCATAATATTATGATATTAAAATAATTTAAAGGTGATGATGAAAGAGTCTTCAGAAAGTTCAGATGATACCACTGGATGCTTCCCAGAGAAATCGAGATGGTGTTCGACTGAACAGGTCTGCCAGGGAGTAAAGCACTTTGAGCAATCCTACGCTATATAAGTACTACCGTTTACTTTTTTATTGACTATGTCAGCGAGGTAACAAGGCCTAGGGTTAGTGCAAGAAAACATAACCATAACCAAGTACCACTGGTAAAATGAAAACCACACCTCAACATGATGAAACATTCATGATTACTGACTTTTATCAATTATGATTACTACATTTATGAGTAGTGTCTTGTTGGTTTATATCTTCCCCTCTATATTCAAGAGTAACTGTTAAAACATACCTCAGAATGCACCATTTCATAGCTAGTTAAACCCGGACCCCCCTAGCAATGCTTCGCGCCTGCGGCGCTCGCGTGCCCCTCCCCTACCACCTCGCCCATCATTTCACCCAGGGGAAACACTGGAGTCGGGCCGAAAATCGGCCGGGAGCAGTTTTGCACTGATCGCACGGGTCGGATTCGGCCCAGTGGCCACCTGTAGGGTTAACTATATTTCGGGGAGTAAAACAATTTGTTAGACTCGTGGACCGTTTAGCCTAATATTCATTCGTTTCTATCTGTTGTTGGTAATGGATAATATATATTAGTAGTTGGCGTTGTAGTTAAAAAAAACATAACAAAATCATTTTGCATTAGGTGATAAAAGCATGAAACTTGGTAGGTGTGTAGAACAAATTATATATAAGGACCACTTTAAGATATTTATGAAATTATACTAACATATATGTTGGTATTTAAAAGTGTTAACGTAAAATTTCATCTTATTGTCATAGAATGACGTTAATTTTTATAAAGACCCACATGATATACAGATACATTTTCTTATACTAATTGCAAGTTTTTATTTATTAATTCATTGCAGGTAAATATAAGAACATTGCTGTTTTTTTATTGGAACGTACACTGTTGACAACTACACAAAAAGTGTCTGAAAAGATTGTATTTAGAAACTATAGGATGACAATTTTATTAATAGGCATTTAATGTTATTGTAACAAGCATATATTTTTGTTTGAATAACATCGAAACAAAGTGTCTCACATTAGCAGTATCTAGCTGTAGTTGGCTTCCCTTTGATGAAGAGTAGGCCTACACAGATAATCAAATTCTTACTAAATTGCCTTTGAATGCTTTGAATAGAAATTAGGAAGTGAGCAATGTCACATTCCAAATAACCAGAAGTATAATACTTGTTTATATTTACCACTGGTATGTGGACATTTTTTCAGAGTAATGATTACTTAAAGATGGAATTCCTTCCTGGCCAGATATGGTGGCAATTAATTTTGGAAAAGGATAATTTATCAGATAACATCCATCCATGCACACTATCAAAGGACAGACGACATGACACAATCTGTTCAATAAAACAAAGCACGAGTAGTGAAGCTGGTTGTTATAGCTTCCAAATGTTCTTAACACATAAATAACAAAACCAACAGAAAACACATCAGCTCAGTATAACAATTAATGTAATAATGTGATGCCTATTACTATAACAATTCTAAGGACAGAGTCGTAATTTCTCGGTAAAACATCTTCAGGTTAATATAAGTGCTGATATTAGGTGTATGAAAAAGGTGTATTATAATTATGGGGTACACTATAATTATAGTGAATGTATACACTATATGAAGAAAAAACTTCAATATTGTCTAACTAGTTAAAACCAAAACATTTATGAAACATTGTATGTCTTTATTAATTATATAATCATTTATATATATGTATATAATCTTCTGGATCTGTTGTGAATGACCAGGTCACCCGGAAAAGAATTAACTCGCTTCAAACATCCAGCAACACACACACACACATACACATACACATACACATACACACACACAATGTCCAAGCCAACTTCAATTAAGAGATATATAATATAATCATACATTTCACAAAACAGATCGAGTTTACTTTTAAGAATGTATAGACAGTCCACACAATTTGTTTCCTCTTTATTAATTATACATTTCATATATACTGTTTAATATATATACAACTGAATTAACTATATTTTATATAGGTTTGACAATATTATAATCAGTGGTGCATTCCAACCAAAAGTGGTGCAGTTCGAGCATTGTGACTAGGTTTTGTGACTTAGTCCGACCATGATTCGAGACACGAGTCATAATTGATAATGTGTGAGTACTTTGACATACAATCTACTTGCATGGGTATGAAAATTTAAATAATAATAAAATATTATTTTCCAAGTGTTTTCCAGAAACAGCTCAGACTCAAGAGGTTAGGTGGTGCTAGCTAAAAGGTCTAAAATGAATGTGCAGGATCTTAGTTACGACATACACCTAAAAGAATGTGGTTTAACAACACTAGAGACCAGAAGATTGAGATGAGATCAGATAGAAGTGTTTAAAATATTGAATGGTTGTGAAAATACTGACAGAAATATATATGTTGTCAGTTAAGAAAGATAGAAGGACTAGAGGACATGAAGTTACATTAGTAAAGGAGCAGTGTAGAACACATTATCTACTGATTGTGTGGGTGCTAGTAACGTGAATATATTTAAAAATAAAATTGAAGAAAAAATCCTAAGAAGGGTGGGATACACATAAATTAAAAAAGTTGGACTATCGATTAGCCAAAAGGCTTCTTTGTCCACCTGCCATCTAGAATTAATTCTCTGGGTGGCAATCTTATTAAATATTTAATGTACCCACGTTAATACGTATTAAACAAGTTTACAATATTTGTGCCAAATACCATTGGGCTAGGTTTAACATAAATTAAGATATATACTGCTTTGAAAATTGAGAAATGTGCGATTTTGAATATGCAATTCTTGACATTTAATTTATATAAATGTGAACAAATGGAAGATTATGGTTATCGTATTTGTTCTGTTAAGCGGCTTACATATGAGCAAAAAGATATCAGGATCCTGTAAAGTCTGATAATTTAGGTGGTCCTTGTCATATTTGTTTTATCACTGATCTTTGAATCTAGTGTGACACTGGTAGAAATTAAATTACAATGATGGATTCAACAGTCAAAGTTGGCATTGAAATTGCTGTCACAGTACTAAAAAAGGGGGTGTATACTAATTAGGGCATGTGCACTTAATAGAATGAATACGGTATATATAGATAATACTAATACAAATGTTGTATTGAGTTAAATTGACATGTGTTAGTTTTATTTAAATTTTAGTACAAGGATATTAAGACAAAACATGATATACAGTGTGACAACATTTTGATTTATGGGTCAGTTCACATCATATTTAATATTCCCAGAGACTATTCTACAAGGAATAGATATGGAAACTTTGTTACGCTATATATTGAGATATATTGTATTAAGAATAGTAAAAAGAGTGATGTCAAATATTAAAATAACTACCGGTATAGATATGTATAGCTAATTTGAAAAATTTCATTTTTATTTATGTACAGAACAATCTACTAGAATTAAACAGGTCGATGTCACTGCCTTCTCAAATCGAAATTTAATATATATATTTTTATTCAACAAAAATGTCCTGCTGTTAATTTCCTTTACAGTTGTTTTACAGTTTGTAAATCATCCTCAAATCTCTGCAATACTGGATGAGGAAGAAGAAGAATGTTTACATCACCTAAATGCGGTAAGACACTAGAATGTGCTATGTACCATTTAACTTTGTTGCAATTTAACCAATTATTATGTGTATGAGTTAATCATAATGCAGATCGATATATATATATATATATTATATATATATTCATTGTAGCATGTGTACCTTGTTAGGCTGGCACTTTGGTGTTGGTAAACCTGTTGTCCCATCTTGCCCCTTAACCATTTCATTGCCGAGTTTCTTGTGAGGATTCAGCGAAATTGAAAGAAAGACTTCATCTTCATTTTTAGTGAACAAGGATGCATTTTTTTTAATAGGAAGACCCGATACATTATGAAACTTGAGCCATCAAGGAATGTTGAAAAAAAATTATGAGATTGGTTGCCATGGGAACGAGTAAATCCAAGATGGCCGATCACGCTTAGTTGTTTTGTTATTTTATCTAGAAAGATGCATTTTTTAATAGGAACACCTAATGCATTATGAAACCTGAGCCATCAAGGAATACTCTGACTGGAATTTCTGATAATGGTTGCCATGGGAACCAGGGAAATCCAAGATGGCTGATCATGCTTAGTTGTTTTGTCATTTTTACCCTAGAAGGATGCATTTTTTAATAGGAAAACCTGATACATTATGAAACTTGAGCATTCAAGGAATACCCTGGTACTGATACTATGGCATTTCTGAGATCGGTTGCCATGGGAACCACGTAAATCCAAGATGGCCAGCGAATTAGAAATGTCTTCAACTTCAGATGATTCCGATAAAACTTTCAAATAACTGATTGAGAACATAATCTGGAATATTGTCACTTGCTTCCACTAAACTTGGTTTTTACAAAAATGCTAAATCATATTGACGAATTTGTGAAAATACAGACAGTGCCAACAAAACAGTAATATAGCAACCGTGCATAAATTATCAGGAGTGCATTAATTACACTAATGATGCCACTGTGTGAATGCACCATCATAATTAATGTCTCACAAACTTGCTGCATACTCACCACATAAGTATAATAAACCAAAACTGAAATGATATTTGTAATATTATCTCTTATTATCGAAATCAACTAAATCATGTATTTACCCCTACCATCGTCCACCTCGATTCGACCGTGTTGTTTATGAAGACATCTAATTCCAATGCGCAAAAAAACAATTACATGCGAAACAGCCATCACGCGCATCACTGGCCTGTGCTGGCGTGTTCATCCATGAAATCAAAAACAAAATCACATGTATTTGTTTCTATTAACGACGCATTTAGTTGAACATTTAATTGAAATGAGAAACAGCTGGTTTTCTTTATGAAATAAAACCACTTTTACTATGTGCCATAACTGTCTCACATGATACAACAATATGGTACCTGACATATTTATTTTTAAGGACTAGTAAAACAATATCAGGACTAGTTGTTTCTGAGTCAGCCAGTCCGACGGACTATCTGTCGGCTAAAGCCATTGTGCATCCAGAAAATGTAAAGCACTTTGAGCAGTCCTGAGGCCTGGATACTGTGCTATATAAAAAAAAAATTAATTTTATTTAACCCCACCCTGCACCCTAGATATAACAAACTACTGCTACCAATATATGGCCTTCACCTGAAGTAGTTGCTGGCCAACAGGGCTGACAGCATTTACAAGCAAAGCCGGACACCAGTCATTTGCTCATGCCAAGACACTCGTCTAACACGTCACATTGCCATGTTGGCTTAGACAGGGATAGACTCATCTTTAATAAAGACAATTTACAAGCTAGTCCACAATCCCTTCTGAGTTTTCATGTACTATTTGAATAAAATTGTGATTGTAGAAGATGCTTAGACCTCTTTGGCTAGTTGGTTTAACATGTTTAGTATTGATTAGTGTTTATTTAGATGTTTGGCGATAAGGAGCCCACTGCTGCTAGGCACATTCTTATTGGATTAGACATATTTGGAAATATTTGTTTGTAAACATGAATCTGTGAAGGGCAGACAAGATATATACACCAGGGGTAGATTTTAAGGTAAAAAGTCTGGTAAACCGTCAAGTTCATGTAAAATGTGTCCAGCCAGGCTGAAACGTTTTTGTCCATTTGGTCTTATCATAAGTCGTGTCGCGCTCCTTCGACACTGCTGCAGCTCCAACTTCCGGCATTATGGTTATACATTTGACGATCACAAACTCATAACAAATACATGTGCTGAGTGGACTCATACATGTGATTACACCTGCATACCCAAACTGACTTGAGTCAAATATTGCTACGTCTCGGCCCGCGATATTTCGAGTTGGGCCACTGCCATCTGCATTTTTGCCTTTGATATCACAGCATTGTGCAGTCTTCTTTAGCTATGTTTGTGTATTTCATTTGTGCTCAGTGAATTCATATGAGATGATATATGCTGCTGTAACTGATTGACTTGATTGCAATTGACAGTCACACCTTCTATACAGTAGTAGGCCCAGTTGCTAAATAAACAATGGCTCAACTGGCACTTCACATCCTGCCCACCACAATACTATCAATACTGTAGGTCCCTAGTCACTTCACATCCTGCCCACCACAATACTATCAATACTGTAGGTCCCTAGTCACTTCACAACCTGCCCACCACAATACTATCAATACTGTAGGTCCCTAGTCACTTCACATCCTGCCCACCACAATACTAGCAATACTGTAGGTCCCTCGTCACTGCATTTGTTTAATCAAATTTGTTTTTTGCTAACTACAAAGTGGACTTCATAGAGACATGTGCTCGGAGTAATGGAATACCATTAAAAATCGACCACTACTTTCCAACATATAGCTGTAATCCAGCTGGATCCCTGTACCATAAAGTCTCGTAATCCATTGCAAAATATGGGGTGCTCAGAGTAATGGAATACTGTTAAAATCAACCCCTGTACACGTGTAGTTTTATTTATCCATAATGTTCCCTAAGTAGTATTTTTACTATAGGTAACATTGTATGATAATGTAGCAATGTGAACACTGCATGCTCCCAGTTAGGAGCAAGTAACTGGGAGCATGTGTGATGTTTAAGTGGGGGTAGTGTTTGTTTGGCCAGTGGGCAGCATGGCATGTTACACAGTGGTACTTGTTACTCTCAGGTTGAAGTGGAAGAGTTCGAAGACATCAAATCAGGCTACCGGATCAAACTGCACTTCAGCGAGAACCAGTACTTCAGTAACAGTACTCTCATCAAAGAGTTCCATCTTGCAACTACTGGTATGTCGCAATGTCTTTCCTTCATCAAACTTTTCCATTTTGCCATTAACAATGTCATTCCTCCATCAAATCTTTCTCTCTTGAATAGTATGTAATTCCTCGATCAAACCATTCTATCTTGCCACTAATTGTATGTTGGGGTTCAATCTAGGATGTGGCTTTGCATCATTGACATGCTATTTTTTGTAGTTTGAGTTTGACACAATGAAATCGCATAAATCTGCCCGAAGTGCATGTAAAAATGTAGCAGGTATTGCATGCAGATTTAGTCCTTGTGTTCGTTTAAAAAAAGTAATGTTGCATAAAAAATATAGAAACAACCGTTCACTTGTTTAAAACCTATGCCATGCAGCTATTCTGCAAATATGTTAGCCAACACGGCTGGACCTGCTGTGTATGAAGACAGGTCATTAAACTGGTGATTCCGTATGAATCTGTTAGGTGCTGACTCACCCACTAGCAGTGACTGGAAAGCAGTCTGTACTTGCAAACTGTTGTCATAATAAAACATATTTTTGTTCAATTCAGAATTAAATCCAGTGGCCCACCCCCAAGTAATTTTGTCTCATCACAACCCAAAAAAAATTACAATATCAGCAATTTCCACACCAAACTATTCTATTCGCACTTAACAGTGCAACTAACATCCCCACACGATACCTAATACTAGACACACGATTGCGTGCCCAGGTAACCCTGCCTCCCAGAGCACGCCTGTGAAGTGGAAGGAGGGGATGAACCTGGTGGGGAAGGCGGAGGGGAGACAGGAGACAGAGGCATCCCGCAAGCGGCGGCACGGCCCCACCCGCACCTTCTTCCAGTGGTTCCTCGACAACACAGACCCTTCCGCTGACGACATTGCAGAGGTGCCTTCACAATGCTCTTGCCTTTTATTCATAGTGGCCAAATATTGTTCTAGTTAACAGCCACACTCAAATCACACTGATGATCCAGGACAATAAAATTATTGCACTTGTCTGGGTGACAAGTTAAAACTGATGCCTAATTGTTGATAATTGTGCACGTTTCTGTAGATTGGCACAATCCGTGCTATGAAAGAGATGTTTTGATAAAGAACGTATCTGACCATATGTGCCATTGCTAATGACAGCATGGACACAATTGCTAATGACAGCATGGACACAATTCGTACACTGTGAGAGAAAGAACATATTTGTTTGATGGTTCCATTACACAACACCATACCTTTGTGTGATTTTTAGTCCTTTGGCCGAAGGTCCAAGGGACTATTGCCATCACTCTGCGTCCGACGTCTGCCGTATCTCAGAAACCGTTCAGCAACTTTTTCTCTAATTTTGCATAGACATCTTAGGGCACTGCCAGTATGCACGAGAAATCTGTATTTGATTGAATCATTTTAAGGGCTCCCTAGGGCCTCCAAGGACCCCAAAACTGGTAAAAAATGTAACATTTTGCCTTTTTTTTAAACTGTTCAGCAACTTTTTTCTAATTTTGCATAGATGTATCTTAGGGTGCTGCCGCTATATACAAGAAATCTGTATTTGATTGAATCATTCTAAGAGGCCCCCAAAGTGCAAAAGTTGTACATTATCTAGTGATGTGGTTTTGAGAAGGGCCCTTGAGACCACCCCCAACAGTAGATTTTGTTTAGTGTGCCAGAAAGCCAACAGCATGACTAAACTCTGCAGTCTAGTGCTATTCTTCCATTGAGACCTTGACTAATGTTTAATTGGTCACAGGGCCCAGGCAGAGTAGACACACTTGACCCCTGTTAGACTGAACAGTTGCCTAAAACTTTTAAACTGTATTGTATCTTCAAAACTATTTATTTTCTATAATTGCAAGTTGTGTTTATTTTGATGTTCATTTAATTATTATAAAATGGTGTGATTGTGGTTTCTATTGGTTAAAGATGTATTGTCTGTAGAAACCTATAGGTGACAAACATAGAAGAGTGAGTGAAATATCCTACACTTTATTGATATCAAATGAATTCTACTGTTCTGTTTACGCTTGCCATGCCTTGTGTAGACATGGTACCGTGTAAATCAATTGTATCAATATAGACTAATAATTACAGATTCACAATATAGTTGACACCTGAAACAACGAAATGTCAACCATTAGAACAGTTGTCATAGTTCCGCTGTACACAAGCAAGAAATCTGTATTTTATTGAATCATCCTAGTGTCATCAGCATATAGTAGAACATACATTTTCTACATCATCATCACTATGGTTGTTGTAAATTTCACCAGTTGCCATGTCAAGTCCCTTATAGTTCTTGTAATCGATGAAGGCACAATAAAGCCTTTTGCGTCGAAACAAATACAATTCAGCCAATACCCCTATTTGAACACTGCCTGTTCTTCACCTATTACATTCGCTTTGTTTAGGTATGTGGTCAGTCTGGTGTTCTGAACAATCGCTAAGGATTAATGAACACTGTGCAGAATGTCACCCACTTGACAGGTTTAATTGATCTATTCAGCAACTAGGACACTGTTTAGGCCTGCTCTGGACACTGTCACTCACAGTGTTGTGTATTGTCTTAGTTGGTGCATTGAGCTAATCTACTTGACCATGAATCAGTGGTGGCTCTGGTTGTGTATTACACCCAGCTGTGGAGCTAAGATTCTCTGCCTGCTATTGTTTGATGGAAACTGTGACTAATTTGTAATTGGTCACTGTCAGTAGCTTGTGTCAACAGACAGCATTAAGCCACTAGACCCCTGTTAAACTGGACAGTTGCCTGTAGGTTTTAAACTGTGTCAAACAGTGAGTCAACCTTTTGCTCTCAAATAATCTGTCCTCTTAGTTTTACACATAAAGACATAATCTGGCATAACTTGATAAGTCTTTGTAGCAGCACATTTGTACTTCCAGTGTATCATTGCAACGTAACATACATATTACATACTGTGTGCCACATTTGAATGTTGTGCATGTAATATTTCCATGCAATCCATTTGCATATATAATGTAAAACTTCAACAGCTGTTTTCTTCATTTTCACTTTTTGACCCCTACCATGTTCAGTGCTCCATAACTTCCCCAATTTTTGTAGCAGTCATAATTTTTGCAACCGTGTAAAGCACCCTACCAAACCTTTACAAGGATGTAAGAAAACAATGTTACAATTTTTCCGACTTATCACTCATTTGGTCAGTCGGGGTCACATATAGACGTATTAGTCCAAAGGACTTCAGGGCCACTTGGCCCATTTTTTTATTGCCATTACTAAACAGTAATATATATTGTTATTACTAAATAGTAATATATATTGCAGTGTATGTCTTTCAACAAATTGTAAGTTTCTCTTAATTTAAAACCCAGGTTATTACAGTACATAAATATGTGGTAATTATTTTTTACTTTATGTATAAATTTTCACAAAACTTTTGATTGTACAAAATCAATCTGCAAATAGACCTATGTAGCAGACTGTGCTGACATGTAACTATGAGGTGACATAACGAGGCTTAAGTGGCATTGATTTCAAGAAGTTAGTAGAATGGCAGGTGCTCTTGGTGAAGGTGGGCCTTTATGCATACATCGCAGGGTATATTCATACTCTGCTAGCAAAACAATATAGTCTTTTAATTGACATTATAAATTATCTTAATTTTGACCATCAAGGATGTCGTAAAGCGATGATGACAGGTCTCTGTGAGAGTGAAGTCTGACAAGTGTTGGTGTTGTGCAGGTGATCAAGGATGACATGTGGCCCAACCCACTGCAGTACTTCCTCGCTCCTGACATTCAGATGGATGAGAACGGACTCGCAGGGTGAGACAGTTTAAGCACATCTCACACCTTTAAAGACCAGAATTTCCATTAATTGAATAGCCAAATTTTTACTGCAGTACGATCTGTTTATACTTCTATTAGCTGAGGTTCGCGATCGTCTGCAGTTGTCTCCCACTATTGGCTGTTCATCCTGGCCATCTGGAGACCAACACAACCCTCTTCTACCACCCTATCAACCCTCTTGTGCCAAATGGGTAGACCCGAAAAAGTTTCCAATGTGTGTTGACAACTTTTAACACAATACAACTTTGGAACACTTGTTTGTATGTATTACATGTGTATCTCTTGTAAAATGTATCACATCGCGAGAAAGTACTTGATTCATTGATGAATCATTACAGCCTTAGTGTTTGTTGTTGAGTCACAGAGGACTTCTGATTTCAGTGATTCTGAAAGTGATGAGGAGGATGACGATGATGAGGCAGAAGAGGAAGATGACGATGATGATGACGACGATGAAGTGGATGAATCGGTTGAAGTGATTGAGGAAGATGATGATGATGATGAGGGTTAGTTTAAAAATCTGTTTCAGTCCCAGTCCATGATCTTTTAAAAGGTGTTGCACCTGTCTTCAGATGCATCGGTTCAAAAGTACAATTTGCTCAAGGTTTTTTATTTAAATATTTGGTTACTAACACACTGAGTACTAATAAAGTATATCCATGTATCTAAATACACATCAGAGTTGCTGTCAGGGCATGTAGTACCATACACAGGGTTGGCACGTTTCTGCCCTAATGGCAGAAACTACCATAATAGTCATATTTTTATACTTATTTATTTTTACTATCAATATCAACATTCCTAGTTCCTTCTTACACCATTACTGTGTCATATTATGGTGTCACCTCCAACAAGTTATTAAGGTGGCTCTGGTGGCAAAGACATGCTTGTTTTGAATTAATCATTTTTTATAAAATTGTTGAAGATAGACTAACAATTTTTATCTCAGACTCTGCCTAAGACATCAAGCAGTACTCTAGTCCAAAAAAGAATTACGTTTCTAGGTTGCTTAGTGACATTTCTATGCGTTTAAAAATAATTTTTAAAATATGTTAAAAAATCACAAAATGGCATTTTATTTCATTTTTGCAATTCTGAAAGAAAATTGTGCATGTTTGTAAGCACAAATATATTATTGACATTCAAATGGGTTTGTTTTTGTGAACAAGTGCATATTAGGCGTGCTACAGCTTCATAAAAATGTTGAAAGACAGCCAAACATTAAGTGAATTTTTGGCACAACCCCTTCACCGATCATAAATCAATCCTGTGTAATTTGGCGGACATGTAAGGCCAGCTTGCATGCCAAGTTATAGCTTCGTAACTGTTGCAGTTTTAAAAAAAATACATTAAATAATGCTTCCTGGTTGTCGTTGATAACAGAGATGTCACAGACTCACCAGATAGGTAGGTTTTGCATAAAATGTGACGTTTTTCACCGACAAGCAGTTGGTTTTAATATAAATTGACGGAGACACCTATTTTTGAGATATCCCCATGTTTTCCCGCCAACTAGACCTTGCAATCTGTATTTATAATGACTAAATGTCGAACAACTGTGTTTAGGACTGGCCTAGGGCCCCACGTGCTATTCTGTGTATTGGTGACACCTGATTCATCAGGGATCAACCCTGCGTGACTGACAAATGGCAGTGTTGTCGAGCATGGAACGGCATTTGGTTGCAAAACACTGCAAAACACGAAGACTACTGCCAGCATTGGTTATTTAACAATAAGATGCAATTGCGTAATCTTCATAAAACAAGATACTGGCATCAGAATAACCAGACTATATGGTATACATTCACGGCGAGCGAATTTATACTCAGACATCTGCGCACTGAGACACACAAAGTAGTAGTTTTTAAAGGACGGACTGGTGACATGGCATTAATGCCATGTTTTCTTTTGTAGTAGATATGTTCTTTCCAACACCTACTAATGTTCTGTGAAGAAAAAAAGTAAAGAAACGAACTGACACAATAAGCACCCGAACGACCTTAAGCCACAGACAGCTAGCAAACGTTTTATCAGCTCACACAACCGCTGAAACAATAGCAAGCTCTAAGCAGCTAGCCTGGTTAGCTGGGTACAACAGTGGCCAGGTGCTTCAAAACCAGGCTTTCCATGGACCACAAGATGACCAGGTGATAATTAGTTTTAATTGCCAGCCAACTTCTAGGCTTGTAATGTAACTGGGGTACACAGGGACTGAGAGAGCAGAGATAAGAGAAGTACTGAAAGGAATGCTACAGCCCATGTGTTGTCAGGTGACAAGTCCTGTACACATGCCACATGGGCACAACAAAATCCACATCAAATTAATACTATGGTATTTTGCCTCTAAGGATTATGTATGGTTACTGTGCACACTAGATTAGTGACTTTACTATATTACAAAAAAGTAAACACACATTTAACACAATATTCGTATCCACCGTATATAAACCAGGAAATCACTAGGGAACACTGCAAGATGGAAACAAAAATGTGTTATTCTACAAATGTACATGTACTCATGTCAATGTACTCGTACCTTTACCCAGATTGCACATCGACAAAAAGTTATTGACAAAATATTCTACAAAAGTCACACTTTCCTATCAATGGCATATATTCCCTGGTGGATACTTTTACCATATTTCTGCCATAAAGCCGGCCGGCACAAAACCAACCCTGACCATACATTCATGTAACTTTCTGTAGTCAGAAGTTAATAGGGTATAAATAAAACTAATTTCTAAGTGTCCAGTACAAGTGTGTCCAGTACAAGTGTGTCCAGTACAAGTGTGTCCAGTACAAGTGTGACCTGATACCGTGAAATGACCCGGGTCATATACTAGGCTGTTGGAGAGACTGCTGCGTGTGTGTATACATGCACACACCCCAACTGTCGTTATCATTATACTCTGTGCTGTTATTGATCCAGATGATGATGAGGCCGTGGAAGCAGTGGAGGCAGAGGAGGATGAAGCTGAAGGTAACGACAAACTACACATGTCAAACTGTCTGCTAAAAGACACATTCCTGTTCACATTTCAATCCTACAGAAGTGTTTGAGACCAAGAAACTATTAATATTTTTATATGAAAATTGTAGAGTTGAATAGACGGAAGAATGGGGTGTGATTTCGCAAAAACAATCTAACAGTATTGATGTGCTGCTAGGAACTGATGCAAGATGTAATGAGAGGATTTATTTCTTTAACAAAATCTAGTATTTGTAAAATAAAATGACAGCAAGTACTTAATTTCTTGTATCCACCCTGCTGCTCCATTGAGTTGTAATGTAAGTGTCTATTTGTAAGACAACAACCAAGTAGTAAGACGTACTCTTTGCAGTGGGAATGATGTGCAGATCAATACAAATGGTTTATTGAAGATTCGTTTAAGAAAGTGGTAAACTTATATTCTATTTTTAATTCTTTCGGATCATTGAATGTCCTTTAATTTTGTTTTTCACTGGTGTATGATTTCTGCTTGTTTTACTGTAATAGTGTTAGTAACCATGTAGTATTCAATTGACTGCCTCCAAAGTAACACAATTGCACCGACTGTCAATTCCATTTCACTGTAGTATCTAATGCTATAGTTATGAAACTTGAGCATTAAAATAGTGACATGGTTATTACAGAACTCCCCCCAATAGCCACTCCACGTCCCCGAACATACGAAATGGGGCTATTCGTTGAAAGCTGTTGTGTTTTTATACTGTCCTTGGATAGTGTGTAATATTAATGATGTATGGAAACTACATAGATATATTGTAAATATCTATCGATAATGAAGTTATAAAAGAAAGGTTTATGAAATGTGCTTATGCGTTGCCTTTCTGTTTACGCCCCCTAGTGGCAGAGGATGGTGACGAAGGGACCGAGGAGCCAACTGCGTGAGAGAGGGCAGCACTGTACAGTCGACTGTTTCTACTGATATTGTATATACTTTGATATTAAGTCACTCACCATTGTTGCTTGCAAGTCTCCTTTATTCAGTCTTACAACGTTTCCCACAGCCGCTAGTGCATAAGTGGGTCTTCTGTCATATCTTACTGGTTAGGTCTAGAGTATGTTAAATTATTTCCTGAGTGGATATATATGATGCAGACTAGGCCGAACAACGGGCACCATTAAATGCAGAAAAGAAACAACAGTATATATGTGAAGCTGTTGGTGCACTTGTAACAATGATAATGTTGCCAGTGCTGGCAGAGAGTGTGCAGGGCAGTATGCTATTTCTCCAGTGTGGACATCAATATCCGTGACAAAATACCAAAGACTATGATGTTGAGTTGTGTAATGCCACAAGGCAAGTGTGAGTTGTATTAGACTACATTATAGCTGGTCTAGATGTGTCCACAACCCGTTAGAACCTGTCTACAGTGGCCCTCGTATAGGGGTAGAACCTGCCTGTAGAGGCCCTCATGGAGGGCTAAGATGTGCATTTTTATATAAAAGACAAGCATTTAGTTTTTGTAGCTTTGAGGTTGGCTGTTACTGAGAAAGAAGAGGGGAAAGGGAAAGATGGCGGCAGACACGTGAGGTGATGTGTGATACATTCCACGCCAGTCCTGAACCAATCACGATAGAACCCTCGGCAAAGCTTCACAGTTAAAAAAAGATTACAAGTTAGATTCGAGGAAGTTGACCAATATTTTAGTCGCAGCGGACTGGTCAGGTTTTGTACGTGCGTCACTGTGGGGTGGGTCAGAAGTGAAGGTGGGTGGTGATTGTCTTGCACAAGTTTTATACATGTTGTCTCCACACTTGGGGTCAAATAAAGGTTATTTTGGATCAAATACAATGCATTTTTTATAAAAAATAATGCTCTACAAAAGTACAAGTTTGAATTTAAAAGTGTTGTACCAGCGATATAATATACGAAATGTTGTGAATTTGTAGACATTATTGCGTTAAATGGTGGAGATGTAGGTTAGGTAGTATGCATTTACAAATATTCCTAAACTGTTTTGTTTGTGTATTTGATGTGTACGAACATCAAAAGGTAATCGTAAATACAAATACATATTTGACTCCAGGCTTGGTTGTCTGTGTCCCTTGTTTCATCACCACATGACTGCTTGAAGGCTGGACAACGTCCTGACAAACAACTTACATACTAACCAATAGGATGACTCGCACTGACCTACAGAACCACTCACGCACTGACCAACAAATAGGACCACTTACGCACACTGACCCACAGGACCACACATGCACTGACCCACAGGACCACTCACGCACTGACCAACAAACAGGACCACACATGCACTGACCCACAGGACCACTCACGCACTGACCAACAAACAGGACCACTCATGCACTGACCAACAGGACCACACATGCACTGACCCACAGGACCACTCATGCACTGACCCACAGGACCACTCACGCACTGACCAACAGGACCACACATGCACTGACCCACAGGACCACTCACGCACTGACCAACAAACAGGACCACACATGCACTGACCCACAAACAGGACCACTCACGCACTGACCAACAAACAGGACCACACATGCACTGACCCACAAACAGGACCACTCACGCACTGACCAACAAACAGGACCACTCACGCACTGACCAACAGGACTAGTGTCATGTTTGTGCTGTGCTGTCTTTGAAAGCCTGCATGGTGATGATCTGGTGTTTATTGTGAGAAAGGATAGGTGGGCTACTTAAATTTTGTCGGAACCAATCAAATTATAAGCATTATAGCTGCCCAACTTATTAGTGTCAAGACATTTTCAGCTGGAACCTCCCCAAGGGCCTTCATGCTCACCAAAAACTTCCATCTGCATCCACCTTGAAGCTCATCAAAAAACTCCAACTGCATCCACCTTGAAGCTCACCAAAAACTTCCAACTGCATCCACCTTGAAGCTCACCAAAAACTTCCAACCGCATCCACCTTGAAGCTCACCCAAAACTTCCAACCGCATCCACCTTGAAGCTCACCAAAAACATCCAACTGCATCCACTTTGAAGCTCACCAAAAACTTCCAACCGCATCCACCTTGAAGCTCACCAAAAACATCCAACTGCATCCACTTTGAAGCTCACCAAAAACTTCCAACCACATCACTTTGAAGCTCACCAAAAACATCCAACTGCATCCACTTTGAAGCTCACCAAAAACTTCCAACCGCATCCACCTTGAAGCTCACCAAAAACTTCCAACCGCATCCACTTTGAAGCTCACCAAAAACTTCCAACCGCATCACTTTGAAGCTCACCAAAAAATCCAACTTCACCCACTTTCACACTACAATCGGGGAGATTTTCTTCTGTTCTGGGAGGCCGTCAGTTATACCAAATCTGGGAGACTGCCAGAAAATAAAGGATGATTGGCAGGTGTAATATCAATGTTTTATAGTTTGGAAGATGCTCTAACAAATTCTAGTGTTTTGTATAAATATATTCCTTGCATCACTTCTGCCTGCTGATGTCACATTGGCTGTTCTTAATAACCAATGATCCATAGTTAGCTCTGATCCATGCTGAGTTGTGAATATGATCTGCCACTTTAGAAGCTTACATCAAACATGGTATTGTGTTGACACATTGAACAGACATGTTTCAGTTGCTGTACCCTGTAGTGATGTCTTACTGCTCTCGTTCACTGCATCACTTGTATTTGTTCTTTGCCTGTTTTCCTACCACCTTGAAGACAAGGTCATAATGCTAGCGAGACTTATTTGATCTTCACAGTAGGATATTATTTACATCTTAAACACTTTCAGTTAATAATAAATATCCGAAGTGGGTAGACCCAACATCCAGATACCGAGATTGTCACAAAAGTTTATCCTGTTGCTAGACTTAACATGACTGGCTAAATAAGGTTCACCCTTCTTAAACAAACATTACCATTGTAACTATATATTTTCCTTTGGTCGTGTAACTTCCTGTTTGAAACGTTTAGTGTAGATAAGGCATAATTAAATTTATGATTTATATGGCAAAAATGCCAATTAAATATGTTTTTCTTACTAGCTTGATTTTGCCTATTTGCCACTATTTGTTATACCAAACAGAATGTAGAGTTTTCAATACCAACCAAAATATCTTTGTTGTGACAATTTTGTACTGTTTGTAGTATGTTTTGTGCATTGAGAATGGCAATTTGTGGCTCTATTTTTTGCATTGTAGTCATGGGTATTTTGTAGTAAAGATCGTTTAATTCAAGTATGTTGATTTGTTTATACTGGTATTTGGTGGTTCTTTTTTGTTAAATTGTCATCCACAGAAATGTATTTTAATTAAGAAATGATTATGTACAAGCATTTCTTTAACATTTATTACTGCAATATTTATTTTGAATATGGAAAACCACAACATGTGGGACAATCACTGTAGATTGTGTGAATATGTGATGAGGTCCTGCCATGAAGCATTGTGCCTGAGGCAACTGACAAACCTAGCCCTGGTGTGGTAATGATACAACATTCAAGAAATTTCAGGTACATTGCAACAAAGAGGCGTTTTCACCATGCTGGATGGGAAGGAGGTGGGGTTAACCTTTGCGAAAAGCTTACACTTAGCTGGAAGGAATGTAGGAAAAAGTCGCAGGAAATGAAATTACAACTTAGAGTTCTTTGTATTTAAAGTATAAATGGAAATATTAAATAAAGTTGGGTAAATATTCATTTTAATAATGAAACACTTTAAAAAAAAAATATGGTGCATGAGTAAAGATAAAATCATAACTCTCACTTGTGCTCGAGTTTAAATTTAGAGTTCATTGTATTTATAATATAAGTGGAAATATTACATTCAGGCAGCTGAGTACTTGTTTAAATAATAAAAATTAACAAATTCGGTGCATGAGAAAATTCAGTGCTCAAAATTGATAAAAAGTCACTGATAAATTTCACTTGTGTTCAAATGTCAATGAAAATGTGCAAAATTTGGCCAGAGTTTCTTCATTGTTGTCAACTTGTTGATTTAGTCTTGTCTGAGTAGCACCTTGTCACCCATGACCATGTCTGAAAATCACGCCAAACCTTTGGCGTCAGTATATCTGTCTTGCCTTTTTGCTTGGCATCTAGGTCGCATACTTCCACGTTGGGTATGTTTCTTACAACCAGTAATGTGATAATCAACTAGTAATGTAATAATCAACCTTTTATTGTAATACTCAACCAGTAATGTAATAATCGACCTTTTACTGTAATACGCAACCAGTAATGTAATAATCGACCTTTTACTGTGGTAATCAACCAGTAATGTAATAATCGACCTTTTACTGTAATAATCGACGAGTATTGTAATAAAAAACGATATAGATTATGATGATGATCTGGATGACTAGGAAGATGAAGATAAATAAGGGGTCATTTTGGTGATGATGATATGATTCTACTGATGATGATGATGCTAGTAATGATGTCAGATGATGAAGATGGTGATAATGAGGATTATAAATGTTTATGATGATACGGAGGAGGAAGATGAAGACACTGACAGTGCCATCTTAGTGATGATGATTCTGAATAAGATAACAATGGCTATAATTATTACGATGATCAGGACAATTACATTCTTAACCTTATCGTCATCCTCGTACCCTTATAATGGCTAGCCATTCTAACCAATTAAGGGGTCATCTCAAATAACTTGGGGGAAATCTCAAAATAATAAAATATGGATTGGCTGAAACAATTAAGGGGCAATCTTAAAACATCTCTCAATCAACTAAAAGGTTCATCTAAACAATAACGGGAACCAAAATATTTTAAAATATGACTAAGTTTGAAGGATTGTTTGGTGTGCAATAAGTGTTAGGGTTAGTTTGAAAGTACTTTTTGACATCAGGTGTTTACATGCATCTGTAGGGGAAGGTTGGAACCCATGATCATAGGGGAGCATTGAGCCAACCCTTGTAACTTTGTTAATACTTAATGTTTAATTTTTAGTTCTGTAGAAGCAGGTCATGCTGCTTATAATTTTATGGCTAGTTGAATAATTAAGGACGACTAACGACAGACAACATCATGATTGTATGTGTTTTTAACGATAAAACATTGGATGAATATTTTGTTTTGTTGTTTTCTTTATACAAATACCATAAGTAATGCAATGTTGTTGGCAATGGCATAAGGGATACATGTTCATTTAATACGTGAAACAGTTTTTGTCATATGCTATTATAATTGTCGATAAAACTCATTTTGCATACATACACGAGCCGGACAGTGCGGGGTCCGATGAACCGGGTCATGAATGCCAAAAATTGACTAGTGCAACACCACATTTGTTTGTGTTCAATAAGGCATGCTGGTAGTGTTGGAATATTGGCATATTATGACTTGTTAAGGTTAGAATATCATAAATTGAAGTTTCCTGTAAACTCAGAATGCTACCATATAAAGTGTGGAGAAATGTGAAATAAACAACAAATAAGCTGTTTGTAATTAGCAATAACATTTCACTTAGACTTGGTTTTACATAATTATTATTAATTGCAAACGTTCGTTGAGCTATATTATCACCAGGAAGAAGAGTAATGTGTGAAAAGTTGGTTGCTTAGGGCATCTATTGTGTCAATAGCGTAAGTTAAGCAACGGTTTATCACTGAAAACATGAAAATGGCTCATGCCAGAGTCATGGATCCCAACCTTCCTTACTTGGAAAGCCATCACTGCTCTCGTAAAGCGCAATATGTGGTGGCGCCACATCACGGAGCCTAGTTAATTGATTGTGCAATGTCCATCTTTATCGCAAGATGGCAGCACCACTCTGCTGGTGACGTTTCTGGCACTCTCTTGACATTCAAATTGCTTTCAAGTGACATCGTTTGCATGATAGTACCTGCTAACCTTCTCTGATTTGTTGTGGACCTCACACCTACCTGGAATCGAGGAAAATCTGCCGAATTGTAAACTTGTGCCTTGCCAAGGACGGTGGTCCAAGCTTGGGCAAAGGCCAAAGCCATACATAACAAAGCTAGTATGTGAGGCTAAAATTCTCGACTCAAGAAGAAGTCCTGGTTTTCGAAACTCAAAACAAATGTTCACACAATACAGGTGTGATGTAGTACTATACGTGCATCATTAAATTAATGTTTGAAGTGCTGCAACATACACACACTGGATCCACAAATTACAGCTCGTTCGGCATACCCCATAGATCCGTGGGTGCACGGGTTACTTGCCCGCGGGGTGCACTGCATATACTAGCAGTACTGTTGATGTGCCGACATGTAGGGTAGTTTTTTACTGAGGCTCCCTAGATCAAGGGGCTGTTTTCACAGGTACTCCCTAGAACAAGGGCCAATATTATGCAGAAGTTCCCTAGTCAAGGGTATAATTTCGAGCAACTGTCCCTTATCAAGGGCAGGAGTATGTGACCTTCGGCTGCACATCCCTACCCTCATGTAAGGGTAGTGACTCCCCCCCTGGTTACTTGTCATCATGTATCGCCGGATAATAGTGGCGCCATTTATAGAGGACATTTTAAGTAATAAACTAAATATCATGGCTATCCATGACATATATATATAAAGCAGCAAAGCAGTTGAACTGAAATATTACTGCAGAGTAAGTATAATATATAATCCACCATTTTAAATTTGACATTTTCATAAAATCATATACATATCTTGAAAAGTACTTTATAGATTTTGAGAATTTCACATCTCAGTTTCTCATGACAGCAACAATATCACAAAACACAAAAAGATATGTGGCATGAAATTTTCATTGACATTCCTGGTGATGATTTTCATAAAATTATGTATTCTTTAAATGACAATGTAATATATTCATAATTTTGTATTTAATATTATAATTTGTGTAGTATTCTGTTTAATGCAGTATACTGAATGAATTATAACTACTGTCCTATCAGAATACAGAGTTATAATTTGCTGTTTTTCTATATACTGCATAGAGACAGATTGGGGTGTACTATATCAAGTACATTTGTATTGTCAGTTAATTTGCGTATAGACATATCTGGATGGATATTGTCAATTTATCTGTAGACTTCCAGATAGATGTGGACAGCTGGATAGAAGAACGCATATATCCACTTGTAAGCTTTGAGGCCATCTGTTGACATATCCACACTGGTAGAAGGTCTCCTAGGATATCGTATTCAACTAAACCAATAAGTGCAAGTGGTTGTGTGTGCAGGTGGGTGTGTATGCAGGTGTGTGGGTGTGCAGGTGGGTGCATGTGCAGATGGGTGAGAGTGCAGAAGGGTGGTTGTGCAGTTGGGTGTTTGTGCAGGTGGGTAGGTGTGCAGGTGGGTGGGTATGCAGGTTGGTAGGTGTGCAGGTGGTTGTATGCGCAGGTGGGTAGGTGTGCAGGTGGTTGTATGTGCAGGTGGGTGGGTGTGCAGGTGGTGGGTGTGTATGCAAGTGGGTGGGTGTGCAGGTGGGCATGTGGGTTGGTGTGTAGGTGGGTGAGAGTGCAGGTGGGTAGGTGTGCAGGTGGTGTGTGTTCAGGTGTATGTGTGTGCAGGTGGGTGACAGGGCAGGTTGGCGTATGTGTGCAGGTGGGTGTGTATGCAGGTGGGTGGGTATGCAGGTGGGTGGGTGTGCAGGTGGGTCTGTATGCAGGTGGGTGGGTGTGCAGGTGGGGATAATGGGTATCAAGGTGGGTGGTTGTGGGTGGGTGAATGAGTAGATAATCTTCACTGTAAGGTTCCTAGCATTCCTATCTGATACAATTCCTTTTAAGCAAAGTAAAAATGTATGCCCACTCTACCCCTAGGTTCTACCTGATCAGTACTCAGATACTTATGCTGGCAACATTAATGACCGACACAATCTAAATTGTTTCCCCAATTTTATTATGTTACCAAATAAACAATAGGAAAAGTTTCCAACTTTCGTTTAATTTATTGCAAATTTTTCAAAACTGGCAATGACCCTTTTCCCACTTGAGAGCTGGGCAAATGACCATTGGGCAAATGTCTGTTGGGCAAATGACCGACACTGAGGTACTAGCACCAGACAGATGATGGACATTGTTGTTAATTATTTAAGCATGAAAAAAAACAGAGCTGCTCATTGGAACAGGAATTGGGGGAAAGGGGTAAAACCTGTGCTACACAATGATTCACAGAACCATTTTATATAACAGGGTGTCCACAAGACTATTAAAAGACAAATTGTTTTATTAAACCAACGTTGCATATCTTGAAGGCATGTGTAACACCAGCATGCCTCTACAGTTTGGAGAGAGTGGCACTGACAGAACAACAACAGAAGCTGAACGTTGGGTTGTGAGAATTACAAGAACAAAGAGGGTCAACGGAAGGAGAATGAATGTCCTGAGGGAAGAGATTAGGATTGAGTGCAGCTAATGGGAAAATTGGTAGGAAGAGGATGATGTAGACAGGCCATTTGATAAGAAGTGTTGCAGGCAGACTATAAAGTAAGCCGAGGTGGAGAAATATGTAGGAAAAGGGGAAGACACAGCTGAGAGGACTGGGTAAAGAGGGATTCTAGAAAGATGGAAGATAAAAGATAGAGAGAGGGAGCTGCCATTTGGAAGCTGTGGAGGACAGCAATGGAAAGAGCTGCTCAACTATTATACAGATGGTAAATGTCAGTCAACAACAGAACCTAAGCCTCATCCCTATACAACAGGATCTAAACATCACTATCATACAACAGGATCTAAACATCACTATCATACAACAAGGCCTAAACATCACTATTATACAACAAGGCCTAAACACCTCTTATACAACAAGGCCTAAACATCACTATTATACAACAAGGCCTAAACATCACTATTATACAACAGGACCTAAACATCACTATTATACAACAGGACCTAAACATTACTATTATACAACAGGACCTAAACATTACTATTATACAACAGGACCTAAACATCACTATCATACAACAAGGCCTAAACATCACTATTATACAACAAGGCCTAAACACCACTTATACAACAAGGCCTAAACATCACTATTATACAACAAGGCCTAAACATCACTATTATACAACAGGACCTAAACATCACTATTATACAACAGGACCTAAACATCACTATTATACAACAAGGCCTAAACATCACTATTGTATAACAAGGTCTAAACATCACACTATACATCTGGGGCCGGTTTCATGAAGCGTTCTTAAAGTTACACAACTACTTAGCGACACGTGTTTGCGTAAACTCCTATGTTCGCTTATATTTAAAAAATGGTGTCATTTACTAAGACAGTTTTCTTAGCATTAAAAACGTTCTTAGCCACTTCATGAAACCGGCCCCAGGACCTAAACGTCGCCACTATACAACAGGAGCTAAACATCACCCCTACACAGCAAGACTTAAACATCACACCTACACAACAGGACCTAAACATTACTCCTATACAACAGGACCTAAACATCATTCCTATACAACAGGACCTAAACATCACACCTACACAACAAGACATAGACATCACGCCTATATAACAAGACTTCATCACACCTACACAACAGGACCTAGACATCACCCCTATACAACAGGACCTAAACATCACTCCTACACAACAGGACCTAGACATCATGCCTATACAACAGAACTTAACCATCACCCCCTACACAACAGCACCTAGACGTCATGCCTATACAACAGAACTTAACCATCACCCCCTACACAACAGCACCTAGACATCATGCCTATACAACAGGACTTAACCATCACCCCCTACACAACACGACCTAAACCTCAACCCTACACAATAAGACTTAAACATCACACCTACAAAATAGGACCTATACATCACCCCTACACAAAAGGACTAGACATCATGCCTGTACAACAGGACCTAGACACCACACCTACACAACAGGACCTAGACATCACCCCTGTACAACAGGACCTAGACATCACCCCTCTACAACAAGACCTAGACATCACACCTACACAACAGGACCTAGACATCACACCTACACAACCGGACCTAGACATTACACCTACATAGCATGACCTAGACATCACCCCTATACAACAGGACCTAGACAGCACACCTATACAATTGGACCTATACATCACCCCTACACAAAAGGACTAGACATCATGCCTGTACAACAGGACCTAGACACCACACCTACACAACAGGACCTAGACATCATGCCTATACAACAGGACCTAAACATTACCCCTATATAACATAACCTAAACATCACACCTACACAACAGGACCTAAACATCACACCTACACAACAGGACCTAGACATCACACCTACACAACCGGACCTAGACATCACACCTACACAACAGGACCTAGACATCACAACTACACAACTGGACATAGACATCACACCTACACAACCGGACCTAGACATCACACCTACAGAGCATGACCTAGACATCACCCCTATACAACAGGACCTAGACAGCACACCTACACAGTATGACCTAGATATCACCCCTATACAATTGGACCTATATATCACCCCTATACAACAGGACCTAGACAGCACACCTACACAGCATGACCTAGACATCACCCCTATACAATTGGACCTATACATCACCCCTATACAACAGGACCTAGACATCATGCCCATACAACAGGACCTAAACATCACCCCTATATAACATAACCTAAACATCACACATACACAACAGGAGCTAAACATCACTCCTACACAACAAGACTTAAACATCACTCCTACAAAACAAGACTTAATAACATCACTCCTACACAACAGGACCTAAACATCACCCCTACACAACAATACTTAAACATCACCCCTACACAACATGATCTAAACTTCACTCCTACACAATGGGACCTAAACATCACCCCTACACAACAATACTTAAACATCACCCCTACACAACATGACCTAAACATCAGTCCTACACAACAGGACCTAAACATCACCCCTACACAACAGGACCTAAACATCACCTCTATATAACAGGATCTAAACATCACCTCTATATAACAGGATCTAAACATCACCCCTACACAACAATACTTAAACATCACCCCTACACAACAGGACCTAAACATCACCTCTATATAACAGGATCTAAACATCACCCCTACACAACAATACTTAAACATCACCCCTACACAACATGACCTAAACATCACTCCTACACAACAGGACCTAAACATCACCCCTACACAACAGGACCTAAACATCACCCCTACACAACAGGACCTGAACATCACCTCTATATAACAGGATCTAAACATCACCCCTACACAACAAGACTTAAACATCACCCCTACACAAAACTTAAATGTGCAAAAGATTGTACACTGCACGTTTTAACAATATATCTTCTTCTTCAGTTCAGCATATCTCTGCGAGACGCTGCTCTGTCTGCCGTTCGTAACAATATATACTAACTGGAAATATTTCTTCAGACAGCAGATAAACGTGTGACTGATGACAGGAAGAAGGAAGCTGGGTCTTTAACTCCATGATGAACTTGTTCCTGTACTAAGGGCTGTGATATGTAAATGTAAATGATGTTTCCTAACAACTAGCTGATTGTTCTGTGCTATTTTATTTTAATCATAATGTAATTAATAGAATCACTGATTGGTGCATGAGGATAAAATCAGGCATGGATAAGGCGTGCATGCATGCATGCGTGCATGCATGCATGCGTGCATGTGTGCATGCGTGTATGTGTGCTTGTGGGTGTGTGTGGGTGTGTGGGTGTGTGGGTGTGTGGGTGTGTAGGTGTGTGGGTGTGTGGGTGTGTTGAATGGATGGGTGTGTGTGTGTGTGTGTGTGTGTGAGTGAGTGAGTGTGTGTGTGAGTGTGTGTGTGTGTGTGTGTGTGTGTGTGTGTGTGTGTGTGTGTGTGTGTGTGTGTGTGTGTGTGTGTGTGTGTGTGTGTGTGTGTGTGTGTGTGAGCTTTTGATGAATGTGATTTATACTGATTGGTGATTCGTAGTATTTGTTTTTATCGTACTCTTTTACAACTATACTATACAATGAGTATTTAGCTTATAGATCGATGGTGTGTGTCTGTGTGGTCAGTGTTCTCAGTTACACATGTTTATTTATTTATTTATGTATTTATTTGTTTATTGTTTTTTTAATAGTGAACACCACAAGATAATTTCTCCATGAGGGACAATAAAGGTATTTGAAATTGAATTGAATTGAATCCCTGTGTTGAGTACAACAGCACGCAGTGCAGGCAGTCTGTTGGCAGTCATCCTCTATGCAGTGATCCACTGTTAAGTCCATCTGTAATAAATTCACATTTCTTGTAATATAATGAAGAAGTTGGGATTGTTGTTGATTACAGTTAACCTTAGGTTCACCGTTGCTGTGGAATCATGTAGGTTGATTGGAGCAGTGCAGGAAACATGAATGACATGGCAAGGAACCGTGTTTGTTGCCATTTGAGCCGATAGGGTGTGACGTTTGGTGGAGCTGCAATTTGGGCTGGTCCTGTTTGATCAGAAAGCATGTCAAGGCTAATGAATGACCTGGGTGTGTGACATACCTAGGAGACATATGGTAGTGGGGATAGTGGTACATCTAGGGGCAGTGTAGTACACATAGGGGCAGTGTGATACACCCAGGGGGGTAGTGTGGTACATCTAGGGCCAGTGTGGTAACCTAGAGGTAGTGATACAGTTAGAGGCAGTATGGTACATCTAGGACCAGTGTGGTACATCTAGGACCAGTGTAGTAACCTAGGGGAACTGTTGTACATCTAGGGGCAGTGTGATACAGCTAGGGACAATGTGGTACATCTAGAGCCAGTGTGGTACATCTAGGGTCACTGTGGTAATCTAGTGGCAGTGTGGTACACCTAGGGGCAGTGTGGTACATCTAGACTAAGAGCTAGTGTGATACATCTAGGGCCAGTGTGGTAAGCTTGGGTCAGTGTGGCACATCAGGGGTAGTGTGATACAAATAGGGCTAGTGTGGTACACCTAGGGGCTAATGTGGAATACTGAAAGGCAGCATGTTACATCTAGGGGCAATGTGGTATACATAGGAGCAGTTTTTTTATACATAGGGGTAGTGTGGTACACCTAGGGGTAGTGATGTACACCTTGGGCAGTGTGGTACACCCAGGGGCAGTGTGGTATACCCAGGGGCAGTGTGATACACCTAGGGCTAGTGTGGTACGCATATATTTGCAGTGTGGTACATCTAGGGGTTGTGTGGTACATCTAGGTGCAGTGTGGTACACCTAGGGGCAGTGTGATGTGAGGACATGCAGACTATTAGTGAAGAGAGGATGGCAGTGTCACAGGCTTCCGATGGATGCGTGTCATCTGTATTTGTAGCTGGAGCGTGGCATGGAGAATGAGGCTTCTGGTGGATGCATGTCATCCGTAGTTGTAGCCGGAGCGTGACGTGGAGAATGAGGCTTCCAGTGGATGCGTGTTATCTGTAGTTGTAGCCGGAGCGTGGCATGAAGAATGAGGCTTCTGGTGGATGCATGTCATCTGTAGTTGTAGCCGGAGCATGGCACAGAGAATGAGGCTTCTGGTGGATGCATGTCATCTGTAGTTGTAGCCGGAGCATGGCACAGAGAATGAGGCTTCTGGTGGATGCATGTCATCTGTAGTTGTAGCCGGAGCATGGCACGGAGAATGAGGCTTCTGGTGGATGCATGTCATCTGTAGTTGTAGCCGGAGCATGGCACGGAGAATGAGGCTTCTAGTGGATGCGTGTCATCTGTAGTTGTAGCCGGAGCGTGGCATGGAGAATGAGGCTTCTGGTGGATGCATGTCATCTGTAGTTGTAGCCGGAGCTTGGCACAGAGAATGAGGCTTCTGGTGGATGCATGTCATCTGTAGTTGTAGCCGGAGCGTGGCATGGAGAATGAGGCTTCTGGTGGATGCATGTCATCTGTAGTTGTAGCCGGAGCGTGGCACGGAGAATGAGGCTTCTGGTGGATGCGTGTCATCTGGAGTTGTAGCCGGAGCATGGCATGGAGAATGAGGCTTCTGGTGGATGCGTGTCATCTGTAGTTGTAGCCAGAGCTTGGCACGGAGAATGAGGAATACATTTAGGAAAACAAAATTTTTTTTTTTTTTTTTGCGATGAAAATATTCTATTGACTGTCACTTGGTCATTTCAATGATTATTAATTCAAACACATCACAGTCACTAAAAAAAATCAATGCAGAAATCCACTGTGTATCATAAGTATTTTAAATGTTAAGACATCTGATTCTGTTCAGTGTTAGTATTAATAATGTTTTGTTTAAAATTGTTGCAAAGGAAATGAGATGGTAAGATCCTGCTACCCAGTTTTGGAGGAATTAGCCAACAGTTGAAGTATTCTGTCGTTGAAAAGCATATGTTACACTGTCTTAATGCTGTGCATCTAGTTATATTGTAAAGTGTTCCTATCCCTGTCAGTTCTTCCTGGTGATATGTGCCACATAGATATAGATAGTTACAGTGTAATGTGTTCCTATCCCTGTCAATTCTTCCTGGTGATATGTGCCACCTAGATATAGATAGTTACAATGTAATGTGTTGCTATCCATATCATGTTCTTCCTGGGTATAAATGCTGAATAGATACAGATAGTCCCTGTCTGGTTAGAATTAAAACCATCAATATCTACTTATTATCTGGACAGTTTGGGAATGCCGGGTGCTTTAGATCCCAAGGGATTCTAAAGTGGGCCAGTAACAACACTTTCCACTGTGACATGTGGATGTTATCTGAGAGATTTATTGAGATTTGTGTCATGAAAGTGGTGCTGTGTCTTGACAGTGGTGCTGTGTCATGACAGTGGTGCTGTGTCTTGACAGTGGTGCTGTGTCGTGACAGTGGTACTGTGTCGTGACAGTGGTGCTGTGTTGTGGCAGTGGTGTTGTGTCGTGACAGTGGTGTTGTGTCGTGACAGTGGTGCTGAGTTGTGACAGTGGTGCTGTGTTAGTGGTGCTGTGTTGTGGCAGTGGTGCAGTGTGTGATGCTGTGTGTGGTGCTGGTGGTGCTGTGTGTGGTGCTGGTGGTGCTGTGTGTGGTGCTGGTGGTGCTGGTGGTGCTGGTGGTGCTGGTGGTGCTGGTGGTGCTGGTGGTGCTGGTGGTGCTGGTGGTGCTGGTGGTGCTGGTGGTGCTGGTGGTGCTGGTGGTGCTGGTGGTGCTGGTGGTGCTGGTGGTGCTGTGTATGGTGCTGGTGGTGGTGTGCGTGGTGTTGGTGTTGCTGTGTTGTGGCAGTGGTGCCTTGTTATGGTGCTGTGTTTGGTGCTGGTGGAACTGTATGTGGTGCTAGTGGTGCTCTGTGTGTTGCTGGTGGTGCTGTGTCATAGTGCTGTGTGTGGTGCTGGTGGTGCTGTTTGTGGTGCTGTGTGTGGTGCTGGTGGTGCTGTGGGTGGTGCTGGTGGTGCTGTGTGTGGTGCTGGTGGTGCTGTGTGTGGTGCTGTGTGTGGTGCTGTGTGTGGTGCTGGTGGTGCTGTGTGCGGTGGTGTGTGTGGTGCTGGTGGTGCTGTGTGTGGTGCTGTGTGTGTGCTGGTGGTGCTGTGTGTGGTGCTGTGTGTGGTGCTGTGTGTGGTGCTGTGTGTGGTGCTGGTGGTGTTGTGTGTGGTTGTGTGTGTGGTGCTGGTGGTGCTGTGTGTGGTGATGGTGGTTCTGTATGTGGTGCTGGCACTACAAGCCCAGCCAGCTCATGCTGCTGCCTGTCTCCACATATGTATGCTGCAGCCCCACCACTGTGCATGCTGTGTTTTCAAGAAAAGCATCTTGTCTGTTGCAGGATGCCATAAATTGGTTTAGTTTGCTGCTGTTGTGCCATAAGTGAAGTCTGGAGTAGTTACTTCTTGTATCTGCTGTCTGGGATGCACAGTCATGGCTGAGTGTTCTGGTCATTGTGCCAGCTAATCTACTGACTGACCTGTCACATTGTTAATGGCTTTCAACTATTAATAGCAAGGCAAGATTTTGCATATATTTCATAATATTTAATAACTACGTGACAGTGGTGCTGAGTTGTGACAGTGGTGCTGTGTTAGTGGTGCTGTGTTGTGGCAGTGGTGCAGTGTGTGATGCTGTGTGTGGTGCTGGTGGTGCTGTGTGTGGTGCTGGTGATGCTGTGTGTGGTGCTGGTGGTGCTGTGTGTGTGCTGGTGGTGCTGTGTGTGGTGCTGTGTGTGGTGCTGTGTGTGGTGCTGTGTGTGGTGCTGTGTGTGGTGCTGGTGGTGTTGTGTGTGGTTGTGTGTGTGGTGCTGGTGGTGCTGTGTGTGGTGATGGTGGTTCTGTGTGTGGTGCTGGCACTACAAGCCCAGCCAGCTCATGCTGCTGCCTGTCTCCACATATGTATGCTGCAGCCCCACCACTGTGCATGCTGTGTTTTCAAGAAAAGCATCTTGTCTGTTGCAGGATGCCATAAATTGGTTTAGTTTGCTGCTGTTGTGCCATAAGTGAAGTCTGGAGTAGTTACTTCTTGTATCTGCTGTCTGGGATGCACAGTCATGGCTGAGTGTTCTGGTCATTGTGCCAGCTAATCTACTGACTGACCTGTCACATTGTTAATGGCTTTCAACTATTAATAGCAAGGCAAGATTTTGCATATATTTCATAATATTTAATAACTACGTGACAGTGGTGCTGAGTTGTGACAGTGGTGCTGTGTTGTGGCAGTGGTGCAGTGTGTGATGCTGTGTGTGGTGCTGGTGATGCTGTGTGGGGTGCTGGTGGTGCTGGTGGTGCTGGTGGTGCTGGTGGTGCTGGTGGTGCTGGTGGTGCTGCTGGTGCTGGTGGTGCTGGTGGTGCTGGTGGTGCTGGTGGTGCTGGTGGTGCTGGTGGTGCTGTGTATGGTGCTGGTGGTGGTGTGCGTGGTGTTGCTGTGTTGTGGCAGTGGTGCCTTGTTATGGTGCTGTGTTTGGTGCTGGTGGAGCTGTATGTGGTGCTAGTGGTGCTTTGTGTGTTGCTGGTGGTGCTGTGTCATAGTGCTGTGTGTGGTGCTGGTGGTGCTGTTTGTGGTGCTGTGTGTGGTGCTGGTGGTGCTGTGTGTGGTGCTGGTGGTGCTGTGTGTGGTGCTGGTGGTGCTGTGTGTGGTGCTGTGTGTGGTGCTGTGTGTGGTGCTGTGTGTGGTGCTGTGTGTGGTGCTGTGTGTGGTGCTGTGTGTGGTGCTGGTGGTGCTGTGTGCGGTGGTGTGTGTGGTGGTGTGTGTGGTGCTGGTGGTGCTGTGTGTGGTGCTGTGTGTGGTGATGGTGGTGCTGTGTGTGGTGCTGTGTGTGGTGCTGGTGGTGCTGTGTGTGTGCTGGTGGTGCTGTGTGTGGTGCTGTGTGTGGTGCTGTGTGTGGTGCTGGTGGTGTTGTGTGTGGTTGTGTGTGTGGTGCTGGTGGTGCTGTGTGTGGTGCTGTGTGTGGTGATGGTGGTGCTGTGTGTGGTGCTGTGTGTGGTGCTGGTGGTGCTGTGTGTGTGCTGGTGGTGCTGTGTGTGGTGCTGTGTGTGGTGCTGTGTGTGGTGCTGGTGGTGTTGTGTGTGGTTGTGTGTGTGGTGCTGGTGGTGCTGTGTGTGGTGATGGTGGTTCTGTATGTGGTGCTGGCACTACAAGCCCAGCCAGCTCATGCTGCTGCCTGTCTCCACATATGTATGCTGCAGCCCCACCACTGTGCATGCTGTGTTTTCAAGAAAAGCATCTTGTCTGTTGCAGGATGCCATAAATTGGTTTAGTTTGCTGCTGTTGTGCCATAAGTGAAGTCTGGAGTAGTTACTTCTTGTATCTGCTGTCTTGGATGCACAGTCATGGCTGAGTGTAGTGGTCATTGTGCCAGCTAATCTACTGACTGACCTGTCACATTGTTAATGGCTTTCAACTATTAATGGCAAGGCAAGATTTTGCATATATTTCATAATATTTAATAACTACAACAAAAACACCCATCCGCCTGAGGGAACTCCTGGGTAGTTCATGGTGATTGGCTCTAGCTAGTTCATGATCAGAAAGCACTCAACAAAGACCTTAGGTAGCCAAAAACCATGTGCTATCTAAAATGTTCAGCATCTGCACAGACACTGAAAACTGTTTCCCAAGGTATTCTTACGTGATGTATAATGAAGATTACTTAATGTGAAAACAAAATAATAATGTGCATGTTTTCTATGATTGTTGCAAGTTATGTAAAATATTCCCAACTGATTGGTGAATAGATTATGTAATTTTGAATAATCATAGAAAACAAGCATAATGTGAACAAATGTCTAACATATATACAAACCCTTAACTGGTAACAACCATGGCATCTGTCCTGTTCCATATTTATATTTTTAGCAGTAGTGTACAATTTTTCCTGTACATTTATATTTTAAAATCACGACCGTTAGGAAGATAATATATATTATATTTTATAAGATTATCAAGAATATTTAATGTTTATTATTCCGCATGTCACCTGTCCTGTTCCACGGGTCATCTGTCCTGTTCCATAGGTCATCTGTCCTGTTCCATAGGCATCTGTCCTGTTCCACAGGTTATCTGTCTTGTTCTATAGGTCATCATCTGTCCTGTTCTGTATGTTATCTGTCCTGTTCCACAGGTCATCTGCCCTGTCCCATAGGTCATCTGTCTTGTTCCATAGTTCATATGTCCTGTTTCATAGGTCATCTGTCCTGTTCCACAGGTCTTCTGTCCTGTTCAATGAGTTATCTGTCCTGTTCAACTGGTCATCTGTCTTGTTCAGTGAGTTATCTGTCCTGTTCCATGGGTCATCAATCCTAGCTGTTTCAATGGTAATATGTCCTGTTCTATAGGTCAGCTGTCCTGTTCCACAGGTCATATTTGCTGTTCTTTAAAAAAAGTGGTAAAACCGGGCGAAGCTGTAAATGTCCAACCTGATGCCCTTGCATGATACATCTCAATGCAATAGGGCATGAAGGAAGATGAACATCAGTGGAGAAGACCAAACTTGAGTGTGTCGAGTCATTCATATACATTGGGGCACTGATATAGGCTGTGTTATTGATATAAATCAATATAAGATTTATCGCCATGTAAAAACATACACATTTAGTGACAAGATGGAAAAGTAATGAAATCACAATCAAATAGAACATCCGACTTGTAATAACTAGAGCACTTCCAGTGGCTGTTTGCATTTGTGAAAGCTGGATGTTAAATACAGATAAGAAACACAATGCAGAAATGTTTAATGAAATGCTACTGCAAGATCTTGATGATATAATATATCGAACATGTAACAAACAACGAGCACAAGTTACGGAGCACAGCCAACAGGAAGACCTGCCTACTTAGAAAAGAAACCTTACCAACTATGATTGTACAGACATTTAGTTGGATCACTTCTCTTACAAACTGGTTGAAAGAGTGTTTAAAAAAACTGATCTACTGGTGCCCAGACAACTACCTCAGACCCTGAACCCAACCTGTGAACTTGTACCCTAACTACACTACTGTGACAAACGACTATACAGGGTGGAGAGTCTTCACTGATGTACAGTGTTTTGCCACCTTTAGAAAGCATGGGGTGTGGACATTTTCCACCAAACATCATTTTCCTCCCCTCTTTATATTAGAAGATATATTATCTAGATTCCAATTGAAAATCACATTCATTAAATGAATGTTATACAATGAAAACGTGGCAATATTTAGCATAAGAAACAGCATGTAAAAACAATAGTGCTGAGATATACAATAACGCCATGTTTAAAAAAAATCTGGTCCCTGTAAATAGTCAAATGTCAATGTATTTGCAATATAATTATTGTTAATATATTTATAAAATATTGTTTCCTCATTTATTTCATAATATTACACAATAATAGTTTACTGTTGAGTTGGTAGATTCTAGTTGTATATATGCAGAATTGCAATAAAAACAATTTAATGAACAACTTATCAATTTTAACCTATGAAAGGAGTGTTGAAATCTGCCTAGTCATAATATGTTATTGAGGAATGTTAGGGGGAAGAGAGAATGTTCGGGGGAAGTGTCCTAAGATCTACAAAGTGGAGTATGCAGCAACCACATAGTGGCCAGGTACATACATGTGCAAAGCAGATATACAGACATATACATGTGCACACATCCAAACATAATGTATTTATGTCTGTATAGGAAACCTGCTGCTATACACCACCTCTGCCTTAGATTGAGGTAGCCAGCTGCTAACTGTCTGCCAAAGCTGTCATGGCCTGTCAGTGCCAGTTCCCACTGAACTGGAAAATTGATTTAGAACTGCAAAACATCATCTGGGCTGGTTATGTTGAGGCTTCTGGTAACATGTAAGTACTCTGTAGATTACAATATTTATTAGCCATGAATCCTAAATACTATGAATAGCATTACTCTGGGGCTATCCATAAAATGGGGTATTATCACTCCCCCTCGACATTTCACCCAGAAGTTCCCATATTAGCATCCTTTTCCTCCACCTCTTTGCACTACGAGATATTACAGGCCCATAGGCTGGGGTGTGAGATGGGTGTGTGTGTACTTACAAAAAACTCAAACACTACTCCATCTCGATGGCAAAAATCTCCAAAATCTCCTGACCATATTTGTTGGAAATGTTTCCCAGGCTGAACAACTCACTCCCTAAAATCAACCTCACTGTAGGCCTATGTTATTATCACAATTCAGACTCATATTCAGCAAACACATTCATTATGTCAATGGAATATATAATACAAAAATAACACTATTCTGTAAAGAAAACTTCAGTTAGAAACAATTAGAGCTGGCATTTAAAATTGCATCCTCTGTGCTGTACATTCTGGACCAAAGTGGACATGTAAGCAAATGTATTTGTGGAGTCGCACAATACTGGGCCAAGTTTGTGTCCTGTAACTTACGCTATATTTACTCCACAACAGCTTCTTTGTGGACAGTTCCTGTTGATAACATTTGTGCTGTATCTTAGGCCCATGAAGAAAGAAGAGACACAAAAAACACATCCTGTCTGTTTATTGTGTTGTTTGAAAAAAATTGTGGTTGTGGACAATGTGGTGGATAACGTAAATTACAGTGTCCACCATTTCAGGTCCAGAGTGTCTGATCATTCTTAACATTTTAAAAGTCTTGGTTGGATTCTGATGAGGTATTAGCATACATCAGTCAAGCAAATTTTGATTTCTGAAGGGTTTCACATTCTCATATTTTAGTTAAAAGACACCATGTAACTGACATCAGTAAGTTCTTCACTTGGCATTGTGCCACATAACAGTGAGTAAAGAGATCTTATCTTCTTCTTTAATTTTAGGTGTAGATATATCTTGGCTACCATCTAAGACAGTTTTTCATTTATTTTAAGCACTTTTTGCTTTTTACACTTGTCCATGTCCTCCTTTTTTGGCCCAGTATTGTGCTTCACCTGATCTGCAATATAATTAATGTTAATATATTTTTGAATTAATTAATAAATATAAGTAAGTATATATGCAGTGAATTAAGACACATTTATTCTTGATTTATTTCCTAATTTTACGCAAAAATAGTTGTTGAGGTAGTAGACTTTATTTGTATCTATGCACAATTTCAATAAAAGTTTTTTCAAAATTTATTATAAATTTATCATGCAATTACTACTAATGCTTCCCTGACAAAACTTGCTGACCCAGACCCAGGGGTGGTGGACCCACCACCCCCGCTCCCCACCTTGTGACATATTTGATGGATGGTGAAACTGGAGCACTCTGTCAGAATATATTTTAAAAGAAATTGTTGCTAAATGTAAACACATTTTGGATATATTATAATAGTATAGGCTTGCGTTTTAGGTCCAGTATTACCATTCGTATAATGTAAGCACAGCATTCTGTCTGTCTACAAATGAGCAATGTTTTGTCAATGTGTCACATTGAAGGAGACTGTGTTTGTTATCACTCTGCTCCGGTTGTTTTATGATGCAATCTGTGTGTGCAAATATAAACATTGTTTGATCCAGTTTCATCGGTTCCCTTTGTCATCTTCCGGGTTGTGTGCAAGTAAGCCGGTGTATGCCTGTGTATGCCTGTGTATGCCTTGTATTGCCTACAGATGCACCTGTTCAGACATACAAGACAGCCCTACACTGCCTCATTTCTACTGGACATTCAGTCTCACCAGTGATTAGATCATGTTTCCTGCTCTAATAAAGAGCACAGGACTTATCACACAATCAGAGTGCAATAGATCCTAGTGTCTCAATTGTTCTGAATATGTCTTGTACATTCCCATGGGGGATTGGGACATACTTTCCCATATCTGCCACGGTTCAATATATTATGTGGAGTAGGTAATGTGCAATTGGCTAACAATGTTGTGATACCTTTTTACCATTGAAATATTCAAAAGATGACCCTGCTATGTGTGTGCTGGCAAGACCTGCAGTAGCAGAAGATTCCATCCAGAATGCCTGGCTTCTGTAGTGATGTTGAGTGCACATAGAGTTGCCTCACATTCACATTGGAAGCAGTCCTTCAGACATGCTGGACATAATCTGGTTGAACATGGGTACTGGAAACAGAGTTTGTTCACTTTATGTAAGCGTGGCCATAACATGTGGAGAGAGAACACTATGTCATGTAGACTTGTGAGCACTGCGATGTCATTGGTTATCTAGATTATGAAGTGTATTATTGTATTGCAACTCATACAATTACTTAGTGGTCACACATAGTCTGTATGATGAAAATAGCAGCTTAGATTAGTGGGTAAGTAAGTGTACCCTCCAACTGATGAAGTCATTGCAACTGAAGAACCTATTCCCTTGCCTTCATCTTCAGTCCATTGTCACTGTGGACATCTCCACCTGGTTTCACTACAAAATGTAACTCAAGCTTTCTGGTGAAAAATAGTAAATCTGTTTCACTATAGTTTTGACACGCCATTATACCTATTAAAACTATTGTCTTCAAAATGTTGGTTGTTGCCATATCTTACGATGTATTAAACAGTATGTACAATGCTATTACTAGCTTGCATTTGTGTAATTTCAGTATCATACCATAATTCATTAAAAACATTACTAGCTTGTCATTTGTGTATGTTTAGTATCATACCATAATTCATTAAAAAAACATGGAATCACACATATGGTATACTTTACTCAATTTCTGAAATATAATGCAGAACATATGTTATATATCTTCATTTATGCAGATTGCAAGGTAGAATCCTATATGGCAGCGATGGTGTATCCTTAGCAACAAATTCTATAAAACATTCTATAGGATTTTTGCAGATGATTTTCTGTAGAATATTTTGTACCAAAGAATTCTATGTAGCCATAAATATTATGTAGAATTCTATAAAATACCTTATAGAATTGTATAGGAAATTGATGTGGCCGCAATAATTATATATAATGCTATATATTTCTATACATTTATATAGAATTTTATACAATGCTAGATATTTTATGTACATTTATATAGAATTCTATAGCATGTTTTGCTAATGTTGTAACAAGGTTTTTTCCCGACTAATAACCTGTTGAATAGTTACATATGTACAATTTTGAACATCAACAATGAACTGGAGTTTGTTAATTCTGTGATTCCATGTTAATTGTTCAACATAATCCATAACTCTTATATCAAAATTAAATCCAATTTATTGTAACTCATTACAATACATACAAATCAAATTAACACAAGTCATATATATTAACATAATGAGAACAACAAGGGAAGAACATTATATAATGTTATACTCCTTATTGTATAAATAGGGAGGATAGACAAAAGATGTGGTGCAACTGATATAATTTACTACCACTTTGGCATGTTTGTATAATATATTTTTATTTTTGCTGAAACATTTATAGTGAATCTTTATAAATTGAGAATCTTAATTTTGAGGTGATGAATTTGTTAGCATACTTAGGAAAACCAATTTACACTAAATGTTAGTATGAATTGGACCTGTGATCATATTTGGATTTTTTTATCTAATACTTGAGCGATACTCATTTCTTAGCAAATTCTGTGTTTACTTCTCGATGTGAGACTTTGGGCAAGAAAGCTCTTATCTGTATTGTGAGGTTTGAGTGTTTTGCTTATCTGTGCTTTCAGTAGTAATCAAGTCAGCCAGCTGCAAGCTGATATGTGCCACATGGCATTGCTGTACAGAACAGTGACAGATCATTTTACGTGGACTCTACCAGATATTGTTGATTCCGGTCATGTTTTATTGCGAAGGAGTTTAGCAGCCTGGCGCGTGAGGATGCTGGGGCTAGTATTGTTCACTACTGCTGCAGTGTCTCAGTATTTTAGGAGTGCTTTCTGCTCGTTCATTTAATCCAACGCTAGATGTTTCATTGTAGTGACAAATTATTGTCACTGCACAGACTATCGGTTATAGCTGAACTTGCTTGCAAGTATTTGTTCTGGAGTGCCAGACTGGGGTGTAACTGAGTCAGTTGACACAGGGATACTAAGACTTCATTCGGCTCCAATCAGACAATATTCTACATCATCATCATGGCCATGGCATGGGGTAAGTTAACAGTTGGTTGACACTACCTTGTCTACTAGTGTTTCTTATTGGTGCACATGGCACTATACCAGTGATGGTGTTCCCGGTGATAGTCTTGAGAGAACTAGACCGACGACTGTAATGTCTGCAGGTTGATGACGACGAGTTACTCATGTGGACAAATGACAGCCACAGGTTGGTGTACTTTTGGTGTGGTTGGAGGGCTAGAATGCCTAGATTACTAAATAGCAACCCTAGTACCCCTTGGACTTACCATGTGCAAAACATTTACTGTAATGATAGTAATCTTTATCTTTACTATTTTATTATCAATAAAAGTTTAAGTAAGTTCTTAGTTATTATTTTAAACTGCTCAAAGCACTACACTTTACTCCATAGGTAATACATAACAATGTTGAACTATATTGTAAACATAAACACTGGTTACAGTCAGTCCCACTCTAACACAAGCATAGACAGTTGTTACAGAACTATTGCTCTTGAAGTTTGTGTACACAACAGTGACAACACAACCCATTAGGACGTGACAATATGCAATGGTCTATGTGTAATTACAGCCAAAACAGGATGCATACACTACAATAAAAAACTACACTGTGACAGTTGTTTTTTAGGAAAAAGAAAAGAATGAGTGTAAATGAAATGTGCCGTGACTGTGCAAGATGTCCTTCTGTGTGGAGTAGGTTTGAGCATATCAGGCCTCAGTAAACGTAATCTGGTTTGGGGGAAACATGATTAAAACTTTTTGGCAACGTGGTAGGTAATACCAGGTATGCAGCTTTTAAAATAATCTGACAAACTCAGTGACAGTGAAATAATAAACCTATCTAACTTTTTATAAATAATTCCTAACTGTGGAGCACAGTGCAGTGGCTAGAGCATCGGACTCAACTGAGAGAACCCGGGTTTGAATTATGTTTTGCTTCCTCGGACAAGTTTGTTGGTTCACCAGTTTGTTCACCTATTACTGTGGGTGTGTGGAGATTGCCAGAAAGGCTCCTGGATTATGTTTATGTTTTCTTGAAAATGGCAGTGCTATTATACCTGGTTTATTTGCATTAAAATGGTCTAACCATTGTATTGGTCAACACAAGGTGGCTTTGACATGCAGAATACCATGAATTGAATTGAGGGATTTGATGATGACACATTTAGTGATGAATGTTCCCATAGTAACGATTCGTTTATGACTTCATAACTTTATATATAAGTTCAGATTGGGGTTTAGATCATGGGTGAATTAGACACAGCATTTTTAACTTGCAGTAGCTTAGTGCTAGTTAGTGGATGTCTATGCAACTTTGTGTGTATATGTTTTACCATACCGGTAGTTGCATGATGTTTATGTTGTAAGGTATTGCAACAAACAAGAATATTGATCACATTGGGGTGAATCTAATATGTGGACAGCTATGATACTGAAATATATCTTACAAGTAGGTGTGGTGCTGGGTGAAGGGATGGTACAGGGTAAGAGGTGCAGGAAGCAAACATACAGGCTGAAGCAGAGTTATAACTCTCACAGATTTAGCTGACGTTGGGCTTAGTGATGACATCAGCGTGGTGTTTCATGCATTTTGATGACTTGAAATAACTCATTGTTAGTGGAGTATCCACTGACAGCCTGGCTACTGGTATCAGTGGCAAGCAGGTATCTGTGTATCAGGCCCACTCAGAGGTGTCTACCTTCTTTGTCTGTGAGTCACTGTCAGCAGCTGCCTGGGGGTCTCCAGTGGTCTCCAGCTAAACACACAAAGGCACAGGCCTTCTTCCTCCCCTGGGTGCTGGGCAAGGAAGAAGCAGATTTAGTTTGTGGATTCTTTCCACAGAATTGAATACAGTATTGTTATCACGTACTGACAAAGTTGTGCATCTCTAATGAGTTATGAGTAAGAGCAGAATTGTGTTCTTGAACAATGATATTATCAGAGCAAATCTCAGATTTGTTATGTTTCCCTAATGTGTGGACATAATATTGGTCATAGTATTTATTGGGTATAGTATTTGTAATAGAAAAGTTGTACAATGGCCATGAAACTAAGAGCTAGTCATTTGATTGCTTGGTGTGTTCTAAATGATGTTGTTAATTGTTTTGTTGAACAGTGAGATGATGGTTCATTGTGTGTGTGCAGTGAAGACTGTGTTAACACTATTTCATTAAGTTGGCCAGTTGTTATATCTGTGAGCTGGTATATTGAATGCTATATCAGAGTAAGTCTCAAGTTCCTCCTCCACTTGGGCACATGTCATTGTCCTCTGTCATGTCGTGCACAAGAGGAATTGTGTCCAAGTACAGGAAAGTCTACACTCAATTCAGGATCACTCCATGTCCTTCAATGCTGGTTGTTGATGAGGGAAACTGAAGTCTATAACAACCAAACTGAGTAGACTTTTGCATGGTATCTTCAACAATAATGTTGACAAAATAAAGTTAATTACTTAACATTCACAAGGGCAAACCATGCAAAGTGTATTATTATTAGTATTTTTATTAAATTATTTGTAAATAAAAATAAAGTGTGCTGGTACAGCTAAAGCTACCTTAAGTAATAATAATATATTTAATTAGATACAGCACTAGGTCTAACATTTCACAATTATTATTAAGGTGGTCTAGATTTGCTAAATAAACCAATAAATTTCTGCAAGACATACTAAATGAAATGCGATTAAAATATATTAGTCATTAGCTGACCTTGTTAGCAAGCTCTTTGTTGGTAGTTATTAAATTGATGTCACCTTGCTGACTATATATATATATGAAGTGAAAGTAAACTCAATAACAACAGTTCTAGCCACAAGACTTACTCAGTATCACAAGACAACGTCCTTGAAAGCAATCAGTAAGATCACTGGGGCTTCTATTGATGTATAGACTTTAGAAGGTAGGGAAGAAGATGAAGTGGTAAACATTATGTCTTCCCACAAACCCATCAGCGTTATTAAAGGAAGCAGCTGGGATGGTGGCTCTTCAGACCTCATGTCCGTGGCAGCTAGACCACATTGGACCTTTACAATATGGGTGCTTATCTCTCATCATTCCAAGATCGGTTCATTTTCTACCATTCATTTACTTGACTAATTTGAACAATGAATCGTGGCTATATAGAAGTGGCATTCTTCTTGTCTGGTGTTTTGTTCTGATGTATAGTATTCCAGATGAAATATGACCCTCCCTCCTAGCAGTAGCACATTCCTTGCCCTTGTGTCAGGTCAATGTGTAGTCAACTTACACTTGTAGTTGCTTTTTCTACAATGTGGTTGGGACAAAGGGAAGCTGAGTGAGTCTGCAGGCAGAGATAGCCAGATGGAGTGTGAGATATGGAGAAGACAGGACCCTCCTTGGAGATCTCTAGGCACACACAATACACAGTGTTCCACCAGGCAAACAACAAGAAATACTACTGGAAATGGCTTTAATGCATGTGTGATAATTGCTAATTATCTGTGTAACAGTCTGTCTTACCATCCCTAGATATTTCCCCTCCCACTTCAGGTAACAAGTTGAGTTGTCAGACGATCAGGCCTTATGAAGAGAGCTGCATTTTGCTGCTGTGGTAGCTGATTAATTTAGAAGTGGTTATTTCAGTTGCATAGCATATTTACTGCATACATGCCACCAAATGACAAATAATTAAGGTGTATATATATATATTTTATTTCTTGAACTTATTTAGGAGGGAGGAAGTTACCTAGAGTGGGGGTACACACCCTCAGATATCAGATACCCTAAGGAATCCCACCAAGGGAGGAGATATCCAGACTGGAGATAAACTGCCACAACATAGTTCTAATGCAGCTGTGCAGTGGCATGGCAGCAATATCTCTACCATATTTATGTCTTATTTTAAGTTTTATGCTGGGTAATATATTCAGATATATAGGTGTACCATTTTGGAGGTCTTCAGCCAATGGCACTTTCATGCCAGGTTCTTGGTTTTGAAAAGTTGCCTGCATTCAGTCCCACACAAACACATGCACAGACAGTTCTTACAGAACTTTCACTTTTAAAGTCTGTACACAATACAACCAAATAAGACGTGCCAATGTACAATGGTCGATTTGTAATTACAGCCAAAACATATACACTACAATAAAACACTACTCTGTGTCAGTTGTTTTGGGAAAAAGAAAAGAATGGGCATAAATGAAATATGCCCTGTTTGACCAAGATGTCCTTATGTGTGGAGTAGATTTGTATATGTCAAGCCTCATTAAAAGGGATATTGTTTGCAGGAAACATGATTAAGACTTGTTGATATTTTCTACCTAAATGGTGGTATGTGTACATCTTTAAAAATAATGTTGATAAGTGACAGTGGAATAACAAATCTGCCTAACTTTTGTGAATAATTCCAAAATTATTTATCAATTTTGAAATTCAATGTATTTTTGTTTTAATGTACAGTAGGTCATTTTGAAAAAGTTGAATAACATGACTATATATCTTGCCCAAGTCAAGAACATTTTGTACATTTCTTTGTGAAACCTACTACTGTAATATATGCATTATTGTGTGGTAGAGATGGTGATCAATGATGGGTATAATGAGCTCACCCAATTAGCACCACCCCCACATTCCTAATGATGCCCCAAAGCAATGAATCAAGAATACAGAATTTTAAGTAAACTGTGCATGATTTAGAGGCAACAGGTTTTGCTAGGGCTGAGATGCCCCGATTTAGAGACAATAGTTTTTCCTAGTACAGCTGTACTGACCTGAGCCCTGATTTAGATGGCTGGGACACCATGATTTAGAGGAACCAGGATCCATTGAAACTGATCAGTGGTGTAGGCAGGATTTTGTAATGGAGGGGGCCATCCAGCATTCAAGCAAGTATTGAGTAGTGGGATATGACACACGCACACACACTCACTGTTTGTGTGTGTGTGCGTGCGTGCGTGTGTGCATGCGTGTGTGTGATAAGGCACTGGTGTTCAACTAATAACTTCACAACAAATCCTGCCGCAGTGGGCGGTGTCGAGTGAGCTTCACAAAAATGTCCGTGTCATGTGTAACGTTGTCGCTTATTAAAATTAATTAATTCACGATACGAAGTTCCGACTACCCAGTGGAAAATTGACTAGATAAATTGCTTTGGCCGTAATGTGCAACTTGATCTTAGTCCAGTAACTAATCATCTTGCAGGGCAACTATCATTTTGCATCCTTGTGTTGATATATTAATAGGCATTAGCCATTAAGCACATTGTGAACGATGACATATTCGTTGCCCTGTCACCTCTTGGACTGCAGCCTGCTGGACGCTTATTGCCTACGGCAGGAGCGGCAGATTCCTCCACTTTGGGTAACTCAATCCCATTTGAATGATGACAAATTTCTTTGCCAAAGACTTGAAAGTCCTGCACAGGCTCAACTACGACCTATGTACCTTGTCACTATCAATCAGGCAACCAATTATATGTATTCAGTCTCCCTCCCTCCCTCCCTCCCTCCCTCCCTCCCTTCTTCCCTCCCTCCCTCCCCTAATGCCTTCCTGTCTGTGTCAACTGTCCCTCTTTTTGTAATGACACGCAATGTACTTACTGACCTTTTGTCAATGAAGCATGACACAGCTATTATGTGGTGTCTTGATTAAGTTAAAAATCTCACAGTGGGTGCAGAGTGAGGCCCAGTTAGTTGAGGACCTGCTTGTGTATGTGGGATGTACAGGCATGCTTTGCAGATGACATTTGAAGGGTGGGCATTGTTCATGTAGTCAGCAGGAATAACACTGGAATCACATGTGAATTTGGATGACCTCTGGTGGTCACTGCTACCAGAACAGCCATATTAATTTCATTGCTTTATGCAGAGGTACCGTAATGCCAATAAGACCACCCAGAGGATCACCACAGATGAACTGAGTCATATTAAGATGGTCAAACAGGTTGCCAGTGACATATCGATAAAAATCTTTAAATTAAAACATGCACCAAACTAACCAGAATTGATTGTTTCATGACAAAAACTGATGGCAAAATATTAACATTTATTTTGGGTATAGTCTTTATAGTGCTATGTGATATTCTCCCATACCCCCCCAGCATTTATGGGTTTTAGCAGAACCGGACTTGTTTGAAATCAGGGTGCACTAAGTGTTGTGTTTTTGTGCACCCAAATTATCTGAGTACAGACACAGCAGTGGAGTATGCCCTAAAACAAAAACCTGATATGTTGTCATAGTAATGGGTTAACATTGACCTAGCCAGTTGGCTCACAAACTCATTAGAGAGGCAGTACTACCAAAGTTTACATAGGCTAGATAATTGCCAGTGATGCTGAAGCTGGAATTTGTGACCGTTTTGTACAAGCATTACATAACTAGTATGTCATTACACAACCCGTTATAATATCAATTATCAGCAAGATTACATAATCTGAATTATTTATAAAGTACAATTTTAAGATGATTTTGTTCAAGTTAAAAAAATTGTTTGGATTTTTTTTAATACTTCTCGCACATACAAAATATGTATCATTCTATGAATAATTGATCTGAATAGTTGATATCTTAACAGTGCAATTTACCATGGCACACATTTCCAGTTTCTCAATCAATTTGAACCTGATATGTGGATCAGGGAAATCTTGATCAAAGCCACCTCCTGCAAGCACTATAATGCAATCCACCCCAGACTCCTGGTTTGTTCCCCAGGGATACAGGGGTATGTCTCCCCCTGGTATTATGTCAGGGAGCCTGAGTGTCAGAACCCCTGCCAAGGGCAAACATTGAATTAGCCATGGCTGGGGGTAATTACATGGAAAGTTAGTAACTGTCCCTTTATAGGTTGGCTGACTTCTAATGATCCAAAGACTAATGATTAGATAAGGGTGTTAAAGGGGTAAATGATTGAAAACCTGCAGCTGATTTCCATACTGAGTTACCCTGATTAAAGATGATATCTATAGTGGATGAGACCAGAGTTTAATGGTACTCAAGCTAAAGTTTATTGTTAGATAATTATTTATCAATATGCCTGTCAATGTACATGCAGTTTGTTCAGCTTCTCTCTTCAGCACTGTCTTGGTATTTCATAACTGCTTGTCTTGTTGACTGTGGCTTCCTCGATGTCAGTCTTATATCTCACTTGTGGGGTGTTCCAAAAGGGCATTGTCTATTTAATAACAGTTTAATTATGCATGAGATCATGTTTTATGTAGTTTTAATGTGATTAATGATACGTAGTTCCCAGATTACCTTGTAATACGTGTTAGTGGGTATAGGTGATGTGCCCATGATCTGCTGAACACTTTAACACTACCAGTGTATGCCTATTATGACTATGAGTCTGTCACTGCCTATGAGACTAATACAGAGTTATTACACACTAAAGTAAAATAACTGAAATATATATTTTGTTCAAGGATCATATTTGTCTTTTCTCTCATCCTCTGCTCCATTCTTCCTCTCCATCTTTCACACTCCTTCCCTTTACATCTTCCTTCCCTGTCTCCCTCCCATCGCTCGCCCTCTCTTCCTTACCTTTCCCCTCTTCTTCCAATCTTCTCCCTCTTTTCCCCTCCCTCCTGTCCCTCTTCCTCCCCTCTTCCTTCCTCTCATCCTCCCTGTCTTCCTCCCATTTCCTTCCCATCTTCCTTTCCCATTTCTCTTCTCTTCCTCCCCTCTACTTCTCCCTCTTCAACAATGTCTTCCCCCCTCTTTCATCTTCCTCTTCCTCTGTTCCCCTATTCCCAGTCTCTTCCTCGACTTCTTTACCCCCACTCCCTACCCTCTCTCTCATCCCTTCTCCTTCCTCTCCTTCCTTTCCTCTCTCTGCATCTTTCCCACTCTCTCCATCTTATTCGACCTCTTCATCCCCTTATTTCTCCCCTCCCACCTCCCTTCTCATTCCCTTTCCCTCTTTCCTGCCATGCCCTGTCTCCCTCCCATCGCTCGCCCTCTCTTCCTTACCTTTCCCCTCTTCTTCCAATCTTCTCCCTCTTTTCCCCTCCCTCCTGTCCCTCTTCCTCCCCTCTTCCTTCCTCTCATCCTCCCTGTCTTCCTCCCATTTCCTTCCCATCTTCCTTTCCCATTTCTCTTCTCTTCCTCCCCTCTACTTCTCCCTCTTCAACAATGTCTTCCCCCCTCTTTCATCTTCCTCTTCCTCTGTTCCCCTATTCCCAGTCTCTTCCTCGACTTCTTTACCCCCTCTCCCTACCCTCTCTCTCATCCCTTCTCCTTCCTCTCCTTCCTTTCCTCTCTCTGCATCTTTCCCACTCTCTCCATCTTATTCGACCTCTTCATCCCCTTATTTCTCCCCTCCCACCTCCCTTCTCATTCCCTTTCCCTCTTTCCTGCCGTGCCCTCCAGTCTATCTTCCTTGATGTTGTACAGATCCAAGGAGGTGTGAGAGATAAACACTCTTCCCCAAACACTCTTCCTGTAGCTGAATACTGTCTATCCATGAACACTTCTGTCCAGACCAAGTGTTCATCCTCACACTACCTGTCCTCAATAGGGTCAGTAATCACAGGTGGAGTGTTCATCCTCACACTACCTGTCCTCAGTAGGGACAGTATTCACAGGCGGAGTGTTCATCCTCACACTACCTGTCCTCAGTAGGGTCAGTATTCACAGGCGGAGTGTTCATCCTCACACTACCTGTCCTCAGTAGGGACAGTATTCACAGGCGGAGTGTTCATCCTCACACTACCTGTCCTCAGTAGGGTCAGTATTCACAGGCGGAGTGTTTATCCTCACACTACCTGTCCTCAGTAGGGACAGTATTCACAGGCGGAGTGTTCATCCTCACACTACCTGTCCTCAATAGGTTCAGTAATCCCAGGCGGAGTGTTCATCCTCATACCACCTGTCCTCAGTAGGGTCAGTAATCACAGGCGGAGTGTTCATCCTCACACTACCTGTCCTCAGTAGGGACAGTATTCACAGGCGGAGTGTTCATCCTCACACTACCTGTCCTCAATAGGTTCAGTAATCACAGGCGGAGTGTTCATCCTCATACCACCTGTCCTCAGTAGGGTCAGTAATCACAGGCGGAGTGTTCATCCTCACACTACCTGTCCTCAGTAGGGTCAGTAATCACAGGCGGAGTGTTCATCCTCACACTACCTGTCCTCAGTAGGGTCAGTAATCACATGGGGAGTGTTCATCCTCACACTACATATCCTCAGTAGGGTCAGTAATCACAGGCATATGTCCATGTGTAATTGATCTCCCAAGAAGTGACAAACCTAACTTGTCACCACAATTCAGCAGGGTGCAGGATTTGACAGCAGCACACTTCCTGCTTTAATCACCCTCACCAGGAGTAGGGGGTAGAATGGCAGTGCAGCTGTTGACAGTGGCTTCCTCTAAAAGAGGGGGTGCTGACAGGAACTCTCACCTGTCAGCCTTCTCAGAACATGTAGTGTAATAGCCTGCTTGAAGGGTTCATATGGGGTAGGGTAGTACAATATGTGGGGTACTTCAGAGCCAGATCAAAAGACTCAGTCCGGAAGACCAGTGATGAGATCCCTATGATGAAATTGAACGTTTGACATGTTTTGTTCTTAACACATTTTTTTGTAAATATTTGCAATATTGCTTACTTCTTCCCGGAAGTTGAGTTGGTGGTCGAATTAACAAGTCATCTAGGGTGGACCTTACGGATTTATAATTACATGTATTGTTATTACAGTTGTAAGCATAGTCATAATGTTCTTTAACATTGTGATTACAATGTCTTGTGTAAGAGCTTTCTCAAGCCCTTGATCTCTTACCACTTCAGAAAAATATACAATTGAAGCCTGTTCCTTTAATTGTTAAAGTGAGTTATTAATATTTCACCTGATTACTGCAGGTATGTTAGTTTCACATATGTATGTGGCTTAATTACTTTTTCAAATCAGAAATAGACTGAATAGCTAAATGACTTTATAGTTCCTTTCAAGTTATAAAATATGTAACTTATGGATTTGTTGTGCTGACTGTCAGACACATGAGAATGGTATACTCCTGGTGTTGTTCTGGAAATTTAGGATTTTGTTGCACAACATAGGTTTCTTGATATTTTCTTTTTAATTGAACTATAAACTAATAATTTCCAAACATTAACCACAAACTAAGGTATCCGTTCTATAAGTAAAATGACATTTATCACTAGTGGTTGGCAAAAATTATCAGAAATAGCTAAAATCACACAATATGCCATAAATAAAATACTTTTACTTGAATCTCGTTATAAATTCATGTGTATATACATAAGTGAATGTACAACAGCAGTGTAACACAAAGTGTTTACCTTTCAATCATTGATATGATACGTTCGGTCATTTTGTGTAAAAATTTATCACTTTTTCAGTAAAATCAATATATGCTTAGTGCTTCCGCTTGTACCAGACTCGTACCCATAGTACTAGTATAGTTTCATATCCCATATCCATGTACTATTACTTGAATAAACAACTGATTTATAACGAGATTCAAGTAAACTTATTTTATTTATGGCATATTTTGTGATTTTATATATTTTGGGGAATTTTTTCCAACCACTTGTGATAAATGTTGTTTTTGTTGTAGAATAGACACCTTAATTTTTTTTAAATGTTCGGAAATTATTTGTCTATAGTTTAATTAAAAAGAAAATATAAAGAAACCTATTTTTTCTGGGGGGGTACAGCCAACTCCTGTTTTAAGGCCCTTTTGAAAATCAGCACCAGGATTACCGGTAGTAGTGCTAATGCTGATTTAGGTTTCATGGGTTCGGCTGATATAGGTTTCATGGGTTCGGCTGATATAGGTTTCATGGGTTCGGCCCATTAACATGTCATCATGGACCTCAGTTGAACAAGTCATGGCAAATGTTGCCTGCCCTAAGTATGTGACCCTGGTGATAGAGGGTGGCATCTGTATAGGTGTGCCTACGTTGCTGCCACTGCTGCTGCTGGTCTTCTCTTAAAAAACCTGTCTGCCTCTCCTCACAGCTGTTTCTGCATCATCTTTTCTCTAAAAGGAATGTGTTTTAGAGTGAAAACCCATTTTGTGTCTTCTAGTATTAGTTTTTAAGTGGTAGCTAACTATGGGCCATGTCAAAAGTCTAACAGTTGTGTGTGGATGCGGTGAACGTTACACTTCTGTGTTACAAAGGGTGTTTGGAACTGATGCTATGAGTCATGTCAGAAGTGTTATAGTCATGTGTGGATGTAGTGTTACACTTTCATGGAACAAGAGCTGTTTGGAATTCATACCTGAGTCATGTCAGAAGTCTCAGTCATGTGTGGATGTGGTGTTACACTCCATGTTACAAGAGGTGTTAGGAAGTGTTGTCTTACCCAGCAGTGTGGCATCACACATCCTGCTAGTTAGTGTTGTGGTATCTCTCTTAGCAGTTCAGTTTGTGGCGGAAGATAAAACAGTGGTGAAGACATCGGGCAGATGGTTTGTTCACCTCAGTTTATCTGTGATGTGTCCCAATGTATTGATGAGTCACTAATTTTGAAGGCATTTCAGTTACCAATCAACCTGTAGTATAAGTAATGTTAATAAATATAGACCCATGTTTTCACCAGCATAAGAATCAACATTTGTACGTGACAACTGAACCCTTCATGCAGAATCCAGCAAAACCCTCTCCCTTTGATTATTATCATTACCATTGTTGGTCTGTGACATTCTTTCATTCTCAAAGGGCGCTTTTGTTCAATTCAATACACAGATAATGCAGCCTCAACTCCGGTGATTTGACCTGTTGATGGCTCTTTGAATGCCATATGTTCATCACCAGAGTATGTTTACCCCTAGGTGAAAATGCTATCAAATCCTATGGCAGGGGTCCAGTTACATAATTTTCTATACTAGAATCATTGGGGTAAAAATAATGTAGGGTGAAAATGTCATGTCACTCAACACAAAGGCAATATCATATAGCAATTTAATAATATTCGATCACATTGTGAGTATAATCTGACAAATTATAGGACTTGTTAATAACGTCTCAGTGAAAGTGATTAGGGTTTGATCGGCTTGCTACACAAGGCCTCAGTGTGTTTGTACTGTACTGGAGTGCTACAGGAAAACTTACCTATCTATATAACTAAAAACCAACATACTCAGCTCACTACACAAGGACACTGCACAGGTGACACAGCCTTTGTTCCAAGATGGAGACAAGATGGAGAGAAAGTATGTAATGAAACTATGTCATAAAAAGGTGTTAGAGTGAAGGAACACAAGTGCTGTGTGTGTGTCTCAGTGAAACTAGAAGGATAACTCTCTTAGATATAGCATCTTGCAGCTGTTGCCCTTTGTCAACATCCCGTCTGATGGATGGTAGTTGAGTCTTGTCTTACTGTCTGCTACTTGGGCTCCTCACCTCATTCCATGTAACTCACAGCTCTATATCCTCTAGATTACTTGGCTTCACTTCTTACAAGTTTGTCCTTGTCCATACCAGTCTAGTTACCGGATTCCTCATTTTCCTTAACTGGAGTACTTGCAGGAGTTTAGTATGTAACCTGCTGGGATTTTATGTCTACTTAATGGGTTACCTCACAGCCCTTATCAGATAGCTGCAGGGATTCTGCCATGAATAGCCAGCCTACTGGTGCAGTTTACTGCTACAAGTTATGGACAACACTTAATGTGTGGCTAACAATACATGGTTGCCCTGTCACATTGTAATACTGGCATGAACTTAGTGTCTCTAAGAATGCACCTACAATTATGTTGTAAATGTATTAATATATGTGTGAATTTGTGTGCGTGCATGCGTGCATGCGTACGTGCGTGCATGTATGTGTTGATTGATAAGTATTACTTGTAAACTGTTCGAACTACACATTGTACGATCTAAGGGGAGACCCAGGAATAGTCAGCAACTTGCACACTGAACCACGTACCTATCTGTCTAGCTTATACACACAGTTGTTAGTGCTGCAGTGCTTTATGTCTTGGTAAAGCAATTAACACACAAACATGACTTAAGGCAAGTGACTTTAGAGAACACCTCGTTATTGCAGAACCCTTTGAACTGCATGGACACTCTCTGTAGAGCAAGCCATCTGAAGACAGAACCCGTTGGACTGCATGGACACTCTCTGTAGAGCAAGCCATCTGAAGACAGAACCCTTTGGATTGCATGGACACTCTCAGTAGAGCAATCCATCAGAAGACAGCATCTAACTCAATCAAACCTTACTAATTGATGCAAGTGTTGCAGCCTTAAAGGTATGATACGGTATATAATATACAACTTCCCTGGCAAACAGGTTAGTTTAACTGAGCATCTACACGTTTCTATGTTATTTTAAAGTTGGATTACTTAATCTACTTGTAGGTTGACTTTATGTGGGGTTCTACACATTCTAATAGGTTGTATACAATTAAAGGAATTGCTTTGTTTGTGCTCCTGGTGTGTGGGCATACTGGTATAGGGTATACATTTACACGTTGATATAGGTGTTATTGGAGACATTCAAATGACTACAGCCAACTTCTAAAACAAAATCTCAATAGATAGATATAATTGCTTTTGAATTCTGATGAACCCCCATTGGTAGGTTAGGTTGTAAATTCTACCAAGAATTTTCTTGTGTCGTTTTATTCTTGACTATGGAAGGAGAAGGATTAATATTCCCCTGGACTATGGGGGGAAGGGTTAATATTCCCCTGGACTGTGGGGAAAGGGTTAATATTCTCCCATACTATGACAGGAGAAGAGTCAATGATCATCTTGACTACGGGAGGGGAAGGGTCAATATTCAGTTTTTGCTCCGTGGGATCTGGTTGATATGATTATGTGTATTCCCTGTAGAAGGCTGTGTCACATGACTAGCAGTCAATAGAAATCATAAGCGTACTACATTTCAGATGTGCCATTACCGCATATCTGACAGCGCCAAGGCTTCAAAGACCATAAGTCTATTAAGGCTGGCCTAGGAGATCATTTGGGGCATCGCTTCATGTAGTTAGTCATGTCTATTGTGATTTCCCAAATTGTAGTCTTCTCTATCTTCTCCATATCCAGGTCACTGCACAGTGAGAACTACATGTTTGCTCTCGAACTATGGATCCATTGGTTTGTTGCACCATTCAGTACCATAAAGTACTAGGTTCTGTCCCAGACAGGCAGTCGACCCAGCGACCCAGTCATTTCATAAAACTTTGAATATAACTTGCTTGTCAACTTATCTATCATCAAACATATATGTAAAGGACAGTGGAAAGCAACATATGTTGGTGTGTATGCCAGGTGAAAACAACATGTGTTGGTGTGTATGCCAGGTGAAAACAACATGTGTTGGTGTGTATGCCAGGTGAAAACAACATGTGTTGGTGTGTATGCCAGGTGAAAACAACATCTGTTGGTGTGTATGCCAGGTGAAAACAACATGTGTTGGTGTGTATGCCAGGTGAAAACAACATGTGTTGGTGTGTATGCCAGGTGCAAACAACATGTGTTGGTGTGTATGCCAGGTGAAAACAACATGTGTTGGTGTGTATACCAGGTGAAAACAACATATGTTGGTGTGTATACAAGGTGAAAACAACATCTGTTGGTGTGTATGCCAGGTGAAAACAAGGAGAGCCTATACTGGTAAGAGGTGTATAACCCATTGTTGGCACACTCAACTAATGATCTGTGGTCCCAAATCAGCTAAATACTTGTACAATCATCCTAGAGTATGCCAGTTTGGAGTATAAATACTTGTACAATCATCCTAGAGTATGCCATTTTGGAATATAAATAATTGTACAGTCATCATAGAGTATACCATTTTGGAGTATAAATACTTGTACAATCACCATAGAGTATGCCAGTTTGGAGTATAAATACTTGTACAATCATCCTAGAGTATGCCAGTTTGGAGTATAAATACTTGTACAATCATCCTAGAGTATGCCAGTTTGGAGTATAAATACTTGTACAATCATCTTGGAGTATGAATACTTGTACAATTATCCAAGAGTATGCCAGTTTGGAGTATGAATACCTGTACAATCATCCTAGAGTATGCCAGTTTGGAGTACAAATACTTGTACAATCACCCTAGAGTATGCCAGTTTGGAGTATAAATACTTGCACAATCATCTTGGAGTATGAATACTTGTACAATTATCCAAGAGTATGCCAGTTTGGAGTATGAATACCTGTACAATCATCCTAGAGTATGCCAGTTTGGAGTATAAATACTTGTACAATCACCCTAGAGTATGCCAGCTTGGAGTATAAATACTTGCACAATCATCATATAGTATGCCAGTTTGGAGTATAACTACTTGTACAGTCATCATAGAGTATGCCAGTTTGGAGTATAACTACTTGTACAGTCATCATAGAGTATGCCAGTTTGGAGTATAACTACTTGTACAATCATCCTAGAGTATGCCAGTTTGGAGTATAAATACTTTTACAATCATCCTAGAGTATGCCAGTTTGGAGTATAAATACTTGTACAATCATCATAGAGTATGCCAGTTTGGAGTATAAATACTTGTACAATCATCATAGAGTATGCCAGTTTGGAGTATAAATACTTGTACAATCATCATAGAGTATGCCAGTTTGGAGAATAAATACTTGTACAATCATCATAGAGTATGCCAGTTTGGAGTTTGTTATGGTCTGATGATGTTAATGCTATGGGTGGATATGTTAAGAAGGTTATGTCTGGATTATTATCTCGGTGGATTTATTTTGTCATTGATGTTTCTGGGTATTTTGTATACTTGTGCTATTATTGCAGATTATTTCATGAGGTCAAATGTAGGTGTCCACTGTCCACTGTCCACTAGCTGTTTCTAACAGCATGTCTGTCTCTCAGGCAATATATTTGACATCTTGCATAATATGAGTGTTGAACTCATTTGCACTTTGCTTTTTCTCTTCTAGGAAAATCAACTACATTCATAAATATTTCAGTCTGTTTAATGTCAACTGACGTAAATAATGATAAAGTAATAAACCATTTGAAGTGCGTACAAGTAAACTTTGGTACAACGGATGCATTAGTCAGTTGGACGCTAAAAGACATGTTGACAGCTTTGGCATCTAATTATGTCATTGCTATGTTAATCAAATGCAAATTGCAGTATTACCTTTGGAAAACATGCACATAAGGCATGACAGCTTGATGAAATAGTAATTAAATGTTGGTAATTATGCAGCAGATTATGGATTTTTTTGTTAACACAGACTTTTTGTTGGTGTCTAAGTTACATTTAATCAATAAGGCCATATGAGCTTTTTAGACGTATTTCATTACTTGTGTGCATAATAGTATATTTATTGTAGTCTGTAATGCAACCTTCTCCCACAACCACTAACTCGGTGTGGAAAAAAGTGGTTTCAAAGTAGCCAGCTGAATTGTTTACGTAGTATGCATGCAGTCACTGCCTATCAGCATGCATGCAGTCATTGCCTGTCAGCATGCATGCTGTCACTGCCTGACAGCATGCATGAAGTCACTGCCTGTCAGCATGCATGCAGTCGCTGCCTGTCAGCATGCATGCAGTCGCTGTCTGTCAGCATTCATGCAGTCTCTGCCTGACAGCATTCATGCAGTCACTGCCTGTCAGCATGCATGCAGTCGCTGCATGTCAGCATGCATGCAGTCGCTGCCTGTCAGCATGCATGCAGTCGCTGCCTGTCAGCATGCATGCAGTCGCTGCCTGTCATCATGCATGCAGTCGCTGTCTGTCAGCATTTATGGCAACAGACAAAACTTAGGATATTTAATTGACAGGTTTGTCAGTTGAAGTCTGTTTAGTATAAACATTTAATTTTGTTGTTCTAATTTATAATCATGTCAGAAGTTATTTGTAAAATAGATTGCATCAGATTTCATTGAGATTGTCTTTCCTGTTCAGATAGTTCCTGGCATATCACTGTTGCATCTTTTTGGCTCTCTCAGATGTCGCAGTAATTTGAAATTATCATTTTCACCTGTAGAATTGTAGCATATAAACATTTGTATTTGTGAATGTTGTATACATGCCTTTTGGAAATTACAAATTATCAATGATGCATTTCCAAAACATACATCTGCATATCAATCATCCTTCCCTTAATGTGAACTAGAATTGAGTAAGCTTTGTACCCCTGGTGTGTTCCTGCTTGAATCTGTGCAGATCTACCTCTGAACTTGCTCCCCAAAATGGTGATAGTCCTGTGAACAACTGTCCTTTGAACAACTGTCCTGTGAACAGCTGTCCTGTGAACAATTGTTCTGTGAGCAACTGTTCTGTGAACAACTGTCCTGTGAACAACTGTCCTGTGAGCAACTCTCCTGCAAACAACTGTCCTGTGAGCATCTCTCCTGCAAGCAACTCTCCTGCAAACAACTGTCCTGTGAACAACTGTCATATCAGCAACTGTCCTGTGATCAACTGTCCTGTGAACAACTGTCCTGTGAACAACTGTTCTGTGAACAACTGTTCCGTGAGCAACTGTCCTGTGAACAACTGTCCTGCGAGCAATTTTCCTGCGTGCAACTCTCCTGCGAACAACTGTCCTGCGAACAACTGTCATATCAGCAACTGTCATGTGAGCAACTGTCCTGTGAGCAACTGTCCTGTGAGCAACTGTCCTGTGAGCAACTGTCCTGTGAGCAACTGTCCTGCGAACAACTGTCCTGCGAGCAATTCTCCTGCATGCAACTCTGCTGCGAACAACTGTCCTATGATCAACTGTCCTGTGAACAACTGTCGTATCAGCAACTGTCCTGTGAACAACTGTCCTGTGATCAATTGTCCTGTGATCAACTGTTCTCTGAACAACTGTTCTGTGAACAACTGACCTGTGAACAACGACGTGTGAACAACTGTCCTGTGAACAACTGTACATGGTTTTTGATAAGGGGTGAGCACTAATGAGCAGAATGGGGGTCACTTGAGAAGTAAACGAGTTGGCACAGAGTTAGGATACAAGCTGAATGTTGTTATCGTCGGTTTAAATCAAATGGAAAAATATGTATAACTGCATAATGGAATATGCTTAAGAACTAATTGTTAAGAAATTGTTTGACAATTCTTGCTGTGTTGTATTTGATACATTTAGACAACTGGGTTGTTAATAATGGAAACAGCCTGCCTGTACATTCACTTGTCAGTGAGAATGGTTGCACCTATCAGAAGAAGGCCAGTGGCCAGTGAATGCTGACTCTTGCTGTGACACGAGCCTTCCCTCCTAGCTAAGTGTCCTAGTTGACCCTCACCTCTCCCTCAGATCCCACACACAGATGGTGTAGTCTTTAGCACATTACCAGGTTGCCTGGCTCCTCTCACACAAGGTGCCTTCCTTGAATCTCTTTTCATCTGTTTCCAGGGAAAATTCCATGTGATACATTATGACCCTATATATAAATGTGATGTGGAAGTCCACAATGACGATAGGAAGACTCTTGTCATACAGCTCAGTAATACTGTGTGGTTTGTGGGCTTTTCTAAGTTAATTATTATAAATTTATTTACAGTTTAAGATGACTTAGAGCTAGCATCAAGTATCACATTGAATTACACAGTACACCCACCACTTTGGTGTACAACCAATAGATCCAACGTGACATCTGGTGTAATGCAGTGTGGGGCCAACCAATAGATCCAACGTGACATCTGGTGTAATGCAGTGTGGGGCCAACCAATAGATCCAACGTGACATCTGGTGTAATGCAGTGTGGGGCCAACCAATAGATCCAACGTGACATCTGGTGTAATGCAGTGTGGGGCCAACCAATAGATCCAACGTGACATCTGGTGTAATGCAGTGTGGGGCCAACCAATAGATCCAACGTGACATCTGGTGTAATGCAGTGTGGGGCCAACCAATAGATCCAACGTGACATCTGGTGTAATGCAGTGTGGGGCCAACATTGTACTAGAGTTTAGAACAGTACAGTTGCATCTCTGGTCTTTCACCAACAAAGTGCTCATATAATAATGGTCTGTTATGACAGTACAGTACATATAGTACAGGGTCGTTCTTATAATTGCCTATCAAGCTAGATGAGCTCTTACAACAGTGATCTCTCAAGACAGGACGGTTCTTATAACAGTGCTCTCTAAGGAAAGGTGATCACTCATGACTGTGATCTCTTAAGACAGGTCTGTTCATGTGTCATACAACAATGTTCTCTAAGGAAAGGTGATCACTCATGATTGTGATCTCTTAAGACAGGACTGTTCATGTGTCATACAACAATGTTCTCTAAGGAAAGGTGATCACTTATGACCGTGGTGATCTCTTAAGACAGGTCTGTTCATATGTCATACAACAATGTTCTCTAAGGAAAGGTGATCACTCATGACTGTGATCTCTTAAGACAGGTCTGTTCATGTGTCATACAACAATGTTCTCTAAGGAAAGGTGATCACTTATGACCATGGTGATCTCTTAAGACAGGTCTGTTCATGTGTCATACAACAATGTTCTCTAAAGAAAGGTGATCACTTATGACCGTGGTGATCTCTTAAGACAGGACTGTTCATGTGTCATACAACAATGTTCTCTAAGGAAAGGTGATCACTTATGACTGTGATCTCTTAAGACAGGTCTGTTCATATGACATACAACAATATTCTCTAAGGAAAGGTGATCACTTATGACCATGGTGATCTCTTAAGACAGGACTGTTCATGTGTCATACAGCAATGTTCTCTAAAGAAAGGTGATCACTTATGACCATGGTGATCTCTTAAGACAGGACTGTTCATGTGTCATAAAACAATGTTCTCTAAGGAAAGGTGATCACTTATGACTGTGATCTCTTAAGACAGGTCTAATCATATGTCAAACAACAATGTTCTCTAAGGAAAGGTGATCACTTATGACCATGGTGATCTCTGAAGACAGGACTGTTCATATGTCATACAACAATGTTCTCTAAGGAAAGGTGATCACTCATGACTGTGATCTCTTAAGACAGGATTGTTCATGTGTCATACAACAATGTTCTCTAAGGAAAGGTGATCACTTATGACCATGGTGATCTCTTAAGACAGGTCTGTTTATATGTCATACAACAATGTTCTCTAAGGAAAGGTGATCACTTATGACCGTGGTGATCTCTTAAGACAGGTCTATTCATATGTCATACAACAATGTTCTCTAAGGAAAGGTGATCACTTATGACTGTGATCTCTTAAGACAGGTCTGTTCATGTGTCATACAACAATGTTCTCTAAGGAAAGGTGATCACTTATGACCATGGTGATCTCTTAAGACAGGTCTGTTCATATGTCATACAACAATGTTCTCTAAGGAAAGGTGATCACTTATGACCGTGGTGATCTCTTAAGACAGGACTGTTCATACGTCATACAACAATGTTCTCTAAGGAAAGGTGATCAATTATGATTGTGATCTCTTAAGACAGGTCTGTTCATGTGTCATACAACAATGTTCTCGAAGGAAAGGTGATCACTCATGACTGTGATCTCTTAAGACAGGTCTGTTTATATGTCATACAACAATGTTCTCTAAGGAAAGGTGATCACTTATGACTGTGATCTCTTAAGACAGGTCTGTTCATTTGTCATACAACAATATTTTCTAAGGAAAGATGATCACTTATGACTGTGATCTCTTAAGACAGGTCTGTTCATATGTCATACAACAATGTTCTCTAAGGAAAGGTGATCACTTATGACCGTGGTGATCTCTTAAGACAGGTCTGTTCATATGTCATACAACAATGTTCTCTAAGTAAAGGTGATCAATTATGATTGTGATCTCTTAAGACAGGTTTGTTCATTTGTCATACAAAATATTCTCTAAGGAAAGGTGATCACTTATGACTGTGATCTCTTAAGACAGGTATGTTCATATGTCATACAACAATGTTCTCTAAGGAAAGGTGATCACTTATGACTGTGATCTCTTGAGACAGGTCTGTTCATGTGTCATACAACAATGTTCTCTAAGGAAAGGTGATCACTTATGACCATGGTGATCTCTTAAGACAGGTCTGTTCATATGTCATACAACAATGTTCTCTAAGGAAAGGTGATCACTTATGAATGTGATCTCTTAAGACAGGTCTGTTCATATGTCATACAACAATGTTCTCTAAGGAAAGGTGATCACTTATGACTGTGATATCTTAAGACAGGTCTGTTCATGTGTCATACAACAATGTTCTCTAAGGAAAGGTGATCACTTATGACCATGGTGATCTATTAAGACAGGACTGTTCATATGTCATACAACAATGTTCTCTAAGGAAAGGTGATCAATTATGATTGTGATCTCTTAAGACAGGTATGTTCATGTGTCATACAACAATGTTCTCTAAGGAAAGGTGATCACTCATGACTGTGATCTCTTAAGACAGGTATGTTTATATGTCATACAACAATGTTCTCTAAGGAAAGGTGATCACTTATGAATGTGATCTCTTAAGACAGGTCTGTTCATTTGTCATACAACAATATTCTCTAAGGAAAGGTGATCACTTATGACTGTGATCTCTTAAGACAGGTCTGTTCATATGTCATACAACAATGTTCTCTAAGGAAAGGTGATCACTTATGACTGTGATCTCTTAAGACAGGTCTGTTCATGTGTCATACAACAATGTTCTCTAAGGAAAGGTGATCACTTATGACCATGGTGATCTCTTAAGACAGGACTGTTCATATGTCATACAACAATGTTCTCTAAGGAAAGGTGATCAATTATGATTGTGATATCTTAAGACAGGTCTGTTCATGTGTCATACAACAATGTTCTCTAAGGAAAGGTGATCACTTATGACCATGGTGATCTCTTAAGACAGGTCTGTTCATATGTCATACAACAATGTTCTCTAAGGAAAGGTGATCAATTATGATTGTGATCTCTTAAGACAGGTCTGTTCATGTGTCATACAACAATGTTCTCTAAGGAAAGGTGATCACTCATGACTGTGATCTCTTAAGACAGGTCTGTTTATATGTCATACAACAATGTTCTCTAAGGAAAGGTGATCACTTATGAATGTGATCTCTTAAGACAGGTCTGTTCATTTGTCATACAACAATATTCTCTAAGGAAAGGTGATCACTTATGACTGTGATCTCTTAAGACAGGACTGTTCATATGTCATATAAAAAATTTCTCTAAGAAAAGGTGACCACTTATGACTGTGATCTCTTAAAAGGAATAAAAACATAATTGCTTGAATTCATATTGCATTACATCCTGCTATCTATTTCCATGTCGACCAAGCAAACAAAATAAAAAAATTCAATGAATTAGAAACTCCACATTTTATGCTGTGCAGCCGGACATTTTCGAATATGCATATTTTTGGCACGTTTTTCGGGATGCCGAGATGTGATGTCACATATGACCCATACTTGCATCAGGCCGACCCTTTCCATGCATTCAGAGCATGTTTACAAGGATAGTTTTCAGGTCGAAATGAATGTCAAAATGAGTTATTGTGCGATATTCCGATGTAATACAAACACTAGTCATCATAGAGGAACAAGCAGTTTACAGTTCCACATGAATCCATTTTTATTCAAAACAATGAATGCGAGTGGGCCTACAAGTCGACTAGGTTTCGCCGAGCTTGGGCTCATTTTCAGAATAATTATATCGAATGCAACCAACGGGAGGTAATCTACACCAATAAACATACATAGCAAACATATATTGTATCCAGCTACAGAAAGTGACGTGTATAATCTCATAATATCACTAGAATATAGATGTATGAAGGAGGAATTGTACAATTTATTATAACTTAAATCAGTCAGCGAATTTCTGTCGGTGTCGCTAGCTCAGTTGGTAAATGCGTTGGTTTCTTATCATTTATCTTACAATCGGGCAACGCCGGTTCAATCCTGACGCCAAACCATTGATTTTTTTTACACTTATTTTTATGTTTTCATGAAGTAATATAAACCAAATAATGTTTATACTATGATGACCTGTTTGTAAATATTTTTATAAATTTTTGCCACAAAAATGAAAATATGGGAATTATATAACGATGTTTCTAAATTTTATTATTCTATATAATTATTCTGAAAACAAGTCCAAGCTCAACGAAACCTAGTCCACTTGTAGGCTCATTCGCATTCATTGTTTTGAATAAAATTGGATTCACGTGGAACCATAATATAACTGCTTTGTTCCTCTATGATGACTAGTGTTTTTTATTACATGGGAATATTGCACAATAACTCATTCTGACGCTCGTTTCAATCCAAAAGCTATCTTTGTAAACATGCTATGAATGCATGGAAAGGGTCGGCCTGATGCGAGTGTGGGTCATATGTGACATCACGATACCACGTGATCGCCTAGCTCATTAATTTATTATTTTCCACGGGAATCGCTACACAGACGGGTTTAAAAATTGAATTTATGCTACAAATGTATTTTACTGTATTTTTTTAATGTTCTCGAATGTTACATACAATGTTAAACTTTGTGTACATATGGAAAACGGATTTTAGCTAATGCCTTGTTTTTATTTCCTTTAAGACAAGACTGTTCTAATTACAATGTTCTCTTACATGGATTCTTAGTTGTTAGGCATGATCATTACAGAAATGGCCTCCTATAAGAAGTATAAGAACCAGTTTAATAACAGTGGTCTCTCAGTACAGTGGCATAACAAAGGACCACACAACTGCTGTGTTATCCCTAAACATAAAGGAATGTGTCTTTGTTGTGTTCTCTAAAGACTAGTGTATTTGTTATTGCAGTACAAGATTGTTTATCAATGCATTTATCACTGGCCTCAGCCAACTCATCTCCCTCCAAAGACCCCCTTCCCTGCCTGAGCTACCCTCTCTCTCTGTCTCTCTCTGTCTCTCTCTGTCTCTCTTTGTCTCTCTCTCTGTCTCTCTCTGTCTCTCTCTGTCTCTCTCTGTCTCTCTCTGTCTCTCTCTCTCTGTCTCTCTCTGTCTCTCTCTGTCTCTCTCTGTCTCTCTCTCTCTGTCTCTCTCTGTCTCTCTCTGTCTCTCTCTGTCTCTCTCTGTCTCTCTGTCTCTCTCTGTCTCTCTCTGTCTCTCTCTCTCTCTCTCTCTCTCTCTCGCTCTCTCGCTCTCTCGCTCTCTCGCTCTCTCGCTCTCTCTGTCAGCCCCTTTCCCTGTTTGAGCCATCCACTCTCTGTCAGCCCCTTTCCTGTGCTTGAGCCATCCCCTCACTGTCAGCCCCTTTCCCTGCTTGAGTCACCCCCTCTTTGTCAGCCTCTTTCAGAACCGGAGCCACCCTTTGTGATGGCTTCTTCCAGGAAACATCAATAGCAAGATTGCCAGACTCTCAACTTGCCAACTTAATTGAAAATCAGACATCATGATTGCAGTCTCAATCTAAATGTGGGTGTTGGGTAAATAGTAGTGGAACTATCCTGCTTAGTATCCCCCAGAGGTTTGATGGAATTTAAACTGACTGTGCCATTTCATGCATGGCTGATAGCTAAACCAGTGATACATTATATGTCCTATTATACTTTAAGTAGCAATCCAGAACTTGGTGGTTAGCCTCTAAAGTGTGGTTGGAATGGGCAGATTGGAAATAGATTAATCATGATTAAATATATATTTACGCACGTTTGAATTTTGACAAACCTGTCCACTTGAGAAACCAACAGCACTGCCCAAAACCACAAACATGTAAAATACTGTAACATTTGAGAGGACAGTAACAGGGACAGGGCAACTACCACTTCCTTGTGTTTGAAACCCTTCCATCCATGCATACCCCAGACAAGGTGTTATCTGCTAGACTGTGGTAGAGCCATGGGGGGTTGTTAGTTCTGGCTGAGATATCAGTGAGTAGGAAAGTAGAGTTGTTGGCCGAGATATCACCCATTGGCATATCACACAGAGTATCAGTTGGCTTCCTCTCAGATACTGAGATTGCTGTATGAAGAAGGTTCAAGTGACTGATCCAGCACTGAGGGCAGCCTACTACTCCGCACACTACACATGAGGGCACACAGGCAGGCAGCATTCAGGTGTGATGGAAAGCTCATCTTTTATCTTTCTTGTAATTTCCAGATTTGTGAGAGTATAACATGGCATCCTTTCTGCGACTCTTGGTTTCGTGTGTGTCCGTCTGTGTGTGTGTGTGTGTGCGCGTGCGTGCGTACATGTGTTGCAATGGGACCCTTAGGGTACAGTGGGACAGTGTGATGCAGACAGACACAGTGGAGCATAGTGTGATGCAGAGCAATACAGTTGGGCACAGATAGTGTGAAGCAGAGCAGTACAGTTGGGCACAGATAGTGTGATGCAGAGCAGTACAGTGAGGTACAGATAGTGTGAATCAGAGCAGTACAGTTGGGTACAGATAGTGTGAAGCAGAGCAGTACAGTTGGACACAGATAGTGTGAATCAGAGCAGTACAGTTGGGCACAGATAGTGTGAAGTAGAGCAGTACAGTTGGGCACAGATAGTGTGAAGCAGAACAGTATAGTTGGGCACAGATAGCATGATGCAGAGCAATACAGTTGGGTACAGATAGTGTGAAGCAGAGCAGTACAGTTGGGCAAAGATGGTGTGATGCAGAGCAGTACAGTTGGGTACAGATAGTGTGATGCAGAGCAGTACAGTTGGGCACAGATAGTGTGATGCAGAGCAGTACAGTTGGGTACAGATAGTGTGATGCAGAGCAGTACTGTTGGGCATAGATAGTGTGATGTACATACATACACACCCACACATGCACACACACACACAAACAAGCAAACACAATCTTTGTGTCATGTACAAGTGTTATTATATCAAACAGTTACATTCACAGATGAATGTAGATTTAGCACTAGGTAAATGGTGTATTACCTTGTGTGACTGTCCAGACTGTTGTCACCTACTAACACATATATAGTTTGAATTGCCCCCCAAAAAGTCTAAGTTGTGACACATATAGAGGCAGCTGGGAGGTGGCCTGACCAAGCTGGCAAGGTCACCAGACAGAGTCACACTGATTCAGTTAACTTCTTGTCCAGACACTACTTCAGCCTCTTGTGTATTCTTGATCCCAATTTGTTGCTGAAGCAAGGGCCCATGACTTATTGTGCAAGCCTTCATTTGTAAACAGCATTCTGTGTGTCCAGCCAGTTCAATTTTGCAGCAGACAGTGTAGGCCAACTCACTGGAATCATTTGATTTACAGACATGATTGCACAATTTCAGACTCAATCAGTCACATCTTGTGCACACACACACACCCCTAATACTATCCATCGATCAGGTAATTCTGTTCCATCAGCCCCCAAGAGCCGGTGTACCTTCATTTGTGTCACTCGCTAGTTTATTCAGCTGACATGTTTCTATAAACGCGTAAAATCAACTTTGGAGTTTGCAAATTCAGATGTTCAGTAGATTAGATATGACCTAGTGGTTTTGTTAGCACTCAAATGTGATTTGCATTGATTTTGTAGTTGATGATTTTAGCATTTCCATTTTTTCTTCCAGGTTGAAATTGTGTACTTTGTTGGTATTTGAGTGATGTTAAAGTAATGGAGTTTGTCATGAGCTGTGCGTCATCATTTAAATACACTTGTTCCTCATGTACGTTTGTACAGTAATTAAATTCCTTTTTATACCTTTCTTGCATGAAAGTTATTTATATCAATTATTTAATCTTTCTCATAATGGTTATATGATTTCCGTTGAAGCAACACGTCGGTGTGGGTCGTACTTATGAATTTAACATGAAAAAATCACTATTATAATAAATGACTAGTTTGTGTATGTGCAAACTCTGTGCTTTGTCATGTTCTCATAAAGAGATATTACACGGTGCTAACTAATCACATTCTCCTGCCTCTGTTGTCTCTCACTTCAATTTAACAATCATGCAAGCCATGAAGACAGTCTTCTAACACCACTGACCTCCTCCAGGTAGAGTGACCTCCTCCATGTAGAGCAAGTCATGAAGACAGTCTTGTTGTGTTGAGCCAGTGAGGTCCTCCAGGTAGAGCAAGTCATGAAAACAGTCTTATTGTCTTGAGTCAGTTAGCTCCTCTAGTTAGATCAAGTCATGGAAACAGTCTTGTTGTCTTGGATCAGTTAGCTCCTCTGGTTAGAGCAAGTCATGAAGATAGTCTTCTAACACTGACCTCCTCCAGGTAGAGTGAGCTCCGCCATGTAGAGCAAGTCATGGAGACAGTCTTGTTGTGTTGAGCCAGTGAGGTCCTCCAGGTAGAGCAAGTCATGAAAACAGTCTTGTTGTCTTGAGTCAGTTAGCTCCTCTAGTTAGATCAAGTCATGGAAACAGTCTTGTTGTCTTGGATCAGTTAGCTCCTCTGGTTAGAGCAAGTCATGAAGATAGTCTTCTAACACTGACCTCCTCCAGGTAGAGTGAGCTCCTCCAGGTAGAGCAAGTCGTGAATATAGTCTTGTTGCCTTGGGTCAGTTAGCTCCTCTAGAACTTTAGAGCAAGTCATTGAGACAGTCTTGATGTCTTAAGCCAGTGAGCTCCTCTAGTTAGAGCAAGTTGAGGAGACAGTCTTGTTGTGTTGAGCCAGTGAGCTCCTCCAGGTAGAGCAAGTCGTGAATATAATCTTGTTGCCTTGGGTCAGTTAGCTCCTCTAGAACTTTAGAGCAAGTCATTGAGACAGTCTTGTTGTCTTGGGTAAGTTAGCTCCTCTAGTTAGAGCAAGTTTAGGAGACAGTCTTGTTGTGTTGAGCCAGTGAGCTCCTCCAGGTAGAGCAAGTCTTGGAATCAGTATTGTTGTATTGGATCAGTTAGCTCCTCTGGTTAGAGCAAGTCATGAAGATAGTCTTGTTATCTTGAGTCAGTGAGCTCCTCAAAGTAGAGCAAGTCATGACGACAGTCTTGTTGTCTTGAGTCAGTTAGCTCCTCTAGTTAGAGCAAGTTGTGGAGACAGTCTTGTTGTCTTGACCTCCTCCAAGTAGAGCAAGTCATGGAGACAGTCTTGTTGTGTTGAGCCAGTGAGCTCCTCCGGGTAGTAGAGCAAGTCATGAAGACAGTCTTTTTGTCTTTGGTCAGTTAGCTCCTCTAGTTAGAGCAAGTCATGGAGACAGTCTTGTTGTGTTGAGCCGGTGAGCTCCTCCAGGTAGAACAAGTCATGAAGACAGTCTTTGGTCAGTTAGCTCCTCTAGTTAGAGCAAGTCATGGAAACAGTCTTGTTGTGTTGAGTCAGTGAGCTCCTCCAGGTAGAGCAAGACATGGAGACAGTCTTGTTATCTTGAGTCAGTGAGCTCCTCCAAATAGAGCAAGTCATGGAGACAGTCTTGTTGTCTTAAGCCAGTGACCTCCTCCAGGTAGAGCAAGTCATGGAAACAGTCTTGTTGTCTTGGATCAGTTAGCTTCTCTGGTTAGAGCAAGTCGTGAATATAGTCTTGTTGCCTTGGATCAGTTAGCTCCTCTAGAACTTTAGAGCAAATCATTGAGACAGTCTTGATGTCTTGAGCCAGTGACCTCCTCATGGTGTTTATTTTAAGTAGCCACTCTGGGAATGATTGTTTGGTCAGATAATACCCCACAGTGTAAACTGCTAAGTGGCTATGATGCCCCGTAATGTAAACAGTGAGAGCATGTGGTTGGGGGTTGGTAATGGGGTAGTTGGAGGGTAATATATCTAAACCAATATTGTTGCCTGTGGTCTCCTCTTTGTAACTTAGTACTGGTCTTTTGTGTAGGATTTGGTAGATATGCAAGTGCCACTCTTCAACTATCAGGGGTTGACTATGAGGGGATTAATGAGTAAGTAATGAACCCAGCAGCTGGAGCAACACAGACAGTGGTAGTGGGGCAGTCTACACCAATTAGGAAGTCAGCAAATGAATGCAGGACATCTTCACACCTAGGTAAATGTTCTAAATTTTGAAATACTCTTAAGAGTGTGCTGTTTGTTTAGAGTCCTACAGAAACTCACTGAAAGTGTGATGTTTGTTTAGAGCCTTACGGAAATGTGTTGATTAATGTGGTGAAATTCTCTGAAAGTGTTTTTTTTTGAGAGACAAGGAGAAACTCTGAGAGTTTGTTGTTTTTGATAATCTCGAGGCACTTCTATCAGAGTCGGTTGTTAGTTGGAATGTCCTGTCATATCTCTTTGTGTGTGTTCTTTGTTGTGAGCCTGGACAAACTGGCTGACAGGGTGTTGATTGTTGAGTGCCCTGGATGTAAAGATCTCTTAAAATGGCTGGTACTGACAGATTTTGGCTGGATCTATAAGTGCTAAGATTTATGCGTGCCCAAGAATTAACTCTGATTGCAACATTGAAGATGTTTTCATTACATTATCATGTAATCAGATGTAGCCTATAAGTGATTGATGGATATGTGTATGATCGACACCTTGTCTTGGTATTGACAGCTGATATATAGAAGCTAGAATTAATTGCTGAAGGCAAAGGACAGTTACCTTGGAATAAGGGTAGCTGTTTATTATATCAAACTGCACCTTTGCAAGTTGTATGCAGCTGTCATTGCATGAGACAGCTGCATAGAAACACAAGTACTCGGACAAGGCCGCATGCCATGTCTGATGTTACTATGCCAGCATAATTATAGTGGAATGCAGGTCACAAAGATATTATTTGATATTTATTTCACTCTCCCAATGATTGAATTTAGCCAAAGTGAAAGTTGGTGTTGGGGACTATTTTCTCTATCATCACTGTCATGTGGGGTTAGAACAATTGAATGTTGGTCATGTTGTCTGCATTGCGACATACAAAAATTCAGTCTTAATTCAACATGTGTGATTATGAAATCAGAATTGCACCGAGCATATGACACACACATAATAATACAGCACTTACTGCCTGTGACTGGGTCGACTTTGACAGGGTGATGGGGCAGCTAGAGGGGTGCAGGTGTATGGGTTTCCCCGGGTGTATATGTAATTGCTTCCTTTGTGTTGTCTGTGCAACCAACAAAGGGGAGTGATGGCAAATAAGAAGGAGGAAGTAACCAAGTACTGAGTCACACAACAGCCAGGAATATGGAGTGGAGTGAACTGATGTCACTTCAGAATAGGAACCTTTTTTAAGAGGAAATGACAACCAAGGATTCAGTATGCTGACAGGGTCGTTTGATAGAGTATATCTATGATATACCACTCGCAATGTCAGATTGGTGGAGTTAACTAAGTTCTGTGTGAATCTACATTCTGTGGTACCCATGTGACACCCAAGTACTGTATTCCACTTACTCAATGCAGTGGTTCATTTTGCAGTGGATGAAATTATAGGTTGTGCAACTATTTACTATGGATCTCTGACATATATAATATGTTTATTTAAATAAACTTTAACCTTTAGCTGAGAACTTCACTCCGTGACTTCTTATGCATATTTCTCCTTTTTGAAATTTCACCTCAGTGAAACCATTTGTTGACATCATGATTTATATAATTGACTTCATGAAAAGTTAATTATAACAGCAGTTATAAACATTGGATACTTTTGATCTTAAACCCATTTCCACTGACAATATAATTTCTGCTGTCTCCAATGATAGCATGTTAAACCAATATTTTCTGGGAAAGCATTGGTGGTGCCCTCTGGGGAGTGGCTTACTATTCAATTCATTCATTGATTCCATCTTTCCCCAACAGGTAAAAAGCCTAATGGGTGGGCAGCTAAAGTTATATACGTGTAAATGGTTTACTATTTAAATAATTTTTTGGTCTGATTGAAGCCGTGACAAGTTCATGTGAACTTTATCACAAACTCCAGGACAAGCCAGGGTAACTGAAGCAGCAGTTTTGTGAAACTCACCAAACTTGACCTGCAGTGATAAAACAGGAAGATAAACCTGACTGGTGTAGTGTCATCAAAGTGGTCCATAGTGAAGCAGTTCAGAAACCCTGCTTATGACTAAGATGCATCCCTCCATAATGATGGTTGACACTGGTCATCTTTGTTTGTCTCCCTTCAGGGCACCTGTCTAGACCCGGCCATTACGAGCAAATTACCACATTTCAACATGCACACCTAACAAGTAACCATATACCTCTTTGTACTTAACTAATGACAGAGAGTTAACAGACACAATGGCTGCCATGACAGTTGGTTTGCATTTAAGCACACACTGAAAGCAGTTCTTTCATCACAACCCTCGACTAAAAATGGTGTGAAGTGTGGAGGGCAACAGGATACCAGCAATGAGATTTGTTGTCGGATAACAAGAACTTTATCTTGTCTTTGTGAGTGGTGGTGAGCGAGCCATTTGACTGACACACCAGCTACTATTGCTGGAGGTGCTGTGTGATGACCCCCAGACTATTCGTCACCTGACATACCATGTGTTCACTCAAGCGTGACCACCCACAGGTAGCCTTGTACTCCAGTAGAGTACATTGTGGGTTTCAACACATGTCACTGGTGCCAGCAACCATAGCCACTTTGTGTTTAGGGCAACAATGTAGACATTAATGATTGGGTTCAGTTCTTCATCTTAATTTGCGTAAAATAGATTTAATTTCTCTAACAAGGTTCTGTATTTTATTTCTTCCATAAAATAGACATTACAACCATGTGGTTTACGTGCCTTGTCACTGTAGTCATATACATGGAGCAAACAACATTTCACAAAAGATGACAAAAGGTATTAGGTTAAAATTAATTGATTTACCATAATTAATGTGCATGCTGTGTACAGGATTAGTTTGTAAAATTATGCACATTCTGTGTTTGTACCATTACACTATATTGGGAATTAATTACAATACAAGTTAATAAACTAATCAATGATTACTTAGAAACTAAGAAACAAATAGGGGTGAAATGTATATATATTTATTTGAGAGTGGGCAACTGTCCTACACTTTACAATACACAAGATCATAGTAGCTTTCTATATATGAAATTTAGCATTCATCGTCTTCAATACTCAGTATTCACTGCATGTAACATGGACAAGCCGATGGTACCATAGAGCAGTGTGTAGGCCTTGGTGCAGTCAATGCCTCCAGCCAGTCAGTCTAACACCCATATGTGATCGATAGCCATGTGTTAATACTCGTTACAACTTCGTGTAGCTCCGTTTGGTCTGATCGGCCTAAGTCTAGTATCTTATTGATCCCCAAAAGGTGATTAGCAAGCTATGAAGGATATATTACAATCCATCTTCACAGTCCTGGGAGTGGTGACATTTCACGATATTCTCATTGTCATCGAACTGAATTGTGTGCCATTTTTATTGAACATTGAACTGCACTTGCCTTTCCAGTATCCCATATGCCTGTACATTCTGGCAATAGATCATCACCTTCATGGTCATCATTTTGAAATGATAACTACCTTGTAAATGAAAATGTGTGCAATTATCAGTAAAATGAGTTCAGTTATCAGTGGAAACATGCAAAAAGTAGATGTTCTTCGGATTATTTGTCAAAATCATCAAATATTATTGTGCTCAATTTAAAGTAAAATGTGCATGACCTGTACCTTTGTGTCTAGTAGATAGTCATCAAATAAAATGATTTGACTATAATTATGTCCTGTGAATTTTTGCTTTGCTCAGATTGTGAGTTTTCCTAGAGTCTTCCCTGTGTACACAAATCCTCCCACTTCTGTCACCTGTAATGATGTCACCTGTAATGATGTCACCTGTAATAATGCATTTTATTAGGTTTGTGTTTAGTATTTTATTTCATTATACCCACTTATATAAATACAATGAACAGAAAGTGTGACTTAAAGTTGTGATAGTATTTCATGTGATACTTCTCTGTGATTTTTGTCAGATTTTATTTCCAACATACATTCTCATGACATCTATGGTTGTTGTTGAATACCAGACTCAAACCAACTCTTGTTGATCCTTTTTCACAAAGTGGTTACAACAATCATAATGGTTGTTTCTCTTGTCAGAATCTACAGTGCATGTTGAGTAAGTGCTGTCCCGTTTAGTGACGACTCGATGGTCCAAGTAGAGTGAGTGAACACGGCAAAGGCTGTCAACAATGCTTACTGTTGTCTGCGTACAATGCAATGTGGGCGTGGTCCTTCTCTCTCAAGCATTTCCGATATGGAACAGATGAAAATATTCACTGTTGTATTCATTGTGTTAGGTGTGAGAAGCTGCCCTACAAATGAGCCGTGATGTATGGGTGAAAGGGGTGTAGGGAGGTTGACTACATCATTGTTATAAAACTAACCGTTAAGAAAGCGACTCATTGTTTTTCATTATGCTAGTACTTCAATATTTAGGAACATTTGTACAGTCATGGACTGTCTATCTGTTCTTTTGATATTTCTTTTCGCTGTAATTTAAAATTCCAAATATCGAATTTATTAATGGTTCTGTTCAGCTGTAACTACTGTACTGCCAAGTACGGCAAGACAATGTTACAAAGCTGTTTTACTTTCATCCTGTACTTTATAAACCACTTAACATGCCAAACTATTCATACGGTTGCTCTACCTTAAATCACATATCGAATAAACTTGAGTACTTCCTGCTCTCCCCTTCCGGCCCTTGAACACTGTCAGGTGAGAATTCTCGATTCAGGGAAAGGAAGTTGATTGTGTAATGAGGTAAGCTATTGTCCAGCAAGTCAGACTGGTGTCGTTGTAAAGCGTCTTCTATGTCATCAAACTTCTTTGGCAAACCCACAAACTTGTCCTTTAAAAAAATCAGTGGTAGTTGGATCTACACTGTAATTTGTTTTTTAGTATTAAAAAAAGAACCATTTTATTAAAGGGGCAATCATTATAGATTTTCTAAATTTAGGAGACAAGTTTGTGTAGTGCCGTGGTGCAGTGGCTAGAGCTTCGGACTCTCAACTGAGAGAACCCAGGTTCGAATCCTGTGCGGTGGTGTCAAACTTTGGGCAAGTTCCTTCACTATACGTTGCTCCAGTTCACTCAGCTGTATGAATGAGTACCTGGCTATAGATAGTGGTGGATATTTATGTATGAATAGTCTTCACGCATTAATTGCAGTGTAGCTGGATGCTTCCCAGAGAAGTCGAGATGGTGTTCGGTTGAACAGGTCTGCCAGGGAGTAAAGTGTAAAGTGCTTTGAGCAGTTCTGAGGACTGGATACTAATTAGCGTGCACCCCCTTTTTAACAGCATCCGACTCCATGACAGTGATCTCAATGCCAAACTTGACTGTTGAATCCATCAATCTGTTTGAATTTCTACCAATATGACACTTGATTCAAATTATCAGATTTTTACAGTGTTCTGGTATCCTGTTGCTCGTATGTGAGATGCATAAATCGCTTGTCAGTCACGTCTACCGAGATGACTGTACTCGGGAACTTCAGGAACCAAAGAAAATGTATGCTTATTAGAACACAAAATTGTACACTTATTAGAACGTACCCTATTGTTACAGTGATGACAATCCTCCGTTGTCTTAGTGGTGATCACTACCCACTCTGTTGTCATAGAGATGATCACCACCCTATTGTTACAGTGATGACAACCCTCTGTTGTCTTAGTGGTGATCACTACCCACCCTGTTGTCATAGAGATGATCACCACCCTATTGTTACAGTGATGACAATCCTCCGTTGTCTTAGTGGTGATCACTACCCACCCTGTTGTCATAGAGATGATCACCACCCTATTGTTACAGTGATGACAACCCTCTGTTGTCTTAGTGGTGATCACTACCCACTCTGTTGTCATAGAGATGATCACCACCCTATTGTTACAGTGATGACAACCCTCTGTTGTCTTTGTGGTGATCACTACCCACTCTGTTGTCATAGAGATGATCACCACCCTATTGTTACAGTGATGACAACCCTCTGTTGTCTTAGTGGTGATCACTACCCACTCTGTTGTCATAGAGATGATCACCACCCTATTGTTACAGTGATGACAACCCTCAGTTGTCTTAGTGGTGATCACTACCCACCCTGTTGTCATAGAGATGATCACCACCCTATTGTTACAGTGATGACAACCCTCCGTTGTCTTAGTGGTGATCACTACCCACCCTGTTGTCATAGAGATGATCACCACCCTATTGTTACAGTGATGACAACCCTCTGTTGTCTTAGTGGTGATCACTACCCACTCTGTTGTCATAGAGATGATCACCACCCTATTGTTACAGTGATGACAACCCTCAGTTGTCTTAGTGGTGATCACTACCCACCCTGTTGTCATAGAGATGATCACCACCCTGTTGCTATAGTGATGATCACCACCCTGTTGCTATAGTGATGATCAACACCCTGTTGCTAGTGGAACCATTACTCCTACGTCATTGCTCTTATTTGGTATGCGGTCGTCAAGGTGATCCACCATCTTGGCTATACACAACCGAATGCTGCGCATTGTCTTCCATGGAACCCAAACGAAGCAGCAGTATTTTTATACAAGTTCTTCAGGTGAGTGGTAAACAACTGAACAGATTGTGGACTGTGTCCCTCGTGTGATTGTAATAGATGATGATGCTCCTTCTTCTGACAACAGTTGTTGTGTAGTCCACCAAAGGCCATTGCAACAATGTTGATGTTGATAAGAATGTTGGCTGAGACAGGGAGAGGGTAAACAAGTAGTACCACTCAACATAGTCATGAACTAGATACAAATTAGCAATGTAGTCATGCTAGACACAGACTGACAATGTAGTCATTCTAGACACAGACTGACAATGTAGTCATGCTAGACACAGACTGACAATGTAGTCATTCTAGACACAGACTGACACTGTAGTCATTCTAGACACAGATTGACAGTGTAGTTATTCTAGACACAGACTGATAATGTAGTCATGCTAGACACAGACTGATAATGTAGTCATTCTAGACACAGACTGACAGTGTAGTCCTTCTAGGCACAGACTGACAGTGTAGTCATTCTAGACACAGACTGACAGTGTAGTCATTCTAGACACAGACTGACAGTGTAGTCATGTTAGAATGAGGTATATGTGCTAGACAGTAGACACAGACTGACAGTGCAGTCATGCTAGAGTGAGGTATATGTGCTAGACAGTAGACACAGACTGACAGTGCATTCATGCTAGAGTGAGGTATATGTGCTAGACAGTAGACACAGACTGACAGTGCAGTCATGCTAGAGTGAGGTATCTGTGCTAGACACAGGCAGTTATGACATCAGCTGTTCTTTTATCCAGACATACATCGATTCACAATGAGATAAGATTGTGTGAGTTTTATGTAATGCAGAAACAAAGTCCGCAGTGCCTGGTACTTTTTTTAAATGTGGTAACTAATATATATCCATCAGTAATTCTGATAATTCCAGAAAGTTTACTTTTATTTCATGAAGCATTCAAGTCGTTCATTTGCACATGTATCAATGAAAGGCCAGACAAATAGATTTCACTGACATTTGAGGAATCAGCAAGAAAACATGTGCAGACCTCCTGCTTTGAAACATTAGAGATTCTTTTTTGTGGGATTCAAGAGTGATCACATTAACCAGCCAGCTGTGTACACTGTACAGTGCTCACACTAACCAGGCAGCTGTGTACACTGTACAGTGATCATGCTAACCAAGCAGCTGTGTACAATGTACATTGATCACACTAATGTACAGTGATCTCACTAACCAGCCAGTTGTGTACACTCTGCAGTGATCACACTAACCAGCCAGCTGTGTACACTGTACAGTGATCTCACTAACCAGCCAGTTGTTTACACTCTGCAGTGATCACACTAACCAGCCAGCTGTGTACACTGTACAGTGATCTCATTAACCAGCCAGCTGTGTACACTGTACAGTGATCTCACAAACCAGCCAGGTGTGTACACTGTACAGTGATCTCACAAACCAGCCAGCTGTGTACACTGTACAGTGATCACACTAACCAGCCAGCTGTGTACATTGTACAGTGATCTCACTAACCAGCCAGTTGTTTACACTCTACAGTGATCTCACTAACCAGCCAGCTGTGTACATTGTACAGTGATCTCATTAACCAGCCAGTTGTTTACACTTTACAGTGATCTCACTAACCAGCCAGCTGTTTACACTGTACAGTGATCACACTAACCAGCCAGCTGTTTACACTCTACAGTGATCACACTAACCAGCCAGCTGTGTACACTCTACAGTGATCTCATTAACCAGCCAGTTGTGTACACTTTACAGTGATCTCACAAACCAACCAGCTGTGTACACTGTACAGTGATCTCACAAACCAGCCAGGTGTGTACACTGTACAGTGATCTCACAAAGCAGCCAGCTGTGTACACTGTACAGTGATCACACTAACCAGCCAGCTGTGTACATTGTACAGTGATCTCACTAATCAGCCAGTTGTTTACACTCTACACTGATCTCACTAATCAGCTAGCCGTCTACAGTGATCACACTAACCATCTAGCCTTGTATAGTGATCACACTAACCAAGCAGCTGTGTACACTGTACAGTGATCAAACTAACCAGCCAGTCGTGTACACTGTACAGTGATCACACTAACTAGCCAGCTGTGCACATTGTACAGAGATCACACTAACCAGCCAGCTGTGTACACTGTACAGTGATCACACTAACCAGCTAGCAGTATGTACTATACAGTGATCATACTAACCAGCTAGCAGTGTACAATGATCACTCTAACCGGCCAGCTGTGTACACTGTACAGTGATCACACTAGCCAGCCAGCTGTGTACACTGTACAGTGATCACACTAACCAGCTAGCCGTGTACACTGTACAGTGATCACACTAACCAGACAGCTGTGTATAGTGATCACACTAACCAGACAGCTGTGTATAGTGATCACACTAACCAAGTAGCTGTGTATAGTGATCACACTAACCAAGTAGCTGTGTACAGTGATCACACTAACCAAGTAGCTGTGTATAGTGATCACACTAACCAGACAGCTGTGTACAGTGATCACACTAACCAGACAGCTGTGTATAGTGATCACACTAACCAGACAGCTTTGTACAGTGATCACACTAACCAGACAGCTGTGTATAGTGATCACACTAACCAAGCAGCTGTGTAGAGGCCATTTTACAGGCAAACAGTTATTAAATGTGATCAGACAGTTTTTCTGATTTCATTACATAGTTTCCCTGAATGTTGCTGATTGTGTCCTTTTATTACATCTAGCGTGGCAGTTTGATTGATTATGATGTGTTTCTCACTTGTATACAAAATGTACTGTTGAGTGCCTTGAAATCACTATAGCATACTACAACCATCTCAGACTGTTGTATCCTTTAGGGAGGTGGAGTGAGTGTAGGGATGAGGACAGTCATGTAGGGAGGTGGAGTGAGTGTAGGGATGAGGACAGTCATGTAGGGAGGTGGAGTGAGTGTAGGAATGAGGACAGTCATGTAGGGAGGTGGAGTGAGTGTAGGAATGAGGACAGTCATGTAGGGAGGTGGAGTGAGTGTAGGGATGAGGACAGTCATGTAGGAAGGTGGAGTGAGTGTAGGAATGAGGACAGTCATGTAGGGAGGTGGAGTGAGTGTAGGGATGAGGACAGTCATGTAGGGAGGTGGAGTGAGTGTAGAGATGAGGACAGTCATGTAGGAAAGTGGAGTGAGTGTAGGGATGAGGACAGTCATGTAGGAAGGTGGAGTGAGTGTAGGGATGAGGACAGTCATGTAGGAAAGTGGAGTAAATGTAGGGATGAGGACAGTCAAGTAGGTAGGTAGAGTGAGCATAGGAATGAAGACAGTCAAATAGGTAGGTAGAGTGAGCATAGGAATGAAGACATGTAGGTGGAGTGAGCGTAGGTGATATTAAGATTTGTATTCATTTAGAATATGATACTTTTTTAAAGCTATAAATTCTTAATGTAACATAAAGTAGCATTTTAACCAGTGTTAAAATGAGTAAATTAAAAACACTGTAAGATGATTTGAACCTTTGGAGGATACGTGATCATAAAGGTATAAAATAGAACTACAAGAAAAGAGTCAATAGAAGACTATTACAATAAACACATGCAGGAGTACAGGAAACTTTGTATTAGCTTACCCAGCAACACATTTTGTTCATATTTAGATGTCTGCATTAAAACTATATGCACTGCATGCACCGCATGCACCGCATGCATGCACGATTACAAAAGGTCGTAAACCACGTAATGGAGTAAATTATTGTTGTCAATTGTATTGGACATGACACACAGATTTGCATAGCTCTGGCCTTGTGTTCGATGTGCAGCCATGTGGAACGTGAAGGCAGTGCTGGCTAACACAGTGTGTGGCTGTGGGGACTGTGTGGCTGTGGAGACTGTGTGGCAGTGCTAGCTGGAGATGACAGTCTTGTCAGGAACACTGCCTCTTGGACTACTCAAACTGTACTGCCATGTAGGCCTACACTATCCACTGGTGAGTACAGCCCTATAGTGGCAAGAGGGCAGGCAACCATACATACTGCAATGTTAGCAGGTTTGCTGGGGCACTGTTGAGGAGGTAACAGGTGGTATGGGTTGGTTATGTCTTCTATATATAGGTACAGATGACCTGGAACAAGGTGCTTGCTACTGGTTAGTTTGGCAGCTTGACACTCGTGTCACAGGTAAGCTGTGTTCATGTTGTATGTGCCACACAAACAACATTCTAGGTCCAGCTTACTACTTTATGTACTTGGAGATGTCTTTGTTTTAAACTAATTGCCATGTCCTCCAGTTATATCACACCAGTGTGTCCTTTCAGTGTAGTTAGTCTATAGGTGTTGAAGGTAAAAAGAGGCTTCTTTTAGACTCCAGCGCTCATACCTAAAGATGTCTAATGAGTTACAAAGAGTAATGCTTCACAGCAGTATTCCTGTCTTACTGTAGTTGGGAAGGAATTATGCATGTAGTCATTTCAAAATATGTACAAGAGAATGGCTACTTTAGTGAAGTCGGTTGGTGTGTTGTCCATAAACATCTAGTAGTAATTAGTATGGTTATTGGATAAGTCCAAGATTATATATATCAAGTATGTTGTTTTTGCATTGATATAACATGCAATCTTCTGACTGTTCTTCTTGGAGGATTATTAATTCACCCAGCTATGGTTTGTCAGACAGTACTCTGTAGGTATACCACTGGGCTGTCAATCCAGAGGACCAATGTCTAGGCAGGAGGCAGGTGCCATAGTGTTTTGATGGTGGAACCACATATTTTATATATAAGTTGGGTATTTATTAAGATTCTATGTAGTTGTAACATTGTCAATTTGAGTGAATGTGACAAATGTATTCATCCTTGTCAGATACAGAAATATAATTTTACAGATGTTATTTATCGCACACATAATTAAAGGCATAGGTTTTCTGGATGCCATGGTCATGTGTTTGGGTTGAATATTGTGAGCCAGGTATCTTGCCATTTTACAAGGTTGCTTACTAATTTCAAGTATAATTATTCATAGTATCTATGTTCACACACAAAGAGAGGTTGTCAGGCAGGTCATTAGTATAAAACGTGAAAAATGTGGTCTTAGAACAATTAATGGAAAAAAACACCATATGCTAGTTGTATACAAATGACAGTTAGATTGTCAAATGTCAATTGGGCTCAGCACAAACCCCATCAGAAGAATTTAGCTTTTCTCGCTCATTGCCACCTTACCCCCTCTGACCAGTCATGGTAACCCCCTTTGCTTGTCATTGCCATCCTGCCCTCTTTCACATGTCATTGACACCCTTCCCCTTCCCACATGTCATTGTCACCCATCCCTTGTCACCTGTCATTGTCACCCATTGCCATTGTCATCCTACTCACCTGTCATTGTCACCCTTCCCCTTCTCATTTGTTATTGTCACCCTTTGCCTTCTTGCCTATCATTGTCACCATTCCCCTTCTCACCTGTTATTGTCACCCATCCCCATCTACCTGTCATTGTCACCCTTCCTCTTCTCACCTGTTGTAGTCACCCTTCCCCCTCTCACCTGTCATTGTCACCCTTCCTCTTCTCACCTGTCATTGTCACCCTTCCTCTTCTTACCTGTCATTATCAACCTTCCCCTTCTCACCAGTCCTTGTCATCCTTCTCCTTCTTACCTGTCATTGACACACTTCTTCTTCTCACCTGTCATTGTCACCCTTCCTCCTCTCACCTGCCATTGTCACCCCTCCCTCCTCTCACCTGCCATTGTCACCCCTCCCCTTATCACCTGTGATTGTCACCCTTCCCCCTCTCATCTGTCATTGTCACCCACCCCCTTCTCACCTGTCATTGTCACCCTTCCCCTTCTCATCTGTCTTTGTTACCCATCCCCTTCTCACCTGTTATTGTCACCCATCCCCTTCTCACCTGTCATTGTCACCCTTCCCCTTCTCATCTGTCTTTGTTACCGATCCCCTTCTCACCTGTCACTGTCACCCTTCCCCCTCTCATCTGTCATTGTCACCCATCCCCTTCTCATCTGTCATTGTCACCCTTCCCCTTCTCATCTGTGTTTATTACCCATCCCCTTCTCACCTGTTATTGTCACCCTCCCCCTTCATGCATGTTATTGTCACCCTTCCCCTTCTCACCTGTCATTGTCACCCTTCCCCCTCTCACCTATTATTGTCACCCATCCCCTTCCCACCTGTTATTGTCACCCATCCCCTTCTCATCTGTTATTGGCACCCTTCCCCTTCTCACCTGTTGTTGTCACCCTTCCCTTCATGCCTGTTTTGTCACCCATTCCCTTCTCACATGTTGTTGTTACCATTCCCCTTCTCACTTGTCTGTCACCCTTCCCCTTCTCACCTAATATTGCCTACTTGCCCCCCTCACCTGTCATTGTCACCCTACCCCTGTGCTGTGAGCCCATGCTGACTGCCTGCCTGCCAGCTAACACCCTGCTGACATTCCAAGCCAAACACAGCCCAGAGTGAGTGTTTCATTTGCTCTCACATTACTGAAGTAGCCTCTTACAATCTTCATTGTATGTCTCTGATTCATGGGCTGACTCAAGGCATGGTACGCATTTCTCACCATACCATATATGGCTCTAAACACCCATTATTGTGTTTACTATTTTGCAGTGTGTATCGCTGTATGACATTTCTATATCTGTGCCACATCTGCCCCAGGAAAGGAAACATAATTTGTAATACTTATTATTCTATCTTTGGTGGCCAGTGCCTGTTATTGATTAAATTTAAACTTCAGGGATATTCACTGCTCATTAGGGAAATTGTACTCTCATTCATCATAAACCGACATTGTTTTTGTTCTTTTCCCCATTGGTGCTTCAAACATTTGTGAACTTTGCGTGGTGAGCACATTGCTGCTAAAACTACTAAAGCAGGCTTGTTTAGATGTCTGCCTAATGTCAAATGAATGTATTTGTCAAGTTGGCCATATTGTACTATCTAAATTATCATTCAGTTATGAAAAATAGCAATTGAAATACTGAAATAAAAAACATAAGTCAGACTTTTGATGAAGTGGAGTTAATGCCACATTAAATTTAGCATTAGTCACAGCACTCATGCTGCATAGATTAATTGGTGGTTAAAATTATAAACTTTCCTAGTTGCACATTTAAATGTAAATAATGTTTTACTGATTTACTCAGGACTACTAAATGGTGACCAATGTAGTTGTTGACCTCCATGCTTCTGTTGTCATATGTATGCTTCTGTCTATTAATTCATGTTCACTTCTCTGTCTGTGTTAACCTCCTCTCACATCAACTACCTGTACTCAGAAATCAAAACACTGCGTGAGTTAGTTCCTGTGTGAAGGCAGATCCAGGGGAAATGTTTGCCAGTAATTCCCAGAGCACATAACATTGAGGAAAGTCTGTTGTCTTCTAAATAGTTTTCAGAACACAGAACTGCTACAAATCCTGTATCTTTGTCTACACTATTCAAGACACTCCCAGAAAGACACATATTACAAATCTGGTGTGTAGACTGTGGTAGTATGTCTGACCTTTCATGACACATGACCTGTTGTGTGTACACCTGATAGTATGTCTGACCTTTCATGACATGACCTGTTGTGTGTACACCTGGTAGTATGTCAGACCTCTCATGACACCACCTGTTGTGTGTACACCTGGTAGTATGTCTGACCTTTCATGACACGACCTGTTGTGTGTACACCTGGTAGTATGTCTGACCTCTCATGACACAACCCGTTGTGTGTACACCTGGTAATATGTTTGACCTTTCATGGCAACCTGTTGTGTGTACACCTGGTAGTATGTCTGACCTTTCATGACATAACCTGTTGTGTGTACACCTGGTAGTATGTCTGACCTCTCATGACACCACCTGTTGTGTGTACACCTGGTAGTATGTCTGACCTTTCATGACACGACCTGTTGTGTGTACACCTGGTAGTATGTCTGACCTTTTATGACACGACCTGTTGTGTGTACACCTGGTAGTATGTCTGACCTCTCATGACACGACCTGTTGTGTGTACACCTGGTAGTATGTCTGACCTTTCATGACACGACTTGTTGTGTGTACACCTGGTAGTATGTCTGACCTTTCATGACACGACCTGTTGTGTGTACACCTGGTAGTATGTCTGACTTCTCATGACACGACCTGTTGTGTGGACACCTGGTAGTATGTCTGACCTCTCATGACACCACCTGTTGTGTGTACACCTGGTAGTATGTCTGACCTTTCATGACACGACCTGTTGTGTGTACACCTGGTAGTATGTCTGACCTCTCATGACACAACCCGTTGTGTGTACACCTGGTAATATGTTTGACCTTTCATGGCAACCTGTTGTGTGTACACCTGGTAGTATGTCTGACCTTTCATGACATAACCTGTTGTGTGTACACCTGGTAGTATGTCTGACCTCTCATGACACCACCTGTTGTGTGTACACCTGGTAGTATGTCTGACCTCTCATGACACCACCTGTTGTGTGTACACCTGGTAGTATGTCTGACCTTTTATGACACGACCTGTTGTGTGTACACCTGGTAGTATGTCTGACCTCTCATGACACGACCTGTTGTGTGTACACCTGGTAGTATGTCTGACCTTTCATGACACGACTTGTTGTGTGTACACCTGGTAGTATGTCTGACCTTTCATGACACGACCTGTTGTGTGTACACCTGGTAGTATGTCTGACTTCTCATGACACGACCTGTTGTGTGGACACCTGGTAGTATGTCTGACCTCTCATGACACGACCTGTTGTGTGGACACCTGGTAGTATGTCTGACCTCTCATGACACGACCTGTTGTGTGGACACCTGGTAGTATGTCTGACCTCTCATGACACGACCTGTTGTGTGGACACCTGGTAGTATGTCTGACCTCTCATGACACGACCTGTTGTGTGGACACCTGGTAGTACCTTTTATGACACGACTTGTTGTGTGTACACCTGTGGTAGTATCTCTCAGGTCTTCTTCGTTAATAGTATTGCATGTTTGCTAGCCATTTATTAAGAATTCCCTGAGTGTCCCTTCTGCTTAAACGTGCCTGTAACACTTGTGGTTCATCATGTGTTAATTTCCCTGAAGCCAGTAAGTAAAGAAAAGAATGGTTTCTTCAACATGGGTGACCTATTGTTGAACTGGACCAGCATTCCTTGGAGATTGTCCTATTGCTCCATCTAATGCTGGTTATAGTTGGCTTGCAGATCAGACCTACGTGCTAACATATATTCAAGAACTTAAATAGTTTTCCTTGTGAAACGAACACTACAGTTATGGATAAGACAGGACTAGAAACACGGTACCACCCACTGGGTAATGGCCATCATTATGCCATCAAAATGAAATAGTTTTGTAGGGACACCTGCAAATTGTGGGCGGATGTCAAACACAAACCAATGTAGACACAGGTTATTGTTATGTACCAATTTCATGAGTGCGTTTTATAATCACTTTTGCCACATAAACACGACAGCTGATTCATCATCACCACTGTCACTTCATCCCATCAAGCCTACCAGGAAATAATTGATTTGTGACAAAAAGGACAAGTTTTTATCTCGCCGTTTTAAAGCCTCATTCTTTCGTCATGCCGGATGTAGATTAATGCGTTTTGTGACAGATTTTATATTGCGCAGGGACATTCTAAAGACAGACACTGGCTCGGTGAGGCTGTGTTGATCTCTTAACAGTTTGTGGCATTGTATCACTGGCAGGCAGCATTCAAGCAGTGACATGTCCGCTTTGATGGCACACCCAGTCTTGACTAGTTGTTTGACAGACAAAGTAAAAAATTTTGCTGCTAGAAACTAAGTGTGTGTTATTAGTTAATTTTATAGTTTTTCACAGTTTTATTTGTTACTGTATTATATCATGTGGCAGATGTGATTCTCTCAAAGGAAGGTTCCAACCTAGTTTTTCTTTAACTTCTTATTATCAGTTCATTTTCTCTTGCATATTCTTCCAGTTTTCCTTCTGATGGATAGACATTTTTTATTTAAATATTTGCTTTAATAAAAAAGAAATGTTTCTCACAAAGGATCTATCCACAAAGAAATGTTTAGACATTGTTTAGATATAAGCAGTGACTGTCAGTGCATCATGATGAAGACAAGGTAGGGAGCAACATGTCTCTGCTCTCTTTGACAACTCCATTATGAGGCCCTGAAAGTGTTCTGATAACCAGGTCATGTTAGTGGCAAATCATGTTACATATATATCATGCCTTCTGCTGAGATTCACAAGGACTTTTAATTAAACAAGTCATGTCACATGTTTTTATGCTTTTCTTTTAAGTGCCTTTTGTTCTTGTATTGACATGGTTGTCTCGTTTGTCTTCACAACACTCAATGTAATTATATAGTTACCTTTGTTATTTAAATATTTCATAAAATATTGGCACAGAATCGTACTTCTCTCATTCTGAGTAAAAAATTAATTACTATTGATATCAAGTGTTCTATTATTTTAGACATTCCTGTCTTTATTGCTGGTTAGCATTAGCAATTCTAAAAAACCCTTTGAGATAGTTATGAAAGATCGTTGTGCATTGTTTTACAGGTAGAAGACAGGTGTGGAATGAAGTATGCAGCAGTTAATGCTTTCATCTTACATGTTGTCTGTGAGGGCCTTTGAAGTGTTGTCATCAGAGGTGTTAATTATTGTCTAGCCCAGTATTTTTATAGAATACAAATGACTCGATGCAAATTTATTTTCTACCATTCCAAATCTTTGTATTCATATTGTACCTTTGTACTGAATAATGGCTGAATAGCGGAATTAGTCATGTGGCTGGCAGTAAGGAGATACCTTCAAACGGCAAGTGTACAAGACCATTCATTATGGTAGGCACACGCACACACACGTGTGCAAGTGCGTACACACACACACACTTTTCATCTGTGAAAATATTCCATTTAACAAAGTGCACTCCAGTTAGATGATATTTTAATGTTTTGTATTTCTCAGTGATGGGTTTCTCTGTCTTGGAAATCATATGAATATGATGTTGTCTTTTTATATCATTGGAAGTTACTTCAATTAACATTGTCTTCCTACTTTGTATAACAATCTATAGATGTCAGCATAGTACCTGTATGTGCAGAACTTTGAGATAATATAATTCCCATTTAATTATTTGTTTGTTGCTTTCACTTCTCTTTGTACTCGGTGCACCTTCAAGACAGTCCCACAGCATGTAACGCTGATAAAATAATGGTACTTTTTATGGCACTCCCCAGGTCTCGCTTCGTAAACAACTAATACATTCCCAGTTATTTTGTCCAATCAATAAACTGTAAGAAAAGCTGCTTTTTCTTAATTCCCTTTTGATGAAGTGGAGTTACCATGGTCCAGCCAGTAGGCCCGCAGTGCCGTCATCAAGGAGGCTAGATTGTGTCATTCAGTTGATGCATCACTTGATGAAAAACTGTAGTTTGTGGCAGTGTATCGTTACCCTTGAGTTACCATTTGACAGCTCCGTGACAGTGTTAATCTCATCTCATAGGCTGTGCAGCTTCAGAAGGATTTATAAACTTTATGTATCTATGGCCAATCTGTGAGTCATTTTCTGAAAGCTTTTTCAGTGAAGATTTATTACTACAAAAAGCAGATTTAAAAGGATGACAACATCCTTGTATGGGTTGTTTTGTTAAACATAGTTTCTAGAAATAAAAAAGTTATAACTTTTTTAACTATATGAATTATGAAAAACAAGTCCACAGATATTAAAAAACACTAGTTCTGAATTCCTGGATGGGAAAATCTGTAATATGGCATCAATTGATGGGATGTGTAGAAATGATAGGGTGTATCAACTGTGTCATTTGCCTAAATATAGGCATTTTATAAAAACAACAATGAAACAAAATTTGTTTTTTCTAAAATCTGCGTGCGTGCATACATGTGTGTATATGTATGTGTGTAATACACTGTGTATATGTTTATATGTGTCTGCATGCATATATGTTTATCTACATGCATGTGTGTGCGAGAGCTTGCCAGAAGTGTAACGCTGCACACGTTACATAACTGACATTACTGTGCTAAATCAAGTCCTTCTCCCAAATTAGTCACCTTGATCATCTTATGTGGAACTTAAAGGTGCTATTAAGGGAGCTGCAATCTAATGGATTCACTGATGAGTCTGGCCAGTTGACCTCTGCACAAGACCTTCTGTGATATAACTTGCACAATTATGAAATGATATCTGCTCCACTGAGCAATTCCTTGCCATAGCCTAGGGACCCTGCCTGCCCACACCAGTGTCAAGAACTCAATTCTGGTGGGAGCTGCAAAAATTCAATGAATTTGTAGATGAAATTGCCTAAAGGTTTGCCGATTACTGGATTAGGTAGACGGGAATCGTGTGGAACGCTTGCCTATTTAATCAGCTTTCCTTGTAGCGCATTGTAATTCTAATGGCTTCTCTTGCTGGAAACAGTTTATTGTTATGCTTGTGATGTGAGCTGCCTGCAGGGAATGGATGTGAATTTACGAGGATGTCCTGACAAGGTATGGTCAAGTAGCAAATGGTAATCTATGTGTGTGTGTGTGCGTGTGTTGGTGTGTGTGTGTGCATTCATGCGCGCGTGTGTGTGTGTGTGTGTGTGTGTGTGTGTGTGTGTGTGTGTGTGTGTGTGTGTGTGTGTGTGTGTGTGTGTGTGTGTGTGTGTGTGTTTGATGCAGTGCTATACAACTGTAGTGTTATCCTTGGTTTGGATAAATGCGTGGTTGTTGTTGTAGGCATAGTCCAATGCCTGACTTCTTCAGTGCATTGGCAGTGTTGTGCACATTGATCATGCTAACTGTTGTACACATTTCATCAGGTTAGTAAAGCCAAGTTAATTTTGTTTACATGACAATGTTGTGCTTTCTTTTAGTGTTTGTGTCCAATCTTTGGTGTTACACCAACTACATATATGTCATTATGTTGTTGATGTCACTTAGTGGACACAGGTGAACTATGAACATGCTCTAAACCAGCACTTGGTGTCTCCCCACATTGGGGTCGTCTTTTATTGGTGACTTCAACTGTTATGATAAATGTTATGTACAATCAATCAATAACTAGCATGTAAATTCCTTTTTTCACTGAGCACATTCTGTTTCAACTACAATGTATAGCTACAGTGATAGTCTGTCTACATGTTATACATTTAAGACGTGGTAGAGATAGTAAAAACAACAGCTGCCCAGGCAACAGTGATTCAACTACAAGATCTGTGTTTTAATACAATAATTTTAATTACATCTTTATGCTTTTTAAATAAAATAAAATGTCATTACTACTACCCACATCCACATACAATTATTTGATTTCATTACTTGCTAATGGGGAAACTAGATTAGTAGTTACAAAGTCTTCAGTTGATTAGCAACTAGAATGACGCTGTCTGTCCAAATCATGCTCATTAGACTTAGTGGACATTACTGGCAGCTCAATTGTTCAGTAAAGTATTATGCAGATACAATTTTCAGAGGACAAAGTTCTTCTGCTTCAAAGTTTACAATTCCAGTGTTGGTTTCATTTTCTGGAGAAGTTCTTCCGTTGGCAGTAGTCTGTCACTGTTATTGCCACTGTGAAGTAACATTCATTAAGATACTCCTAATAAAAGAGTCATCTGGTAGTCCTTGACCTAAACTTGTTCATTGATGTAGCATTGGCCTACATATATACAGATAATTTTGTTAAATTGACCTTATATGAAACATAGTCAAGAATTTGTATTCATGGATTCATATATTTTGTAACATAATTTGTAATTTTTACCACAACTACTGTCTTAATTTTGTGATGTGAACTTACTGCTTTGTGATCATAAAATGTGGTGTTTTAATATGATGTTTTTATCTTGGACATTTATTTATGGGAAACGTGTATGTAAACAAAATTACAAACACTGGCAGTTTGTGCACATTGTCTTGATACACTGTGTCATGAATATTTCTCTAACAATTGGTTATTTTATAGCTTTGATTTACAAGCTACTAGATTGATTGCAAATTATATTAATAAGCTAAGCAGGAATAATCCCTATTCACAGCCCTCTCACAAAAGGATTCATTTGAAAGATGATGAAGAATGAGGGTATTCTTGTGAAGGTGTCAGTTCAGTCATGATTCTCACATTCTGCATGTAGTATACCAAGCATCTTGGGATACATCAATCCCCAACTCTGTCTGGCAGACACTCGATGGTCCCTAAGGGAGCAGCACTTCTCTCATGTACTCATGTTAACTAGTAGTCAGGTTCGTTTGCCTCACTATAAAATATACCAAAGTGTCATGTAGCTAGAAATGTGTCTCGGAGGACATTGTGTGACATAAACTTTACAATAAACGGCATGATTTATCACAACTGTGATATGACACTCTTCTATGACCAAGTCTGGGGAATATGTTTAAGTAATACCCACAGGGTACATGTTATTTGCCTACAGTTATGTCTAATACATATCAATGTAATTAACAAAAAGGCTAACATATTTAACTGAATGATGGTTAAGAATATCGTTAATCAATCAAATGTAATTAAAAGAGAATTGCTTTAGTATTTTGACTGTGTATTTGCATGTATCAACGGTACCTCATGTCTCCAGCATGTGTCTTTCCTTTGCCTTCTGGTCCTAGCATTCTCCTCTTTACTCTCATAACATATATTACATGCAAGCATGCACGTTTTATTGTTCATGCGTGACTCAGCATATGGACTAACTTGAATGTAAGGATGGTAGTTACAAGAGACCATGCTTTCTCTCATTGTACACTTGATGTTGCAGTCAAATTATCATGCTTAGAAACTTGTTCTAGATTGGATTCTTATAAAGAGTTAGTTCACAGCACATGATTCTCAGTTCACGCACTTGTATAGAATACAAAAGCCAGATAATGGTATCTTTTTAGTGTTTTATATCTGCTGTATCATGTTTTCTGTTTTTCACTTATATTAATAAACAGTAAACAACAAAACACATCTTTTTTGGCAGCTAGAGTGGCAAATGTTCAAGGAAGCAAGATTTCTAAATAATATGTATCCAGTAGTTTCATTATACCAATACTGAATATATTTGCTCATTTTGCTGTTAGTAAATCCTTGAGGCAATATATCTGAGGGGACCTATCACCAACCATTGTAGGTGTAGCTGATTTTATATCCATCGCTTGAGGCATCACAACGTCATAAAATGTGACCTTTGAGTTTCAATCAGATGGTGTAGAATATGGATTTGAATATAAACTCTTGTACATACCATATAGGTCTCTTAAACAACAAATGCTGGATAACGTAAGTTATTTTTAACATACATGTGTCCAGGTTTGCATGTCTTTATTGAATAGCACTGCACCCACCACCTCATGTGATTGTCATAAAGCGTTGGAACGGAAACAGCTCTGCCCATTACACTGCAGTAGAGGTTTCACAAAAGGTGCTGCTGGCTTCACACATGGCTGCCCATGTTCACTCAGTCGTGACGTCACAACAGTACTGACCTCTATGGCACAGTAGCCATCTAATTGTCAGCTTCTTGTCAGATGTACAAGATTCATAACAGGCCCAAGGGAATATTTGTTAGCTTTTACAGTCTTTATTCAGTTAGTGTTAAGTTATCTGATGGCACTGCTGTTAACACTAAAGACATTTCTAAGTCATCATGGCCATCATCACTGGGTCTTCTTGTGTGTTTAATATGTACATAACACAGTTGTAACAGTAGATATTTATATCCCATCAGTGTGTCTGTATGTATACCATACATACAAGTGTGCAACCAAACAAGTTTATATCGTTATTTTGTTTCTCAGTGTTTTATTCATGTACATATAATTACAGACAGTAAAATATTATATTCAGTAAATCTGAATTAAATAAGTATAATTGTCACAGACAGCCATTATATTATTTGTTTGTCAAGTCTCAATTGCACTGAGAGTGAATTTGGATGTTGTGAGTTAGGGGAACATGTAGTGTGTGGTTGACACACTGCTCATGTCCTCCAGGTGTACCATGGTTGGTCACTGGTGACTGTCAGTTGAGTTGGGGACAGGTGTGGCAGGCTTCCTACACAAGACTGTCATTACTGTCTATAGCTGGATATGCTAGGCACTGAGCCACATCAAAGGCCAACATTTGGTAACTTGATGTGTTTGATAATAACAATGAACCGGCTGAGTTGTACAGTATGTAACTGTGTTTGTGACAAGTCAACTAGGTCACTGGGCCATGTTGAGTCATTTATCATAATTGTCATCATTAGTACTGAGAGTCCAGTGCTTGTTAAGCATGGTAGTTGAAATAGAATGTAGGCAATTTACATCTGGAATTTATCTAAATGTATCAATAAAACAATGTTTAGCTTTCAAAAAATTATTTATTCTATAGGAATATTCTTTATAACTTTGTCAGTCCAGTGCTAGCCTACAGTTGTACCCAGTAGAAGACATGCCAGATTGGTGTATCGGAGGAAGAGGCAAAAAAGTGACACCTCCAACTGTCCTGGTCATGGGATGAACTGAACAATAGAACTAAGGTAACCAAGAACCACACCAAATGGCATAATTTAGTTTATTTGGTATTTAGGTCATCCTTTACATCAGTAATAAACAGGAATGACACAGGAAATAAAAAAGGCCAGGAAGAAATAGAGTGCCACCATTAAGGTTTAGGAGGCACACATGTTTTTCTGTCAATGAGGCTTGGCTTCCCACAGTATGTTTATTTGCATCATTAAGTGCAAATGGTTTTCTTTGATTGCAGTCGCTCACCTGCATTGATCTGGAATAGCTCTGATTCACATGTCCTGTGGGAGTGCCACAGTCTATCAACATGATGCCCAGGTAAGTGTTCACCTGTCACACTGGTGCTGTATTACCTTGATGTGTCATGGACGTGACAGACTGGTGACACGACACCAACTATGTGTGTAGTGGTGTCACTGTATGACAGAGAAGACACGAGGACACACTGTCTAGTCGTCATGTCAAGCACCTGTCCCTGAGGTAGTTGTTGAACACATCACAAAGGTCTGCAGTCTCCAGGTGGTTTGGGATGCTTTGAGTGATGTGAGGCAGGCAAAGTGATTGTCCTCTGTGAGATAGCTAACCTTACGCTAACAAAACGTCTGGTGACTAGTAATATGTTTATATAATCTTTAATGCACATGAGAGAAAGCTGTGTATAAATTGGCCAATGAGAATGTAGGTTCAGGTGTAACTAAAGTTGCTGCTGACTAGACCATCTACCTAAGGTGAAACAGTCAACAAATCTGGTGCTGTACTATTGAACAACAGCCATCATTAGAGAAGACATAATCTCACATCATCAATAGATGGCTGAAGTAATCAACAACATACAGGGTTGATAAAGAGCTGCAGAACTTGTTGGTTGCTGCTTGTTAGTAGTTAGACTGGGGGTTCACAGGTGCCATTGGAGCCAGAGGGTAGGGTTACAGAGAGGGTGAGGCATGTCCACTCCAATCACACTTCAGATACAGATGACTGTCACATAATTCTTGCCTAGTCTATATATAAACACAGCTTTACATTGATGGCATTCCTCTAAAACTCTGGTCTTTGTCCTTACTTTGCTATATGTACTACACTGTCTTAATGATTTTTTTGTTAAACACTATTGTTGAAATAATTGGCTCAATACTAAGTCACAAAACTACCGACTTTTATGCCTTTTTAATTAAGTACAAATCAAGCAATATGGGCCACTCTTTAGAATGTCTGTGTGATATATGAAAGACACCCTGCGTTGTTTGTGTACAACTAACTGGTCAGAGCTTTGTAGGCAGATGATGACCTCATCCACCATAGGTGATACCTTCCGTGACCCATCCACCCTCCTGTAAATGTTTACCTTGTCTACTACATGCATAGAATAGGTAGACATTATCTTTATCGGACTTCTCTCCTAAATCATTGCATTCTGTACAGGCAAGGTCTGGCAATGATTTTGAGATAGTTTGACTTGGTGAGAGACGACAGATAATGAGTTATTTAGAGCAGCACAGATCACTTTCTGCTAGTGACAGGCGTGTTTGTAAACATAATCATTTAGTTGTACTAACCATTCACATCCTCTCAATCCAATGTCTGCAATAATGGTGAAATACCATAGAGATATTAGTCGGGCAGCCAACAGGCCTTTTTAGACTGAACCTAGAAATCAAGTATGAATTATGTTTTTGGACGAATTATTTACAACAAGGGTGTCCAGAAACAGAATCCATCAGGTGCTAGCTTGGTACCATTGAGCAATTTTTTTAATTTGCATAAATCCAATATGGCTTCATCCACACAAGTATTTTGATCATATATCCAATTATTTATAGTTGGAATTTCACATTTATACTAAATACATTAAGTGTTTGGAGGCTTGTGCCATCAAAGAGTGAAACAAATATTATGATTGGGCTTTTCTAATTTGCATAAATCCAACATGGCTGCCACCATATCAGTATTTTGATCATATCCAATTATAATTGGAATTTCAGAATGATTCTATCATAACCATTATCTCCAAACATAGTTGCATTTTATCAGCGATTCTAAATTCCATTTATTTTCTGGATGCTTAAGACCTCTACGACTGCAACCAATTTTTTATTTGCATAAATCCAACATGGCCGCCATCCACAATATAAATGTGCTTGCAGAAATGTATGACGTCAGGTGAAATGTCATGTATTGTACTAAATTTGTTTGGATCCTGGCAGGAGTTCTGCAGAGAGATTCGCAGAGAGATATGCTTGTACCATTTTTCTTCGTCTTAATGCGTACTAGTTTTTGTTAAGCTCTAATAAAAGCCGTAGACAGACAGGAAGAGGAATCGGACTTCAACTCACAAGAAAAACTTAGACATGTCAAACTGGTGGTCATCACAAATTTCTGAATTTGCCGGCAACATCGCACTCTTGACAAGAGTGGAAACCTCATGTGCAAATGTTGGTTTGACGGTCAATTCTAGAAATGCCAAGTGGATGGCCTAGATCCATCATGAAAACATTATCAATACGACCAGAGAAGTAATGATTTTAGACAAGATCAAAGATTTTAAATATCTCGGCTCCTGGGTCAGCTCTACCCATCAGGATCACCAAGTTAGTAGCATAGAAAGACTGTAAGCAATAAGAGCAATATGGAAATCTGAATTACGCAGGATCAGTAGTCGCTGTAGTAGTGATGTGAGTCACTAACAAAGACACTATAAAAACTAGATGGATGCCACACAAAAATGTTCTGATCTGTATTCAATATTACCTGGAAAGAACATCCAACAAATGTAGAGTTATATATAAGAATATGAACACAAGAAGATTCAAGAAAGAATGCTTAAATATTCCGGATATTGACGTAGACATGAAGATGAAATTACATCCAAGACTTGACTACCAGCGCATGGAAGAACAAGTAAAAAAAAATGTTTCATACACAAAAACATACAATGTATAATTGCAAATAAACAAAAAAAGAGCATAGCATAAAAATCTTGAAAATAAAAGTTATAATGTATGTCACATAAGGAAGTTGTAGAGCTGGCCCATGCCGAGGTATTTCAGACATTCAACCTTCTCCAAAATGGTTCCTTCTCTGGTCACACACAATGTTGACGTTTTCAGGGTGGTTCTTGGAATTGATGTTCAAACCAATTTTTGCATACAAGGTTTCAACTCTGATGAGCAACTCTTATGCCTGTGAGAGGTTTTTATTAACAAAAAGCGATGTCGGAATATTCATCATCTGTGATGACAGAAGGTTTGACACGTCTAGTTTTTTTTCTTGTGAGTAGAAACCCTGTTCTTCTTCCTGTCCACCCTTGACTTCTCTCAGTGCATAGTCAAGGACTGTTATGAAGAGTGAATGTATCTCCATGTAGAACTCCTGCCAAGATCCAAACAGTTATGTTTCTCCATCTGGTACCAATACTTTAGTACACATGGTCATTTACATTTTGACAACAACTTTTACCAGCTGTTCAGGAATACCATTTATCTTAAGAATCTTCATCATTTTGTGAAAATGGATTGTGTCAAATGCTTTTTGAAAGTCTGTGACTTATGAGTGCAGGAAGAGTTGTCAAACTAATTCTTTCCATTAGCTTATCCAGTGTTATTACTTAGCTGGCTGTAGTCCACCCTGCACGTAATCCATTCTGATTTACTCTTAGAAGATGATCAGTTTCGCAATATATTCTCTTTAGTATCATCTTTTTGAAAGTCTTCACAACGATGGAGTTCAGACTACTTCCCCGGGAGGCCTACCCCCTGCTACTTCCCTCCCACATATATTTTGGTATCAAAATTATTTTCAGGCCATATAATTTTAGATCATTTGAGTTTAGTTGTTCTATTGCATTTAACATTGTTGTAATGAATTTCTCATGACCCTGTACAAATAAGGTAAAGGCAATTGTTTAATTAAAAATGAAAGCACATCTGGATTATGGATATGCAGACAGACACACACAGACACACACAGACGCGCACGTGTACATGCACACACGCACACACACGCACACACGCACACACGCACACACGCACACAAGCACACAAGCACACACGCACACACGCACAAACGCACACACGCACACACGCACACACGCACACACACACACAAACCTGCGCACCCAATATGATCATGACACTGAGGAGACAGCCACAATGATTTATGCAAATTTAAAAAATGCCAAATCATTTTTTACTGGCAACAATGTCTTGAACCCTCAAGTAAATGGCATTTAGAATAATTCTGATAAAATGCAACTATATTTGGAGATAATGGTTATGATGGAATCATTCTGAAACTCAAATTATAATTTGATATATGATCAAAACACTGAAGTGTTAGTGGCCTTATTGGATTTATGCAAATTTTTAAATGTCTTATCATAATGCTTGTTTCACTCGTTGGTGGCACACTCCGGACACTTAATGTATTTAGAATCATTCTGAAATTCCAATTATAATTGAATATATATGAATATGATCGAAACAATGGTATGTTGGCAGCCATATTGGATTTATGCAAATTAAAAAAGCCCAGTCATAATATTTGTTTCACTCTTTGATGGCACAAGCCTCCAGACACATAATGTATTTAGAATAAATGTGAAATTCCAACTATAATTAGATATATGATTTAAAATACTGATATGGAGGCGGCTATTGGATTTATGCAAATTAAAAAAAAATTGCTCAAGAGTGCCAAGGCGATCGATATCTGGCGGATTTTGTTTCTGGACATCCTTCTTGTCAATAATCTGTCAAAAAACATAATTCATACTCGATTTCTAGGTATACCCACTGGTTGTCCGACTATATTGTTTCATTATATACTAAATATATATTAAGTTATAACAATTGTTTGTTCCATTTCCCATATTATTATAATTTTCTGGGTATGTAATACAATTTCCATTTTATTATTTATTTCAGAAATGTAATTTAGACCAGAGTAAAAAGTATTTTAAATGAACTAGTTAAAATATGCATCATTTTTTATAATGCTAGTATCCAACTTGAACTGATCTAAACAGTAATTCAATATATATATATATATAATATGTTTGTAATTATGATAATCTCAGGATACAGTGTTGGTTTAAGTATCATTAAGATTACAACATGTAATGTAATCGGTATAATCACATTGACAATGTATAATTATAATTGAATACAATATACATGTATACTGTACTGTAATTGAATACCATTACAATCACCATCATCATCAAATACAATCTAATAAATCGAAGCCCAAACTAATATAATGTAGCCTAACATTAAATGATGCATTGCCAATTATACAGACTAGCATAAATGAGGTACCCTTGAGTGTATATGCCTTGTTCATGCTGCATGCAAAGTGATCTGAATGTAGTGATGTAACAATGGGTAATGATGGGATGTGTTGCAATAGAAAGTAAGGATATAATGCCAGTACTTGCCATAGTGCACAGAGAACAGCACGATCATATTCATAATCATAATACTACAAACAATAGTCACACAAACACATTATTTGTAATGTTATTTAATTATTGGATATATTGCAAATATTTGTTATGAAAACAGAATTTTTTTTTTTTATTCAGTCGTAAGGTTGGCAAAATGACTGTACTGGTACTGGTACTGGTACTGGTACTGGTACTGGTACTGGTACTGGTACTGGTACTGGTACTGACAAAAATAACACAATGTATAAAAACTAGGATAATGACACTGACTGAACATCCTCTTTAAATGACAATGAGTTGGGGATAGTTAAGTTCAGATGTGTTGATATGGATACAACAAAAGAATAATTGGTATTGATAATTGAGCAGCGTCTGTGTATTTGTGTAGCACAATTGTTGGAATCTGTTCTTGTCACTGGTTTGTCTGTTGACACAAAGGAGCAATATCAATAACAGATTGTTATAATGGTGATTGCAATATTTTGGCCAATATACTAATCACCATGACCATGACTACACTGGTGCATTTTGGGAGATCTGTAGATTGGCCAGTCCATATGAACATCTCTGTTGGTTAGATTGGCCCACCCATATGAATATCGTTGTTGGTCAGATTGGCACACCCATATGAACATGTCTGTTGGTCAGATTGGCCAACCCATGTGAACATCTCTCTTTGTTAAATTGACCAATCCATGCGAAAATCTCTGATAGTCAGATTGGCCAGCCCATATGAACATCTCTGTTAATCAGAATGGCAAACATCTCTGTTGGTCAAATTACCTAACCCATGTGAACATCTCTGTTGGTTTGATTGGCCAGCCTTTATGAACATCTATGTTGGCCAGACTGGCTAACCCATGTGAACATATCTGTTGGTCAGATTAGCCAACCCATGTGAACATCTATGTTGATCAGATTGGCCAGCCCATGTGAACATCTCTTTTGGTCAGATTAGCCAGCTTCTGAGCATAAGTGTGAATCACAAATTATGAATTATGTTTCATACTGGGTTAGCCCAACTAATAACTAACTAAAAATGCTTGCTTAGCACAATTTGTCAACATTTATTAATTTTACATGAGCCTTCAAATTCCTCGGAAAGGTTTGACATTTTTTGTTCAGCAATGTAATGTGAATGTTCACAAAATATTGAAAGTGTAATGAGCCTGTAGATATTGATTGATGTCAGCCAGTGACACTGCACAGCTGTGTGGCAGTTGTAGCAGGGGTATCTGGAGATCACTAAAAGTCCTAGAAAATTTTGAATTTTCAGATTTTCTTTAGTGCATTCTGAGTAATTATTAGTCTTGTATGGCATTATTTCAAATGGCTTATTTAAAAAAGCAGGATTTTATAATACAAATATCATAAAAACAACTGTAAAGCAATTCTGATGTGATGTAATAACTGATGATTCCAAAGATCATCAGAGTGTTCTGAAGTGATGTAATAACTGATGATTCGAAAGATCATCAGTGTGTTATGAACCCTTTTCTGCCCCATCAAGTCTTGTTTCAAATTTATCTATAAAATGGTAGATTTTATGAACTTACTGAAAGCCATTATAGATACCATAGATGAAGAAATGCATGAGGACTCAAACAGACTTTTAGTTTGACTTCAACGATGGCAGTAAATATATGTCCTCGTGGTTTGACAGAGATCCATAGAATCATATCCACACACTGCATCATTTAGTTGTACAAAAGCTGTCATTCATGTCCACCAATTTAATATGGGCAATCATGCGATTCCTGCTCTGAAGCATTGAGTCAAGGGAGGATCACAGTGTGATTGCCAATATCCCTAGACCCTGGGAGTGACATTTATTGTATTCTGCCCTGAGTTCTTTAGTGACAGCAAGCACATGTATAGAGGGACTTCATCTGTATTTAGAGTGACTACAAGCTGGCATGTTCTTTGATGTTATCCCTTCACATGGCTGTATCATTACTCTGTACATGTGACAGGCTGATGTCAGAGATAAAGTCCAGCGATGTTTGGATACAATACAGTGTATACAAATTCAAACATATTTGACCTGATCTCACATAAATTGATTCTTTAAATGCAGCCTGCATATTTTTCCGTCTTCCTGTTTGATATACGATCCTTATAAGTTGTGTTGAGTTTTTTAATGGCTGTGTGACTTGCAGCCAGCCCTTGAAATCATGCAACATGTGTATAGAGATGTCATAGATAGAGACATCAAAACCAGCTGGCTGAGCATCAGATAGCAATAACACATCAGTGTCACGTAGCTGTATTTTCATACATAAAGACAGAGATGACAATGACTTTGAAGATACATATGTACACATAAACACGCACTAAAATACGAAGATGACACAGTCTGTGTAGCAGGGCTTGCACTTTTGCACATGCACATACGCTCGCTCGCACACACAACTTAATTACATGCATACATGCACGCATGGCTTGTCCAACACCATAGTTGTGTTTGTTTGTTATTCTGTGCCTTGACAGAGCAATCTCTCATCTGTACACTGTGTTTTCTCAGACTGGTAGATTGCTATCTAGCCCTGAAGATTTGGATGAACAGAATTTGATACGCAGGCCTGAGTATACCTGGTAATGATATGTTCCTGGAGGTCAAGTGGAGGAGTCATTTCAACCTGCTTTAGTATCTTCAAAGATCATATGCCAAATCGGCCAGCCTTACAGAACAGTACAGCCTTGTAGAGTTGTAGGCATGGTTTTATGTTTCTAGTAGTGTTTGCAGTATAACTACCAGTGTTGTTAACGGTTATCATTAAACAAACTGTTCATGTTCTCGCCAGAATGCCAAGGTTTGTAGCTGTTGTTTTATCCACATTTAACAATAGTTTGTTTGGTCTTTAATCCTTGACCCAGGAAATGTGGCCAGATATCCCAAGAAAGGTTCTGTTGTCTCTGTGGCATTTCTCAGTTAGATTACATGATACATCTGGATCACAGATAGCAGTTGCAACTTAATCAGTTAATTAGGATGCTAGTGCAGTGGTGCTGGCTCACTCAGTGGTGCTGGCTCATTCAGTGGTGTTGGCTCACTCTGTGGTGCTGGCTCATTCAGTGGTTCAGTATCCAGAAGGCAATGCATGGGTTCTAGTTAATTCTGTGTATGGCTGGCTGTACACTCCTATATCACTTTACATGACACTGAGGAGACAATACCTAGAGGATTAGTATACATGAATGGGAGGGCATGCTTTCTGGGCAGGTTCCAGTATACACAAGTATTACAGATCTGCACTCACCATAGCCAGGTAGGAGACCCTGATTGCTCTTGCTAGTTCTTCCTGCATTCAACTGTTTGCAAAGCCACTTCTCTTCCTGGATCTGTTCAGTGTATTCTGTGTGGTCACCCATAACTTTGTGTGTACACTTTAAAAGTCATTTTGCCCTGTTTTATATCCAGGGTTTTGTTCCAAGCAACATTCAATGCAGTGATTTGCCTTGCTGGGCCAGTACACACAGAGAGCAGCATAAGGGATAATTGCAATTAATCATCTAGAATTGAGATTCTAATTATGATAAGGGCTTGTAATAGCAGTGGGCTATTTGCAGGCGGTTATTGTTGCTGGTCTGATCAGATTATTTATCCACTTATTCTATTATGCTTCAACATAGTTTTGCCAGTTTGTGAAATGTGGTGATTTTAGCGCAGTGAAATATCAGAGGTTAATGCACATGAGCATGTAGAAAGTAAGGCTACTGTGTCATTATCTGCCATAGTGCTCAGAGACCTACAAGAATGCATATTGTTCTCCACGAGCCAAGAGAAACCTCTGCCATCTCTACATCTTACAATTTCACCGATGGCACTGTCAGGTCAGTCCTTTAAGTCATAAGTTCTCTAGAGTTCTCCATCAAATAATAATAACTTCTACCTGATGCAGATGCGGATTGTGTACATGCAATGTTAGGTAGATGATCTGTCATGCAGAATGCCTGCAGGAGTAGCCTGCAGGGGGTATGCTTTTATATGGGTGTGTGCAACCTATTATTTAAATATTTCTTAAAGCAGCTGAGTTTAATACTAATGTATTATGCCTTTTAAATAACTGTTTATATGACATTTGTACCGACCAATGAAATGACAGGCTGATAAACGTGGAAGTATTCTTCTTGTGGGCTGCCTCAAATCTAGTGAAACTTTCATGTAAATGTGAGATTGAAAAATGCAGAAAGTCATTTGATGTAGTCTTCTCTGTCTTTATCTTGATTGTACTGGTCATAAACATATTAAGACATTTGATGTAGTCTTCTCTGTCTTTATCTTGATTGTACTGGTCATAAACATATTAAGACATTTGATGTAGTCTTCTCGGTCTTTATCTTGATTGTACTGGTCATAAACATATTAAGACATTTGATGTAGTCTTCTCGGTCTTTATCTTGATTGTACTGGTCATAAACATATTAAGACATTTGATGTAGTCTTCTCCTCTTTATCTTGATTGTACTGGTCATAAACATATTAAGACATTTGATGTAGTCTTCTCTGTCTTTATCTTGATTGTACTGGTCATAAACATATTAAGACATTATTAATAAAATAACCATGAACAACTTGAGGTATTTATTTATCAGCTTATAAACACAATTCTTGTAATATAATATAAAGTAGAAAGAGATTATTGTCATTCCTGTGTAGTTAATTCTTCTAGAACTTATTCAAATCACTACTAGTTAAGTAGCTTATATGTTAATGTAGACAGTATTTATTATTTAGCATGTCATATCAAGAGTACTGCATTAGAAAAGAAGATTATAAGTCATCTGATATGACCTACTTCAGATTCTGACTATTTGTGGACAGACACTGAGCAATAATGTGACACAAATGACCATTGTCCAAGCAGTGGACACAGTGCCCAGCTGTCCCCTGACCAGCTCTAATCTAATGAGAGTTCTGACCAAAGATCTGGACATTTATAGTATTAGTTTTGCTAATGATAAGATGATTTCTTAATGTGGTTATAGTGACAGCTGACAGTGAATTTAGATGATTGTGTGGCAGTTGGTAGCAATACTTGGTAGTGACAAGACATTGAGAGGCATTGACAGCGACACTAAGTAGGCATTACTCCCACCCATGTTACTGCCTGACGTGTTCTTATCAAGTGTTTGGTGCGTCATGATCTCATGTAATCCCCAGACAGTACCAAGGGATGCATGTCTTCCACACTTATACCCAAACCAGCCTTTTCATGGATGCTGTTTCACCAACTCACTCTAATTTGTTTCCACTTCTTCATTTAATCTCTTCAGTCCTAATCTCCTCATCCTTCCCTGTACTCTGTCCGTCATCAACTTATCAGGAACATAACTGTGTGTTTCAATACGTATCACCAGTCTGACATGTTTGGTTTGGTGCAGTTTTCTGTCCGTGTGTAATCACTCTGTTAGTCATACACTACAGCAATGTGTGTCCTCTCAGATGGTATTGCCCGTGTCTATGTCTGTGTGTCTCGTAGGATATTCCAAATGACGCCTGTGTCGACTGTAGTAATGGTCTCCTCACCCTATTCTGGCTGCACTTCTCTGACAAGTGTCTCATTGTGCATGTAGGGAGCATTGTGTATTACTTGTGATGGTAGGCATCACATAGGCACTAGGTGCTTTCAGATTTGTCAGATCTTTACAATTTGTTAGCAGCTTGCATGGGAACATGTCGACCAATCTGACAAAGACAAACATATGTCCTTTAGGCGACAGACTCTGTGCTTTGCCAGAGGCTTCAACTTACATTCTTCTTAATCCATGTTTTATCAGCAATACTATGTATTTACATTCTGCTGGTGCTTGTTTTATCAGCAGTAACGGTCTAGTGAGCACATTGTCAGTGCTTACACTAGGCTGCCCAGTAGCTGTCGCGAGTGACTGCACACAGTGACAACTCTTGTCATGTGACATGTAGGTGCAGGTCAACAGTATCTGGAACCTGAGAACAAGTTAGACCGAGATGACTGGCTGATTCTGATGTACTGTAACACAAGTTTATCTTTTATTAGTGTGACTTTAGGTTAATGGTCTAAGGTTAGGGTTGTGGCCCCTTTAGTTGAACCCCAGTACAGGGGTAACAGCCCTGGTTGTCTTCATTGCACTCACAGTTCATATTACCAGTTAGTTAGATAGGCATTCATACACATACACACACAAAAACACGCACGCACGCACGCACGCACGCACGCACGCACGCACGCACGCACGCACACACACACACATGTGCACACATGCTCACACACACACACACACACACACACACACACACACACACACACACACACACACACACACACACACACACACACACACACACACACACACACACACAACCTACTAAGTTTAAGTAACAACCATTGCGTAGAGATAAGTATTTGAAGTGTTGATTTTGCTTAGATGTTCAACAACTTGTTATGGTGAACATATCATGTGGTTTGTTGACTGCGTTGCTTACAAATGTTATTTGTGTTTAGTGTGGTAACATATGGTGTAATTGCATACAAAGTAATGTTTGATGTCTTTGAAGTTGCCTAGTGTCTGTGAGAGAGCTTCATGGGACCAGATGAGACTGCCCTTGTCCATTGTGGGTGTGGCCAATGACCACATTGTTATGTAGGGTCTAATGTAGATGCCTAATGTTACATAGGCCATAGTACTCTTTGGTTAAGTGGATGTAATATCTATACACGAGTCAAGGATGTTTACACTTAAACATATTCATCCAAATAAATATACCTTGTACAGTTGTCATATTGTCCCAGCTAAACATGCCTTATGTACTGCTGTCACATTGTCCCAGCTAAACATGCTTTATGTACTGCTGTCACATTGTCCAAACTAAACATTTTGTCTTTGTGAAGTAGGTGTAGAAAGTGGACAGTGCCTGCAGTGTCCCTGTACCAGCGATGTAATATACCCATAGTGGTAACCCAGTCGCCACACAGCATACATGATATAGTCACGTGTCTGTGCAGGCATGCATGTGCACACTGCCTATGGAGTACAACTACACGTAATATGTAGAAACACATACCCAGGTATACGCATGTCTACAAACTCTTACATGCAACTGTTCAGTTTAGGATTTAACTGCACAACAAAAACAATGTTAAATAATAATAATAATATGCTGAGAATAATCAGTGATTAGAACATTGCCAAATGCTGGAAACAACTGGAACTTGATTTGTTAATTTAATTATCCACATAAAAATGACATTAAATTTTGTTAAAATTCAATTAATAATGGTCACTATATTATTATTGTAATACTATTTTATAATATACTATTGATATTTTGTTGTATACATGTTTTCATTGACTACATGAAATATAATATATAGGCCCTACTGTATATTGTAAACAAGAAATGACGTTCCTTTCCAGGTGAGGTCCATGTGTTGTGGACACTGTGTTGGTTCTAGCAATAAATAATGTTCACGTATTCACATGGTGGCAGTACTTGGTACAGGCTCATCTTTTCTCTCTCAAAACGTTTTTCTCTCCGATGTCATTGAGACAATCTATGATCATGAGGCATATCAATTATAGGCACTTGCATTGTGAATTCACAGCGAACACTGCAACCACAGTGAATGTCTTTCATCTAAGAAAATGGCTTCTTGTTACAATCAGCCCCTTGAGATTTTGACCTGACATATATATTTATTGCATCAGTACTTGTGGCAATACATTTGGGGATCCATACAATAAATATTGGCTGTTGGGTGGATCTGTAACCCAATTGAGACAGAAGACAAAGTGTCATATTATGCCATATTAACATGTCAGGGTTTTAATATATTCAATTTAAGACTTAAAATTATGAAATACTTTACAGTGTATATAAGATCTTTGTATTCACATGAAATACTTTACAGTGTATATAAGATCTTTGTATTCACATGAAATACTTCACAGTGTATATAAGATCTTTGTATTCACATGAAATACTTCACAGTGTATATGACATCTTTGTATTCACATGAAATACTTCACAGTGTATATGACATCTTTGTATTCACAAGAAATACTTCACCGTGTATATAAGATCTTTGTATTCACATGAAATACTTCACAGTGTATGTGACATCTTTGTATTCATATGAAATACTTCACAGTGTATGTGACATCTTTGTATTCACATGAAATACTTCACAGTGTATATGACATCTTTGTATTCACATGAAATACTTCACAGTGTATGTGACATCTTTGTATTCACATGAAATACTTCACAGTGTATGTGACATCTTTGAGGACACATCTTTGTATTCACATTAAGTGCAGCAAATAGTTCTGAGTGGTTGACATAGTGAACTACTAGAGTTTACATACTAGTCAATACTAGGCCTACTCACTACTAACTACTATACTACCAGTACATCTATTACACAGGATTAACCTCCGTGACATATCTAGTCATGCTTGTTAAAGTGTCATACAGTTTTATTACTGGAGTATCAATGATAACCCTGCTTTGTGCTTTGGCTGAACATACTGAAAGAGCTGTGTTTATGACACACCAGAAGAGAATCAAAGTGTTGGCCGGCTGACTCACCCTTCCTGTTTGGTGGGTGTTGGATCACATGAAGTGTTCCTGCTAGCTCCACACTTATTTCCTTTGTACCCACCGGCTGACTGCTCCTTGTAGTCTCTAGTCAGTCACCCTCTAGTTAATGGATGTCCATAGTCTCTAGTTAGTCACCCTCTAGTCAGTGGCTGTCTGAAGTCTCTATTCAGTCACCCTCTAGTCAGTGGATGTCCGTAGTCTCTAGTCAGTCACCCTCTAGCCAGTGGATGTCCATAGTCTCTAGTTAGTCACCCTCTAGCCAGTGGCTGTCTGTAGTCTCTAGTCAGTCACCCTCTAGTCAGTGGCTGTCCGTAGTCTCTAGTCAGTCACCCTCTAGCCAGTGGCTGTCTGAGGTCTCTAGTCAGTCACCCTCTAGTCAGTGGCTGTCTTTAATGTCTACTCAGTCACCCTCTAGTCAGTGGCTGTCTGAGGTCTCTAGTCAGTCACCCTCTAGTCAGTGGCTGTCTGTAGTGTCTACTCAGTCACCCTCTAGTCAGTGGCTGTCTGAGGTCTCTAGTCAGTCACCCTCTAGTCAGTGGCTGTCTGTAATGTCTACTCAGTCACCCTCTAGTCAGTGGCTGTCTGAGGTCTCTAGTCAGTCACCCTCTAGTCAGTGGCTGTCTGTAGTGTCTACTCATTGGCCGGACACAGCTGTCAACACTTTACTTCTTCTTTACTGATCATCTATGCATGCTTTAATCATCCATGCCTTGTGGAGTTTCAGTCAGTGATCCGTGTATACCAGTCAGTGATCCATGTCTCCCTGTCAGTGATCCATGTGTTCCAGTCAGTGATCCCTGTCAGTGATTCATGTCTTCCAGTCAGTGAACTATGCATCTCAGTCAGTGATCCATGTCTCCCTGTCAGTGATCCGTGTATACCAGTCAGTGATCCATGTCTCCAAGTCTGTGATCCATGTCTGTCTGTCAGTGATCCATGTCTCCCTGTCAGTGATCCATGTCTCCCTGTCAGTGATCCATGTATACCAGTCAGTGATCCATGTCTCCCTGTCAGTGATCCATGTCTCCCAGTCTGTGATCTATGTCTCTCTGTCAGTGATCCATGCCTCTGTCAGTGATCCATGCCTCCAAGTCAGTTGTCCATGTGTCCCAGTCAGTGGTCCATGTCTCCCTGTCAGTGATCCATGTGTCCCAGTCAGTGATCCGTGTCTCCCTGTCAGTGATCCATGTGTCCCAGTCAGTGATCCATGTCTCCCTGTCTGTGATCCATGCCTCTGTCAGTGATCCATGTCTCCCTGTCAGTGATCCGTGTCTCCCTGTCAGTTATCCATGTCTCTGTCTTTGATCCATGTCTCCCTGTCTGTGATCCATGCCTCTGTCAGTGATTCATGTCTCTCTGTTAGTGATCCATGTATCCTTGTCAGTTATCCATGTCTCTGTCTTTGATCCATGTCTCCCTGTCAGTGATCCATGTATCCCTGTCAGTTATCCATGTCTCTGTCTTTGATCCATGTCTCCCTGTCAGTGATCTATGTCTCTCTGTCAGTGATCCATGCCTCTGTCAGTGATCCATGCCTCCATGTCAGTGTCTCAGTTTATCCTAGTAATGCAGTGTTGTGGCAATTCATGTAATTTGTGGCAGCCTCAGATCTCACAGGTTCATTACTTTCATTAGCTGTTCCCCTCTCATTAAGTTCACTGCATTATGCAAGCCTAAAGGATTGAGTCCAACACAAACATCTCAGTTGCTTTAACTTGGTATTGGCCAGCTGTTAAATAGCACAATAGCACACAGGCAGGCATGCATGCATGCACACAACGCGTGCACACACGCATACGCATGCGCGTGCACACACACACACACACACACACACACACCACACACACACACACACACACACCACACACACACACACACACACACACACACACACACACACACAGTACACATTGAAATCAACAGTACTTACATTTAACTGATTCAGAATCACATTTAAATGAATGAAAGAGAAGGATATTGCACATATAACTGAATGAGTGCACATATAACTGAATGAGTGCACATTTAAATGAATGAATGCACGTTTAACTGAAAGCAATTGTATATCTGCCTGAATGAGAGTGTGTGCATTTAAAACAAATGAAAGTGTACATTTAACTGAATGAGAGTGCATTTAACTGCACATTTAATTGAATTAGGAGCAAACACATTTTCACACATCGTTACAATGTGAAATTTCAAAACATTCTATAAGAAACTCAGAATATTTAAATTAATTAAATCTTGACTCTTGGTCCCTAAGATGTTCTATGGACCCCCATTCATTAAGGGGCCATATCTGCACCACCCAGATAACGCGTGTGTTGCTGATTGCCCTGTGCACATGTTCAAAGTGAGTTTGAAGTAGTGCAACATGTCTGTCATTTGACTGTATTCCAGCATGCCTTGTGTCTGTATGAGTGAGATGATGTGTCTGTATGAGTGAGATGATGTGTCTGTATGAGTGAGATGATGTGTCTGTAGGATTGAGATGATGTGTCTGTATGAGTGAGATGATGTGTCTGTATGAGTGAGATGATGTGTCTGTATGAATGAGATGATGTGTCTGTATGAGTGAGATGATGTGTCTGTAGGATTGAGATGATGTGTCTGTATGAGTGAGATGATGTGTCTGTATGAGTGAGATGATGTGTCTGTATGAGTGAGATGATGTGTCTGTATGAGTGAGATGATGTGTCTGTATGAGTGAGATGATGTGTCTGTATGAGTGAGATGATGTGTCTGTAGGATTGAGATGATGTGTCTGTATGAGTGAGATGATGTGTCTGTATGAGTGAGATGATGTGTCTGTAGGATTGAGATGATGTGTCTGTAGGATTGAGATGATGTGTCTGTATGAGTGAGATGATGTGTCTGTATGAGTGAGATGATGTGTCTGTATGAGTGAGATGATGTGTCTGTATGAGTGAGATGATGTGTCTGTATGAGTGAGATGATGTGTCTGTATGAGTGAGATGATGTGTCTGTATGAGTGAGATGATGTGTCTGTATGAGTGAGATGATGTGTCTGTAGGATTGAGATGATGTGTCTGTATGAGTGAGATGATGTGTCTGTATGAGTGAGATGATGTGTCTGTAGGATTGAGATGATGTGTCTTTAGGATTGAGATGATGTGTCTGTATGAGTGAGATGATGTGTCCAGTTACTTCAAACCTCAGTTAAAACTATGCTGCTGAATTTTGAAATGATCTAACTTATTGATTATTTGATATAAACGTATTTAGACTTTTCAAGTTGCAAGTTGGATGTTAATGGTTAATTATATTTTGTGTACTACTCCACTCGGTACCCCCCTATTCCCGGTGTATCTGTGTTATGTTCATGCAGCCCTTTCTCTGTTTGTACTGAATTTACACCAACTATTGGGTAGGTTGGTAATGGGCAATCCAATTTATTAACACAGGGATTCCTACGTTGCATATATAGTATATACAATAATCACATCTTGTGCACAGCCAGATACATCCAGATTACCGATTGATGGACCACACATGTTATGTATGACAATTTTGTGTACATATATAATAATCATAATTCTTCTATGTTGCTAGTCATTTACCAAAAAACCCTTGATTGCTGTTATATTACATTACAGCATACCGACTGTCATATGTTTACAGTACTTATATAGAACACAAGGGTAAAAGATACCTGGTGTGCAGACTGCACACGTTTCTATAGTACTAGCTACAGTAACTCCAGCTTGATATATACAAAAGTGGGGGTAAGAACCCCTCATACAACATTCATGTAACATCCATATTTAGTTATCTTGCAATATGTATGCTAACATGGAAGTAACTAAAACACATGGACAACAGATACAATGGTGGGCGGTTGGGTGGGTAGGTGGGTGGGTGGCAATCAAAATTTCAGAGTAAAATCAGAACTTGTCATGAATGCGAGGTGAGTCGAAGTGAATGAGAAACATTGCATCGTCTCCTGTCCACAAATTTTTCCCATGCACGCTGCTGGCCAATAGGATGTCGTGTAACTGACATGGGCTGAATGGGTGTTTCGAGCCAGGTTATTAAGCGTTGAGGCGAATCAAAGGGGTGTGCAGGCTAGGAGGGGGAACAGGTTGTATAACCACCTAGCTTAACCGCTAGGTGCTCGCTCTTTTGTTACACAAAACTTATTTTCATCCTGAAGGCCAAAAATTCATGTTGTCTGTTCATATCAGCACTGGTGAAAAATATTTAGTTTGTGTAAGTTTAAGTAAGTGTAAGTGGTAATTTCTATGTGTGTATGTCAGTAGAGTATCATTCACAAATGAAAATATGAGAAAAAGGTTTTTGCTAAAAGAACAAATGTTGCACATAGAGGAAATATAAAGTGGGATATGGTTTAACAGTTAGCACTACAGCGGTGGAGGAGAAAGTGGGATATGGTTTAACACTTAGCACTACAGCAATGGAGGAGAAAGTTGGATATGGTTTAACAGTTAGCACTACAGCAGTAGAGGAGAAAGTGGGATATGGTTTAACAGTTAGCACTATAGCAGTGGAGAAAGAAGTGGGATATGGTTTAATAGTTAGCACTACAGCAGTGGAGGAGAAAGTGGGATATGGTTTAGCAGTTAGTACTATAGCAGTGGAGGAGAAAGTGGGACATGGTTTAACAGTTAGCACTACAGCAGTGGAGGAGAAAGTGGGACATGGTTTAACAGTTAGCACTACAACAGTGGAGGAGAAAGTGGGACATGGTTTAGCAGTTAGCACTACAGCATTGGAGGAGAAAGTGGAATATGGTTTAGCAGTTAGCAGTACAGTAATGGAGGAGAAAGTGGGATATGGTTTAGCAGTTAGCACTACAGCAATGGAGGAGGTGAGATATGGTTTAGCAGTTAGCACTACAGCAATGGAGGAGAAAGTGGGATATGGTTTAGCAGTTAGCAGTACAGCAATGGAGGAGAAAGTGGGATATGGTTTAGCAGTTAGCACTACAGCAGTAGAGGAGAAAGTGGGATATGATTTAGCAGTTAGCAGTACAGCAATGGAAGAGAAAGTGGGATATGGTTTAGCAGATAGCAGTACAGCAATGGAGGAGAAAGTGGGATATGGTTTAGCAGTTAGCACTACAGCAATGGAAGAGAAAGTGGGATATGGTTTACAGCATAAGAGAATAAATTGAGATTTGGTTTAACACTATGGCAATGAAGGAGAAAGAGGATATATAGTTTAACACTACAGCAATGGATGAGGAAGTGAGATATGGTTTAACACTTCACCAGACATATGTATCTGTCTAGTTCAATTTGGGTGCATGGTTTGATAATACTATAGTGGTGACACATATTAGACATCTGTTAAGTAAATGTACTTTCCATGCATAAGTGTTGTGTGACCATCGGTGGTGTTAGGGTAGTATGTTGTTTGAAGAGTTTTAAGGAACAGTATTGCATTTCAGAACAGTGAAAGCTGAATGCTTATGATAACTCATACTTAAGCATTAAGTTTAAAAAATTGCCCATTCATAGCCACACCCGTTCATAGCCACACCCATTCATAGCCGCACCCATTCATAGCCACACCCATTCATAGCCGCACCCATTCATAGCCACACCTACACGAAACCTTAGTTCTAACAATTAGCTCTTCAGTATGTATTAAAATTCAACAAATCCTCAAATGTTTAATTTTGTTCTCTTACATACACCTTGATTGGGTGTTTTAATGTTAATGTTTGCAATGTCCACAGTATATATGGTATTTGTTGTTGACCCTCCTGGTTCCCTTGTGCTGGGTGATGTAACTACTGTTGCACAGCTCTTACTCTTGTCCTCCTCTGCTTCCAGACAGCAGCTCCATTCCAAAGTTGCTTATCTATCTACAGTGTACCTGAGACCCTCTTCACGCAGTCCTCCCATCTCAGCTGTGGTCATCTCCTTTTCCAGCGGTGTAGATGTTTCTCTGCCTCTGCCCACTTCAGTAGTCTGCCTGTGTCCATTTTGTTTTGAGTTGTTTGTTAATATCTGATTCTGTTTATTTTCCAGGTGATCTCACCCTCGCCCCAGAAGATGCAATGTGTGATCTCACCCTCGCCCCAGAAGATGCAGTGTGTGATGGTGGAGTCAGATTCATTGCTGCAGTTGCATTTGAATGAAAAGTGGTCTGTCATACCAGATACACTTTGAATACTCAACTGAAAAAGACAACACACGTTCACGAAAGGGAAATAATGCGAGAGAAGATGGAGCCACTGTTGCTGCTCTGTAGCATCTTGACCATTCAGATTGTGCTCCTGCAATCAGCACAAGGCTTTGTGGCCAGTTTCACAACAAACTACACACTGAACAAGTTGGCAGTTGACACAACATCAGGCAAGGTTTACATTGGTGCTAAAAACCAGTTGTACCAGCTTGACTCTAGCCTCAAACTGAATGTCACTGATGAGACTGGGCCAGTCATGGATAACCCACTTTGTATCTCAATTACACAGTCTAATACCTGTGAGGCAAATTCAGTTGAGCAGAAGAAATTGACAGACAATGTGAATAAAATTCTAGCAATTGACAAACAGCATGGTCAACTGATCACTTGTGGCAGCATCTACCAGGGAATCTGTCAGGTGCGCAGACTCAGTGATATTACAAAATACAAACAATATGACACATCACTAGTATATCGCATTGCCACAAATAATGCTACAATGTCCACAGTGGCATTTGTCGCGCCGGGACCCCCCGATCCCAGTCAAACTGATGTGTTGTATGTTGCAACCAGTTACACGGGAATTCCAGAATATGATGTACGTATTGGCATTAAAGCTGTGAGCAGCAGAGTGCTTATGGGGGAAAACACATTGAAGTTTGTCAATAATAATGACATTCAAGGTACAGGTACATTTACAACAATGTTTAAACCATACCGGAAGACTCACATAGTAGATTATGTGACAGGATTCAGTGCTGATGGCTTCAGCTACTTTATGACTGTGCAACAAAATGACTCCGAACCAAACACATATTTGTCAAAAATACTACAGATATGTGAGAGTGATGACATTTACTCCTCTTATGTTGAAATGTCCATCACGTGTGGTGACACCTACAACGTCCTTCAAGCAGCCACGCTTGTTCAACCCGGCAGCAGTTTGCAACAAACAGGTGCTATTGTGCTTGCAGTCTTTGCTAAAAGTGAACCCAACAGCAAGGTACCAACATCACAGTCTGCCATTTGTGTTTATGCACTGTCAGACATCAGGCACATGTTCAGTGAAAATATTAAACATTGCTACAATGGATATGGTGATTATGGAAAACCATTTGAATCAAAGCAGTGCTCCAAAGGGGTAGGTATACTTTCTGGTACTACACAAGTGATGATACTATGTTTTATTCTGAATTGTCTCAAATCCAATAAAGGCAACTATACACATGCGTTATGAAACATTACAAAATGCGAATGTTTTAATACAAATGTAAGTAGTGTCTGTCGTACTTGCATACATAACTAAACATATTCGTGTCTTGTGACTTCTTAGTTGATGAGCACTAAATGCTTCAGACACTCGGATAAGAAATATAAATTAAATAATGATTAATTTGAACCAGTACCACAAGACAAAACGAAAACCACCATGTAAATAATGAATCACCAGAGTTACCAAACATTTGTTGCAGGGGTTTAGCGTTGGCACAAAGTACTGTGGACCTCCTGATGTAGGTAACCACCCTCTGGTAGGCACCCTGTCAGTGGACCGAGATCCGGTCTTTCTGACCAATGTCAGTCGTCTGTCTGCCATCGCAGCAACTGTCAGTCTCGGCACCTACATGGTCGCCTTTATTGGATCCAGTCAGGGACACATCGTCAAGGTTTGTGTCTTCACTCTTCACACAACTTTTGTCAGTTAAGCGTAATTTGTTTTAAATATCTCTAGTTCTCTCTCTCTGATGTAGGCAGAGTAAATGTAAGATGCTTAAGTGTGGCATCAGTGTATCTGAGATGTTTTGGCATGGTATATTAGGTTATATTTGTCAACAACATGCCCATTAAAGTACTGTCACCAGATGGAGGAACAGAACTATTTGGGATCCTGGCGGCAGTTCTGTAGAGATAACAAGTAATAGTTAAGACGAATCATAATGTGTACAAGTTTTATGTACAATGATAATGTGTGCAAGTTTTATGTACAATGATAATGTGTACACGTTTTATGTACAATGATAATGTGTACAAGTTTTATGTACAATGTTGAGTTAAATGATAAAGATTTATTTCTGCTGGGACTTACCCAGCAATGTATGCAAATATCTCTCCTCTATAAAACTTGTATTGCAGGCCAGCAAATGGCACTGCATCTTGTATGTGAATATTAGTTTTTGCCACTGAAGTAGGTAGTATAATTCTATGCAGTAGCATAGGTAGCTTCATCCTTTTCTATGCCATAAAGCCTTGCTTTAGCTGACATTGCTGATTTTTCAAAGATTATTGTTGATTAGCCAAACACTACTTTGCTTTATCACCAGAATGATAGACCTACTTTTTCACAGAAAGTCATAGGCCACAGAAACAACTGCGTGTTGTGACACATTGTGAATGATGTTTTAGGTACTCATTACTACTGCATCAGGTGCTATCAAAGGAGTGGAATTTCAAAAAATCACTATCGAATCTGGTGAACCCATTAATTCAGATCTGCTCTTTGATCAGAATCAGACCCACCTGTATGCAATGACTACACACAAGGTAAGTATTTGTTATATTTATTGCATTCTCATGTTATGCAAATCTAGCACATGCAGGGATTGTTCCACATATTTTCCATCCTACAATGTCCTGAAATGTTGCCCAAATTCCTGAAGACACACAGGCAATATTTCTTTTTTGTTGCTACTTTTGAAGTATGTTCTTTCTAAGTGTTGAAATGTTGATCTGTAAACTTGGTCTCCTTCACCCATTCCAACCTCTCCAGCTCTCCCTCTTCCTCTCTTTAGCTCTCCTTTCCTCCATCTGTCTGTCCTCCCAGGTCTATCTCCCTCCCCATCCCTCCCTCTATATCTCTCCCTGTATATCTCTCCTTCTATATCCCCCCCTCTATATATCTCCCTCTATATCTCTCCCTCACAATATCTCCCTCTATATATCTCCCTCTATATATATCTCCCTCTATATATATCTCCCTCTATATATATTCCTCTGTATCTCTCCCTCCCCATCTCTCCCTCTGTATCTCTCCCTCTGTATCTCCCCCACTATATCTCTCCCTCCCCATATCTCCCTCTATATCTTTCCCTTACCATCTCTCCCACTATATCTCTCCCTCCCCATATCTCCCTCTATATATTTCCCTTACCATCTCTCCCACTATATCTCTCCCTCCCCATCTCTCCCTCTATATCTCTCCCTCACCATCTCTCCTGCTATATCTCTCCCTCTGTATACCTCCCTCTATATCTCTCCCTCCCCATCTCTCCCTCTATATCTCCCCATGTCTCCCTCTATATCTCTCCCTCCTCATCTCTCCCTCTGTATCTCTCCCTCCCCATATCTCCCTCTATATATCTCCCTTTCCTTATCACACCAGGAACTATATGTAGCTGAGTAAACAAAGTTACTTGGTCTTGTGAGTCACTTAAAGTTACTTTATTACCATTAGAAGAACTTCTCTTGTAGGTTGTGAAGATACCAGTGCAAGAATGTGACAAGCTGAGCAGCTGTGAGGAGTGCCACAAAGATCCATTCTGTGGCTGGTGTTTACTCGAGAACAGGTAAGTTCATTCTTAGTTCTTCATTGGCCTTAGAATAAGGTCCCAATCTTCTCTGAATACAGAGTACATTTTTTAATAAATGTTATCATATACAGTGAATTTTCCACTTGCAAATACTTCCTTTTACAGTACAAGAACCACTTTTGTGTGCCAGGAGTGCCACATTAGATACATTCAGTTTCCTAAGAATGTAATGACTACTCAACTGACAGTACTGTAGTTACTGTCTATGTTTGCATGTTGTTGTTGGAGCTACTGTCTATGTTTGTGTTTATTCGAGTACCTTTTATTTACTGTCTGTGTGGGCAAGAAGTGTTCATTGTAGCGTCTTTCTGTGTTTACAGGTTTTTCTGTAGTTAATGTATGTGTTAGTAATTGTTTTACTCTCTATGTCCACAGAAGTTACTGCCTCTGATTGTAGATGTTCAACAAAACCGAACTGCAGTAATTCCGCCCTGCCGAAACACTGGCAGTCGTACTCCACTGATGCTGCATGTGCTGGCATCACCAGGGTGACTCCACCCTACTCCAGCATCACCAATCCAGTTCCTGTAAGCTTTATTTCATCAACATCACCTAGTTAGACCGTCTTCCTGTTTCACTCACCTCATAGGTGTGGGTAAACATTGGTACATGTTGAGTTCACCAGTTGGAACAACTGATTCACCAGTCATGAAAGATACAATAATGCGTGTACAAACAATTAAAGTTACAGTTTTGCTCACTGATGTACAACTATCACCAATTTATTCAGACACTGATGATTACTTGTTCAAATGGTATAAGCTACAGTGTATGTTGTGACACACAAACTTTGAAGAAGTACAAGTGTTAGCAGTCAGAGTAAAGTTGGTGCTTCAGTGTCTGCAGCTGTAGTCATTGTTTCTGAAGACTGGCCAAATACATAATGAGTAGCTTAGACGGAGTAAAGGAAGCTCATTATTAGATGGCATAGGTTGGATGAAATGAATTTGTATTAAATAGATCAACAGTGGTCACTCCCATTTAATGACTGATGGACTGGCAGTCAAATGCATTGATGCAGAAAACAATCACATTGCATTTTTTCACAAACTGAATTAACCTTAAAAGGTATGGTTATGTAAAGTTTGCACAGCCATGCTTTGGAGCCAACCTCTTTTCCAACCATTTGACATGGAAGCAGCTTCTTTCCTCTTGCTGTTTACATCCATGTTTGTGTTTATACATGCGGTTCGTGCAGTAGTGGATGCAGTAGATTGGCCACAGCATTCTTGCCAGAGAATGCTAGTGCAACTTCACACTTCTAGCTGGAAACATAGTAAATCTGCCTAACAAACATATTTTCACATCACACAATATTGTATTGAACTGACAGTGATTGTAGATTTCTTGTTGTAGTACAGAGGGAACAGTTGGGACATTTGTGGTGGCACTCAATAATGGCACAATGTTACGTATAATTATAAAGTTTTAGTGACCATGGCAGGCATACATTACATTTCTTTAAAATGGTTAGTGGACTCAAACGCCACGTCAGCAATTTCTCACTTTTTCCAACTATTTTTCTCTGGTGTACTGCAAACAGCTCGTAGTCAAATCACACATGATAAACTAATCATCTTTTTTGACTACATCTATAATTGTAGGTTGTCGTAAATCTATCTACAAACTAGTATCACCCTCTTTGGGAGAGAACTACAAATCTTAAAACAGGGATTTTATTGTGTATTCATTTTAGAACAAACTATTAGATTCGGCATGTTTCATGTGTTCATACAGTAATCATGATCACTGTTTCTATCTAGCAGGTATATTTACTTTGAAACTTGCCACATTTCAGGTGAACCTGACTGTGCCGAATCTGCCCACTTCCCAGAACTACAGGTGTCTTTTTGGTGACATTGAGACATCAGCTACTGTTGAGGGGGGCTATGTCATCTGTCAACCCCCTACAACAACCGATATCACCACACAACCACACAATTCCTCTTTGGGTACGTCTTTAACACAAGTCTTCATGTCAGTGGCTAATTAAACCGCTAATTTAACAAAAGCCTTCCAACTCAAACAAACTGACTAAAGTCACACATCACGATTATTGCTCTCCTCTTTCTCAGAAAGTTTACATGAAGGTGGCGCCAATACTGCTCAGTGATATCTTTCTTTCCCCTTGCTGTTCTTGCACTACTGTCTCCACCATCCAACTCCATTCCACTCTCATTTTCACTGCTGTCTCCACTATCCATCTCCACTCCACTCTCATTTTCACTGCTGTCTCCGCCATCCATCTCCACTCCACCTTCATTTTCACTGCTGTCTCTACCATCCATCTCCACTCCACTCTCATTTTCACTCCTGTCTTCACCATCCATCTCCACTCCACTCTCATTTTCACTGCTGTCTCCACCCTCCATCTTCACTCCACTCTAATTTTCACTGCTGTCTCCACCATCCATCACCACTCCACTCTCATTTTCACTGCTGCCTCCACCATCCACCTCCACTCCACTCTCATTTTCACTCCTGTCTCCACCACCCATCTTCACTTGCACTCTCATTTTCACTGCTGCCTCCACCATCCACCTCCACTCCACTCTCATTTTCACTGCTGCCTCCACCATCCATCTCCACTCCACTCTCATTTTCACTGCTGTCTCCACCATCCATCTCCACTCCACTCTCATTTTCACTGCTGTCTCCACCATCCATCTCCACTCGACTCTCATTTTCACTGCTGTTTCCACCATTCACCTCCACTCCACTCTCATTTTCACTGCTGTCTCCACCATCCATCTCCACTCGACTCATTTTCACTGCTGTCTCCACCATCCATCTCCACTCCACTCTCATTTTCACTGCTGCCTCCACCATCCACCTCCATTCCACTCTCATTTTCACTGCTGTCTCCACCATCCATCTCCACTCCACTCTCATTTTCACTGCTGCCTCCACCATCCATCTCCACTCCACTCTCATTTTCACTGCTGCCTCCACCATCCACCTCCACTCCACTCTCATTTTCACTCCTGTCTCCACCACCCATCTTCACTTGCACTCTCATTTTCACTGCTGCCTCCACCATCCACCTCCACTCCACTCTCATTTTCACTGCTGCCTCCACCATCCACCTCCACTCCACTCTCATTTCCACTCCTGTCTCCACCATCCATCTCCAGTCCTCTCTCATTTTCACTCATGTCTCCACCATCCATCTCCATTCCTCTCTCATTTTCACTCCTGTCTCCACCATCCATCTCCAGTTCTCTCTCATTTTCACTCATGTCTCCACCATCCATCTCCAGTCCTCTCTCATTTTCACTCCTGTCTCCACCATCCATCTCCAGTCCTCTCTCATTTTCACTCCTGTCTCCACCATCCATCTCCAGTCCTCTCTCATTTTCACTCCTCCCAATTCCTCCAAATCACACTGTATGCAATCTTTCCCATTTCAGTCTTCCTTGTCTTCATCTTCTTTTACCTTCCACCTTGAGGACATCTCATCACTATCTGTTCTCCTACCATGTGCTCCCCATATCCAGACCGTATTTGCCAACTCCTCACCAGCTTCTTCTTGAAACTCTCCTTTACTCCTGCCTCACCCCTCCCCTTTTCTTAAAGGTGAATCTTTTTTTCAGATCATGTGCCAGTGAAGTTGAGTTTACAATCATCTGAGACGAAGGTGTCATTTCTTCAGACAGACTTTGACTTTTATAACTGCAGCATGCATGAAAGGTGAGCAGTATGTCAAACGCATGTATAGCCTGTATTTCCCATTTCTTTGTTGAATATAAATGATCCAAACAAGATATACACATAGCTCATGTTATGTGTTCAGTGCTCATGAGACATTCAATTCCCTTGTATCTTGTTTTGGTTTGTAGCATGTTCTTATTCGTCCACCCACCAACATCTTCAACACATGCCTTAGTGGCTGGTGATACGCCAAGCCCAGTTCTTATCGTAGATTTGCCCGTCATAGATGATGTGTCTTGGCTAAGTCTCCCATTTGTGTTGTGCACCTCTAATGCATCTTCAAGCCTTGCATCCATCCTTGCACTGACGTGTGTCAGATGATGTTGTAGGGCTAAGTGACATATATACATATTCTGCCATTTGTAGGACCCCGTCTAGTCTATGGCTTCTGCAGTCACAACAAAAACTTGTCAAAAACAACTGAACATTATATCATGATTGATAGTGATAACATCAAACGCACTTGATAGATCTATCATGACCAACACTATTACATGTTTTCAATGGAAGGCGTCTGCGGTGTCACTCTAGAACTTCAATGAAGCTGTCTTAATGGAGTGGTTACTGTGGTAAGCTCATTGGTGAATATAATGTAGACTGGTCATGACATAGGTTGTTGAGGTTCAGATGATCTTTCAAATGATGTTCTCGAGAAGCTTTGACACATATAATAGGTTGGAAACAACCTGATAATAATGAATAATCTAACAGCCATTATACACTTACTATGTCAGTAGAACATTTTTTTCAACAGTACATTGTATATTTTTATTTTTTTTCAAAGTTGTACTGCCTGCACCAGTGCATCATGGGGCTGCCACTGGTGTATCTACAAGAATAAGTGCACACAGAACAGTTTCTGTGATACAGAAGATACCTTCGTACAACACCACAACGTAAGTCCCTTTCTCACAGTCTACCTATCCGAAGTAAAGAAAGAAAAAATACTAAACTGATTGTTTCACGTAGTTCTCTATAGTTTACAATGTATATTTTACCATTTCATCATCTCACAATTTGTTTATTGCCCCGTGCGACTTGCTTTGTTTACATTGGTTGATGTTTGTTTCCCAGTCCTGTCCCCATCTGCAAGACAACGAGATGGAGATTCTTCTGCCGGCAGGGTCTCCGAAGGAGATCATGTTGAATGGGACCAACTTACCACGGGTAAGTAGGGTGATTCATGCAAGTAGGGCGGTTCATGTAAGTAGGGCGGTTCATGCAAGTAGGGTGGTTCATGTAAGTAGGGCGGTTCATGCAAGTAGGGTGGTTCATGTAAGTAGGGCGGTTCGTGCAAGTAGGGTGGTTCGTGCAAGTAGGGCGGTTCGTGTAAGTAGGGTGGTTCATGGAATTAGGGCGATTCATGTAAGTAGGGCAGTTCATGTAAGTAGGGCGGTTCATGTAAGTAGCGCGGTTCATGTACATAGAGGGGTTTGTCGTATTCTAAGTCACACAGATGCAGCATGAAAGCTTTGGCATTGTGTTAACAAAACCATTCTTCACCATTTTTTCACCAATGTCATTATTGACCAGTGTCATTCTTGATCAATGTCATTCTTGACCAATATCATTCTTAACCAATGTCATTTATGACCAATATCATTATTGACCAATGCCTTTCTTGACCAATGTCATTATTGACCATTGTCCTTCTTTATCCAATACTATTTTTGACCAATGTCATGATATACGTGGTATTTATCGACTGGTTTGGTTATGTTTAGTCTGAAAGCTACAAGTGTCTCGTGCATCTATCGAAGCCCCCAGTGCATGTGCCAGCCACCAGGGTGAACAGTACATCGGTGAAGTGCAAAACGTATAAGGTAACTAGCTCCTAAACTAATACCTTAGGCTAGTATGTAATTGTCTAACTAGTCTGTAAAGACCTCTCACGACCCTAACACTGTGAAGCTGTCATATTCTCCTAGTCATACTCTAGACCTGTGGAGTAGATAAGCTGTTATCTCAACATTTACGCATTAATATGCTAACTTGATGGTATTATATTGTATCTCCTCCCTGGTGCTGAGGTTGTGTTGTATCTCCACCCTGGTGCCGAGGTTTTGTTGTATCCCCTCCCTGGTGCCGAGGTTGTGTTGTATCCCCTACCTGGTGCCGAGGTTGTGTTGTATCTCTACCCTGGTGCCGAGGTTGTATTGTATCTCCTCCCTGGTGCCGAGGTTGTGTTGTATCCCCTCCCTGGTGCCGATGTTGTGTTGGGCCATGTTATGTTCATTCACATCCTTGGATCAGTGGCTTTTGATCTACCAGTTTGTGATGTTTTAAAAAAACACAAAGGTAGTTGTTTCAAATTATTTACTTACAAAATAACACATTTGCTTTGCCACCTATAAGAGAAATATGGAAACTGTGAGTGATTAGCAACTCTCCAGATGATGCCACTGTGAATATGTTTAAAATAAAAATACTGTAATGGTAATAACAGACGCCCTTGGCTTGGTGCATCTTGGGTAGGTATAGGTATAAGCTAGTTTGTTAATAGTTGGTTTAGCTAGTTCTTGTTTTGTTACGTGACTGTAAGCTTATGTGATCATAGCTTGTTGCAATATTCATGTAATGTATTGGATGTGTGCATACTATGCTTCTATACTACTCTTCTTGTTGTAGTATGTGTACAGTTCAAGTGATGACCACAGGACAGTGCAGCTTCAAGTCATCTGGGATGGCAACCATCTAATTGATGATATTTACAAGACCAAAGGTGAATGAGCACAAATTAGAGCCAGTTACACAGCTGTAGCAGGTTTCTTTCATTGGTCTGCCACTCAGTTTATAATTGTTTCAATGTTCAATTTTTCTAGTTTAGCATTACCATGTCATAGAGTAACCAGATAGTCATTCAGTTCCAGCAACAGTGTACTCATGTACTGCAGGCCTACATATTGCAGCCCTCTGTAATGCAAGCCTCTACTGCATGCCTCTGTACTGCAATCCTCTGTACTGCAAACCTCTGTACTGTATACATCTGTACTGCAAGCCTCTGTACTGCAGGCCTCTGTACTGAGAGCCTCTGCACTGCAGGTCTCTGTACTGCAGGCCTCTGTACTGCAAGCCTCTGTACTGCAAGACTCTGCACTGCAGGCCTCTGTACTGCAGGCCTCTGTATGGCAAGCCTCTGTACTGCAGGCCTCTGTACTGCAAGCCTCTGCACTGCAGGTCTCAGTATTGCAGGCCTCTGTACTGCAATCCTCTGTACTGCATGCCTCTGTACTTCAAGGCACTGTACTGTAGACCTCTGTACACTAAGCCTCTGTACTGCAGGTCTCTGTACTGCAAGCCTCTGTACTGCAGGTCTCTGTACTGCATGGCTCTGTACTGCAATCCTCATTACTGTAGACCTTTTAAAAGCCTTGTGTTCATTCAGCTGTAGATAATCATGCCAGATACACACAGGTATGCCACTTCATGTAATACATAACACTAACTGGATTATGCACTTGACATGTGCTGCCTGTGTAAGATTGTAAATGTTTGGTGTGCATCCTTGCGACCCAGTCACCATCTACAAGTGCAGTGAGCTGGGCCCTGACTGCAGTAGATGCTTCAGTCTACCCAACAATGCGACAACAGCGAGGTTTCAGTGTGTGTGGTGTTCGCCCGGAGTGTGTGCCTACAGTCGAAACTGCACCAACACACGTGACAAGTGTGCCGGCCCAACCATCACAAATGTAAGAGTGGCTCATCTAATCAACTTCTATACATTGATATCGTCTCCCAAGCCTGTGGCCATACAGCAGCTAGTCCTTGTGTAATAATAATAATATAATTACTTCTTTAGTGCCAATATCCTCAGAAAATCCAAGCTCAGTGGCGCAACAAATCCAAAGAATTATGCATTCTCATTGTCAGCAAAAGTCGTCAACAGATGGACGGAACTACTAAGAAGTTAGGAAGGATATGCAGTATTAAAAAGATAGGTTTTTGGATGACGACAAAATGAAACTATATTTCCTACTGAGAAACATATCACATTTACTAAACATTATACAGTACTATTGATAATCATGAAAATGTATATTATAACTATTCTCCTGTGGTTGTATGTAGTATATACCTACATCTAATTCTGAAAGAAACACATTTACAATAAAAATCAACTGTCAAATAAAAGTAATGTGTGATGTTAGTATTTTTATGATTAGTTTTCTGTTGATGCAGGATGTTCACCTCTTTGTTAAAAAACGTTTTTGTTTAAGAAAACTATTCTAATGCAAAATACCTTGTATGTATATTGCATAGTCATAAAACTGTTGTGTTTACACATTTCTATGAATAATATTGTAGTCAACAAACATTTGAAAAAATTATCTCTAATTCTGTTCCATCATTCATTATGGTGATGTATGGCTGGTGTGCAACATTGGGTCTTTTGATAAAATGTTCTTGAACAACTCTAACTTCACTGACACATGTTTATTTTGGATTTTAGTACATAAATCGTCACATTAAAATGTGACATGACAAATGAAGGATTGTATTTTGGTTTATACTTTACAGCCTAGCCCTAGGGCTAGACTCCCGGCTAGGTGTATTTAGCATATTAAGAAGTGTAAACAACCTAACACATTTACGAACCTAATTTGATAGATATTGCCATTGATGAGTCAATTGGTGTGACTAATTATACAGAGATTTGGTATTTCACAAGTGTACAATGGATGATGAACATACACAAATAACAGTCGGACAAAGGCAATGGCTGCTCCCGAAGCTGTCAGAGGCGAAATGTTGAGCATGTCGGTCCCGCTTTTCAATACACGTTGCATTGTGGCTATTGTGATGAATATAAATTCCTGTCACTGAACATAGGGTCACCTTATCATCTCTGGATGACGTCATCGCAGCAGCCCAACCAAATTATTTAGTATTTTTTTAAATAAAAATGCCGCTTTGTCGTCAGTAGCGACTGAAATCTTTGAATCACTCCATGACACTGACAGCGACAGTGAAATCACTGAATGGTCGGCTTGCACAATTCTGTCACTTGCGTGTATCATATTATTAATACTATTACAATATGATACAGTTATGTGTATGGGACATTGTATCTGTCAATGAAAATAATCCGTGTGATTCTGCATAATGTCATGGAATGTATTTTTTTTCTCAATAAAACTTTCTATGTTCGGTCCATGAACCTGAAATTGTCGTTTGTCACCGGCGACAACGACAGTCTCAAAATGTTCATTTTTTATATCGTCGTCATCATCGTACATGTCATAAACTTTCCTGAGTGATGTCTGTTGCCAATGGTCCATCGCTGTATGCGGCAACAGTCCTACAAGTCCTCACATTTGCCACACAACTCTCCAAATCCAAATCACAAGAATCTTACGCCGTGTCTTCCATGTTTCCAGTGGTGAGACAGATTTGGGCTATGACACTTATTACGTCACAATACTTTATCAAACAGCAATCAGGCACACTATTTCATTCGGAAATCGGTCAGATAGGCTGATTTTTACACATTAAACTGCGTGTATATATTAACTACAGAACCTGTCAGATGTTACACCTGTCTAAATAGCGTCATGTTAGTATGTTATTTACGTGGTTAAAATAGGAAATTTATGTTCATGTCACCTTTAATATATTCCTTTTTCATGGAAGGTTTTCAAAAAGAAATAACTAATTTATCTAACATGTATTCATTGGCATTTCATATTCTATTGCCAACTTGCGCTATTGTCAAGAGAAACTTGTAGTGTGTGGAATTAGTGGCCACAGACAGGTGTCAACTGATAATAGAGTGCCTCACTGTAGCCATGTACAGCTGGTAGTCACATGGTGCCACACTACTTGCAGGTGACACCCCTGACTGGGCCTCTAAACGGTGGCACTTTGCTGACGATCACCGGCAACAACTTGGGTTCCAGTTTTAATCAGATACAAAATGCAGTGAAGATTGGAGGAGCGCCCTGCATTGCTATTAAACCCAAGTACAAGATCTCGATTCAGTACGTGTTTGCCAAAAGTTTTAGATAGTCTGATAATGTCATTGTTTTTTTAAAGTCCTTGAGCATAGGCAGAACCTTTTGAACTTTAACTTTAGCAATTTTGTTAAGTAGCCATTTCACTGAATTACTCAAGGAACAACTAAAATATTGTATGTTAGGTGATTATACATTCCTATTTGCAATTCTGGTGTTTGCTAAATTAATTCAACACATCTGTCTATACTTGGCTTGTTTGTGTTATAGTTGATGATTTATTTTGTTGTTTGCTTATTACACCTCCAGGTTTGTTGTAGTTTGTACACATCGTCATAGCAATTTTAGCATGCTGTGCTTCTGTTGTAGGATAGTGTGTCGAACATCGGAAGTCAAAGAACCAAAGAATGGCAATGTGACAGTTGCTGTGGACCAATTATCCACCTACTGGCCACACCAGTTCAGTTATCAGGTAATCATTTTACCAAAGTAGGGTTTTCTACATTGTTAACTAAATGAGAGTTGCCATTGCAGTGCTGCCATCTAGTGATGTTACCATTCATCAACTGATGCCATCATTTAGATAACATTAGGTGTACACCTGTGTTCTGTTTATCTCTTCAATCTGCCCACGAAGCAAATTTTATTATTCTTTTTGTCATGGAGAGGTTCTAATTAGAAAGACTGCTTGACACAACCAATAGTAGAGACTGAACAGAGGGTCTGGGTCTCTCCAGTACATCACTCCACATGTTTAGTTGTGTGATCATGTCACAAACTATCCATCCATTTTCTCACCATAACACTACAAACACTAGTTTTTCACTTACAATTACTGCTGTATGAATTGACTCTACATTATAAATGTGAACCTCAGGGCTGTGTGAAACAAAAATAATATAGAATAGGTTCACGGTAATAAAGGTATTTTCCACCTCTCCAAAAACTGTTCTAATTATCGTCATCATTTGTGGTGTGACTGTAAAGTATTTGGTAGTTTGTTGGGACAAATATAACAGGTGGCCTGACTGTTGGTTTTTTTAAGCATGGTGTCAAAACCTTGCACGATACACATGTGTAATCATAAGTGTTTTCATAATTTATGGTTGGTGTATGTTTTATTTCTGGTCTGTAAACTGTGTGTACCATATTATGGACAATGTTAACATGGAATTCAAAAGTCAATTACGCATTTTAGTAAAGCACACAAATGTAACAGAGTCTGTAATAGAGCGACTGGGGTGATGTTTAGCAGAAAGTATACAACAATGTTTGTCATTGTTGCACATATGCTGTTTCAGAATCCTGAAGTGAGTTCCATGTCCCCCACTGTTGGCCCCAAGTCTGGCGGTACTAGACTCACCATCAAGGGAAGGAAGCTCAACACAGGCTCTAATCTTGTTGTGCTCATTGGAAACACAAACTGCAAAGTCATGTAAGTCTGGTAGTCTCCTGACTCTATATTAATATGTACACAAAATTATACTATAATCTATAAAAAAAACATGGTAACAATGTTGAGTCATTGTTATTCCTTTTTGTAACTTAAAAATAATTAATTAATTGTTATTTTTATGTCACATTGTTGTAGAAGTAAAAGTAAATACTGAATTATAAATCAAACATGTATGCAGTCTATATTGTAAATTCTGACACTCTCACAAGCATCCTCCATTGCGATTCTGTTATGACTGACTCGACTGTGTTCTCCCTGTAGAAGGAGAATAACACGCTCAGACTACCGGTAACTGAATGTATCTTGCCATCTTTCACATGGGTGATATAATGGCTTTGTCACTGCCATCAGAAGTGTGTGTTGTGCTTGCAGTGGTGCAGTGGAGAATGGAGAGATCCACTGTGTGACGCCAGCAGTCGACGTCCCTCTTCACACGTCTGTACGAGTCAAGTTTGATTACGCTACCAAGAGTCTCAATAGCAACTTCACATTCACAGAAGATCCAAACATCACAAGTATTCATCCACTGACAACATTTCAAGCGTATGTGTTTGTTTATTGGTTATTACAAACTTATAGAACAAAACTATCTTCTGTGTATATGTAGTACCATCTGGAGGATTATGTTAATACTTCTAATGTTGTCACATAGAGTTGCACTAATGTTGTCATGTGGTATTGCATTAATGTTGTCATATGGTGTTGCACTATTGTTGTCACATGTGGTTGCACTAATGTTGTCACATGTGGTTGCACTAATGTTGTCACATGGTGTTGCACTAATGTTGTCACATGGTGTTGCACTAATGTTGTCACATGGTGTTGCACTAATGTTGTCACATGGTGTTGCACTAATGTTGTCATGTGGTGTTGCACTAATGTTGTCACTTGGTGTTGCAATAATGTTGTCACATGTTGTTGCACTAATATTGTCCCATTTGTTGCAGTGGGGGCAGAACAGTGACAGTCGACGGAGTCTATTTCACCAGCATCCAACAACCACAGATGTTTATCAGAGAGGAGGAAAAAATTTCAAACTTAACTGTAAGTTGACCTCACCACTTCACCATGGCAAGGCAACTTGCACGGTGCATAGAGGATAGAAGGATCAATGTTTTGACATGTGCATAATTTGTTGAATTGAAATAAATTGCTCTTTCACTGTGTCTTCATCATACATTTGTTTTGTCATGTGTAGCGCCTACATATTATTTAAAAGGAAGAAGATACCATAGTTGCAGAGCACACACTTTTCCAATGGTACATATCTTTTCACGTGCACACGATGTTACACATGCACACGTGCACACGATGTTACACGTGAAAACTGTCCAGTTAAGAAGAATCTGCTTTATACAAACACAAACAATCATTACTAAGGTACGGCCAGAACTTTGCTCTAACACTGATCTTGTTTTTGTTTGGAACAGAATGGTACATGAATTAAATATGTGACCGTTTTAAAAAGGGAACAACATTTGTGTTAGCCTGCTGGTGGCCTGAGACCAGCAACCTTTAATTTGGGCCACCATCTTATGACTAGGACCATGAACTGTCCACCAGATGTATGCCCCAATATCCCACACTTATTTTAAATATAATTTTAAAATCCATCTTTTATATGATGCTGCTTTGTTTTCAACAAAACTAGTAAAATCTACAAAAATCATTCTTATATTAATATTTTCATCAGCTTTCGGGATCTTTCAGAACTGTGCCATCATCAGTGCTGATGTCATCAAGTGCCCCTTCCCAGCACTGCCCCCTGGTGACCACAGGAAGAGACGCAACACTGCCAATAGTCAGCCAACAGTGGGGTTTGTGATGGACGGTGTCCAGTCAGTGGCCAACATCTTGGCCTACTTCCCAGATGTTGCCTCCAACATTAAAGTTGTTGCCAATCCTGTGTACAAAAGGTTTAAGGATGGCCGGAAGGTGTACAAGGGGGAAGCACTGGTCTTGCAGGTTCGTTTTGGCTTCTTATCAAGTTGTTACCATGGCTTCTTTTAGCTTTCAGTTTGTAGACATGTCTACAAATGTAATATTACAACTACTGAGATTTTAAATCTTAATAATTAAGTCATGGTCACTGAAGAGTTTCTGTTTATAATCCAGCTGAATTGGCACAATGTACAATAGCCAGCACTGTCCACTGCCACAGTTGAATGACCTTCACCTTGCAGGGTGAGAACCTCAGTGCAGCGAGTGAACCTTCGGATGTGAATGTGACAATTGGACTGTCCCCATGCAAAGTGAAGTCACTCACCCATGACAGTCTGCTGTGCACCCCTCCTGACAAACAACCCCCTGGTGTGGAAGATGTCACCAACCTACCTGTAGTCGTGGTAAATATCACTCTCTAGTAGTAAATTTGCTGCCATTACATAGCCGCTGGAACAGGGGGCTAATATTTTTAGTGGGGAGGGGCTGAAGATACGATTAGCCCAACAGTATTTCGGGGTTTGACATTTTTTGTGCAATTTGATGTTTTTGAAAGCTGGTGGGGACTGAAGATAGAATTATCCTCCGAATATTTATGGGAAAAGGGCTTAATTTTAGGTACAATTAGACATATTTTGGAGAGCATGAAGGTGGGGTATTTTGGTGAGCCTCGGGCGGTGCAATTGGAGCAGTTTTGGTAAACTTAAACAAATTTAGAATGTCACCACCAAAAATAAAATATCGAACAGCATCTACCTGTCTTCCAATGTCATGATCCGACAGTGGAGTGGTGCTGAAGCTCCGGCTCAGTCCAACCAATAATAATGTCATGATCAGACAGTGGAGTGGTGCTGTAGCTCCGGCTCAGTCCAACCAATAATAATGTCATGATCCGACAGTGGAGTGGTGCTGTAGCTCCGGCTCAGTCCACCCAATAATAATGTCATGATCCGACAGTGGAGTGGTGCTGAAGCTCCGGCTCAGTCCAACCAATAATAATGTCATGATCCAAAAGTGGAGTGGTGCTGAAGCTCCGGCTCAGTCCAACAAATAATAATGTCGTTCCGGCACCAGTGCATCAACTTGGGTTTTGTCTGTCCCAGTGTGTATCGTTAACCCGTTCTACAGCTACCTCAGGAGAGAGTGCATAAACTGGAGTAAGTGCTTGCATGTGACATTGTGTGTTACTCTGCTTCAGGTGTGAATGGGTAATATGGAGTATGTGCTTGCATGTGACAGGTGTGAATGGATAACCTGGAGTGTGTGCTTGCATGTGACAGGTGCAAGTTGGTAACCTTGAGTATGTGCTTGCATGTGACAGGTGCATGTGGGTAACCTGGAGTACGAGCTTGGTGAGCTGGAGTACCAAAAGCCCAGTGACAAGCAGGGCAATGAGCTGTGGATCATCGGCGTGGCCTTGGGAGGAGGATTCCTCATCGCTGTCATCATCATCATCCTCGTGATCTACAAGCGCAAGAGTACATACTCCGAGCGGCAGTTCAAGAAGATGCAGATCCAACTGGACACACTCGAGAGCAATGTACGCAATGAGTGCAAACAAGGTGAGTCTCATTGAGTGCAAACAGGGTGAGTCTCATTGAGTGCAAACAAGGTAAGTCTCATTGAGTGCAAACAGGGTGAGTCTCATTGAGTGCAAACAGGGTGAGTCTCATTGAGTTCAAACAGGGTGAGTCTCATTGAGTGCAAACAGGGTGAGTCTCATTGCATGCAAACAGGGTGAGTCTCATTGAATGCAAACATGGTAAGTGTCATTGAGTGCAAACAGGGTGAGTCTCATTGAGTGCAAACAGGGTGAGTATCATGTAGTCTATGTGACCTCTGTCTCATGTAGTCTCTGTGACCACTGTCTCATGTAGTCTCTGTGACCTCTGTCTCATGTAGTCTCTGTGACCACTGTCTCATGTAGTCTCTGTGACCACTGTCTCATGTAGTCTCTGTGACCACTGTCACATGTAGTCTCTGTGACCACTGTCTCATGTAGTCTCTGTTACCACTGTCTCATGTAGTCTCTGTGACCACTGTCTCATGTAGTCTCTGTGACCACTGTCTCATGTAGTCTCTGTGACCACTGTCTCATGTAGTCTCTGTTACCACTGTCTCATGTAGTCTCTGTGACCACTGTCTCATGTAGTCTCTGTTACCACTGTCTCATGTAGTCTCTGTTACCACTGTATCATGTAGTCTCTGTTACCACTGTCTCATGTAGTCTCTGTGACCACTGTCTCATGTAGTCTCTGTGACCACTGTCACATGTAGTCTCTGTTACCACTGTCTCATGTAGTCTCTGTGACCACTGTCTCATGTAGTCTCTGTGACCTCTGTCTCATGCAGTCTCTGTGACCACTGTCTCATGCAGTCTCTGTGACCACTGTCTCATGTAGTCTCTGTGACCACTGTCTCATGTAGTCTCTGTGACCACTGTCTCATGTAGTCTCTGTGACCTCTGTCTCATGTAGTCTCTGTGACCTCTGTCTCATGTAGTCTCTGTGACCTCTGTCTCATGTAGTCTCTGTGACCACTGTCTCATGTAGTCTCTGTGACCACTGTCTCATGTAGTCTCTGTGACCACTGTCTCATGCAGTCTCTGTGACCACTGTCTCATGCAGTCTCTGTGACCACTGTCTCATGTAGTCTCTGTGACCACTCTCTCATGTAGTCTCTGTGACCACTGTCTCATGCAGTCTCTGTGACCACTGTCTCATGCAGTCTCTGTGACCACTGTCTCATGTAGTCTCTGTGACCACTGTCTCATGTAGTCTCTGTGACCACTGTCTCATGTAGTCTCTGTGACCACTGGCTCATGTAGTCTCTGTGACCACTGTCTCATGTAGTCTCTGTGACCACTGTCTCATGTAGTCTCTGTGACCACTGTCTCATGTAGTCTCTGTGACCACTGTCTCATGTAGTCTCTGTGACCACTGTCTCATGTAGTCTCTGTGACCACTGTCTCATGTAGTCTCTGTGACCACTGTCTCATGTAGTCTCTGTGACCACTGTCTCATGTAGTCTCTGTGACCTCTGTCTCATGCAGTCTCTGTGACCTCTGTCTCATGCAGTCTCTGTGACCACTGTCTCATGCAGTCTCTGTGACCACTGTCTCATGTAGTCTCTGTGACCACTGTCTCATGTAGTCTCTGTTACCACTGTCTCATGTAGTCTCTGTTACCACTGTCTCATGCAGTCTCTGTGACCTCTGTCTCATGCAGTCTCTGTGACCTCTGTCTCATGCAGTCTCTGTGACCACTCTCTCATGTAGTCTCTGTGACCACTGTCTCATGTAGTCTCTGTGACCACTGTCTCATGCAGTCTCTGTGACCATTGTCTCATGTAGTCTCTGTGACCTCTGTCTCATGCAGTCTCTGTGACCTCTGTCTCATGCAGTCTCTGTGACCTCTGTCTCATGTAGTCTCTATGACCACTGTCTCATGCAGTCTCTGTGACCACTGTCTCATGCAGTCTCTATGACCACTGTCTCATGCAGTCTCTGTGACCACTGTCTCATGCAGTCTCTGTGACCTATGTCTCATGCAGTCTCTGTGACCACTGTCTCATGCAGTCTCTGTGACTGCTGTCTCATGCAGTCTCTGTGACCTCTGTCTCATGCAGTCTCTGTGACCTCTGTCTCATGCAGTCTCTGTGACCTCTGTCTCATGTAGTCTCTGTGACCACTGTCTTGTGTAGTCTCTGTGACCACTGTCTTGTGTAGTCTCTGTGACCACTGTCTCATGCAGTCTCTGTGACCACTGTCTCATGTAGTCTCTGTGACCACTGTCTCATGCAGTCTCTGTGACCACTGTCTCATGTAGTCTCTGTGACCTCTGTCTCATGCAGTCTCTGTGACCTCTGTCTCATGTAGTCTCTGTGACCACTGTCTCATGCAGTCTCTGTGACCTGTCTCATGCAGTCTCTGTGACCTGTCTCATGTAGTCTCTGTGACCTCTGTCTCATGCAGTCTCTATGACCACTGTCTCATGCAGTCTCTGTGACCTGTCTCATGCAGTCTCTGTATCCCTGCAGCCTTTGCTGAGCTGCAGACAGAAGTGTCCGACTTCACCAGTGACCTAAGTGCGAAGGGCGTGCCGTTCTGGGATTACCGGACCTACACATTTAAAGTGCTCTTCCCTTCCTACAACGACCACCCCATCCTGCACAGCACCCCACCCTCTGTGACGACCACCTTTGGGGGCACAGACCAGGCCCTGGGCCAGTTCAACCAACTGCTCAACAGCAAGCAGTTCCTGCTCATCTTCATCCGCACGCTGGAGGATCAGAAGAACTTCATGATCCGAGACAAGGCCCTGGTTGCCTCCCTGCTCATGGTGGTCCTCCAGGACAAGATGGAGTACGCCACCGACATCCTCAAGGCTCTGCTCAATGAACTCATTGACCGCTCCGTCGAGAAGAAGAACCCAAAGTTAATGTTCAGAAGGTGAGCACTGACAATGGGAGTGGGACATATTGTGCTTGGATGTGTGTTAGAATCAGACAACCTCTCTCTGCAGTTTGTGAAACAGGTCTCTCTACATCAATGTTGTTAGGTACCTTGCAATGTTTCAGCGCAGTAGAACCAGTGCCTATGTTACATGTGGTACACCATGTATAAAAATATAGACCTGACACCATGTACAACAACATAGACCTGTCACCATGTACAACAACATAGACCTGTCACCATGTATAACAACATAGACCTGACACCATGTACAACAACATAGACCTGTCACCATGTACAACAACATAGACCTGTCACCATGTATAACAACATAGACTTACCACCATGTATAACAACATTGACCTGACACCATGTACAACAATATAGACCTACCACCATGTACAACAACATAGACTTACCACCATGTATAACAACATAGACCTGACACCATGTACAACAATATAGACCTACCACCATGTACAACAACATAGACCTGTCACCATGTATAACAACAGACCTGTCACCATGTATAACAACATAGACCTGACACCATGTACAACAACATAGACCTGTCACCGTGCATAAGAACATAGACATACCACCATGTACAACAACATAGACCTGACACCACATACACCTACATAGACCAGCCACCATATGTAACAATGTAGGCCTGACACCATATACAATAACATACACCTGATATCATATATAACTACATTGACCTTCCACCATGTACAACAGCTAATCCCTGTCACCTGACACCATGTACAACAACATAGACCTGACACCATGTATAACAGCATAGACGTGACACCATACTTATACAATAACATACACCAGACATCATATATAACAACATTGACCTGCCACCATGTACAACAGCTAATACCTGTCACCATATACAACAACATAGACTTGACACCATATACAACAACATACACATGACACCATATACAACATAGACTTGTCACCATATGCAACAACATAGATTTGCCACCGTATACAACAACATAGACCTGTCTCCATATACAACAATGTAGACCTTCCACCATGTACAACAATGTAGACCTGTCACCATGTATAACAACGTAGACCTACCACCATGTATAACAACATAGACCTGATACCATGTACAACAACATAGACCTACCACCATGTACAAAAACATAGACCTGTCACCATGTACAACAACATAGACCTGACACCATGTACAATAACACAGACCTGTCATCATGTATAAGAACATAGATCTACCACCATGTACAACAACATAGACCTGACACCATATACAACAACGTAGACCTGCCACCATATGTAACAATGTAGACCAGCCACCATATACAACAATGTAGACCTGCCACCATATACAACAACGTAGACCTGCCAACATATACAACGGTGTAGACCAGCCACCATATACAACAATGTAGACCTGCCACCATATACAACAACATAGACCTGCCACCATATACAACGACATAGACCTGTCACCATGTACAACAACATAGACCTGTCACCATGTACAACAACATAGACCTGTCACCATGTACAAAAACATAGACATGTCACCATGTACAAAAACATAGACATGTCACCATGTACAACAACATAGACCTGACACCATGTACAACAACATAGACCTGTCACCATGTATAAGAACATAGACCTACCACCATGTACAACAACATAGACCTGCCACCATATACAACAACATAGACCTGCCTCCATATACAACAACATAGACCTGCCACCATATACAACAACATAGACCTGCCACCATGTGCAACAAGGATGCATGGTTGGCATTGACCAGTCACTAGTATTTGAGCAGTATGAGTAGAAGACAAAGTAATGTGATTGGTGTTTGTTTCAGGACAGAGTCTGTGGTGGAGAAATTGTTGACCAACTGGATGTCTTTGTGCATGTACGACTACCTGAAGGTGACTGCATCAACTACACACTCTGTACATGATGAGTCATGTAACACAGTCTCAGCATATCACTAGTAGATGTTTGATTACAAGGATGATTATATAAGAATATTTTAAGTAATAATAACATAATAACAAAGTAGCATAAATCCTTCAATGGACATATATAATACTGTACAGAATATTTGACATCACATTGTTGTTGGTGTGTAAGTTATTGTTGAGTTATTATTTGCAGTCATTAAGTAATATTTGTGGTTTGTCTGTGTGAACAGAAGCATGCTGGGAAGACAATGTTTATGCTGTACAAGAGCATCAAGCACCAGACAGAGAAAGGACCCGTGGACGCCATCACGTCAGAGGCCAAGTACTCACTGTCAGAAGACAGGCTGCTCCGTGAAAAGATCGACTTCAACACACTTGTATGTAGCTCTGTCACATCATACTTCAACACACTTGTATGTAGCTCTGTCACATCATACTTCAACACACTTGTATGTAGCTCTGTCACATCATACTTCCACACACTTGTATGTAGCTCTGTCACATCATACTTCAACACACTTGTATGTAGCTCTGTCACATCATACTTCAACACACTTGTATGTAGCTCTGTCACATCATACTTCAACACACTTGTATGTAGCTCTGTCACATCATACTTCAACACACTTGTATGTAGCTCTGTCACATCATACTTCAACACACTTGTATGTAGCTCTGTCACATCATACTTCAACACACTTGTATGTAGCTCTGTCACATCATACTTCAACACACTTGTATGTAGCTCTGTCACATCATACTTCAACACACTTGTATGTAGCTCTGTCACATCATACTTCAACACACTTGTATGTAGCTCTGTCACATCATACTTCAACACACTTGTATGTAGCTCTGTCACATCATACTTCAACACACTTGTATGTAGCTCTGTCACATCATACTTCAACACACTTGTATGTAGCTCTGTCACATCATACTTCAACACACTTGTATGTAGCTCTGTCACATCATACTTCAACACACTTGTATGTAGCTCTGTCACATCATACTTCAACACACTTGTATGTAGCTCTGTCACATCATACTTCAACACACTTGTATGTAGCTCTGACACATCATACTTCAGCACACTTGTATGTAGCTCTGTCACATCATACTTCAACACACTTGTATGTAGCTCTGTCACATCATACTTCAACACACTTGTATGTAGCTCTGTCACATCATACTTCAACACACTTGTATGTAGCTCTGTCACATCGTACTTCAACACACTTGTATGTAGCTCTGTCACATCATACTTCAACACACTTGTATGTAGCTCTGACACATCATACTTCAACACACTTGTATGTAGCTCTGTCACATCGTACTTCCACACACTTGTATGTAGCTCTGGCACATCATACTTCAACACACTTGTATGTAGCTCTGTCACATCATACTTCAACACACTTGTATGTAGCTCTGTCACATCATACTTCAACACACTTGTATGTAGCTCTGTCACATCATACTTCAACACACTTGTATGTAGCTCTGTCACATCATACTTCAACACACTTGTATGTAGCTCTGTCACATCATACTTCAACACACTTGTATGTAGCTCTGTCACATCATACTTCAACACACTTGTATGTAGCTCTGTCACATCATACTTCAACACACTTGTATGTAGCTCTGACACATCATACTTCAACACACTTGTATGTAGCTCTGTCACATCGTACTTCCACACACTTGTATGTAGCTCTGTCACATCATACTTCAACACACTTGTATGTAGCTCTGGCACATCATACTTCAACACACTTGTATGTAGCTCTGTCACATCATACTTCAACACACTTGTATGTAGCTCTGGCACATCGTACTTCAACACACTTGTATGTAGCTCTGTCACATCGTACTTCCACACACTTGTATGTAGCTCTGTCACATCATACTTCAACACACTTGTATGTAGCTCTGTCACATCATACTTCAACACACTTGTATGTAGCTCTGGCACATCATACTTCAACACACTTGTATGTAGCTCTGTCACATCATACTTCAACACACTTGTATGTAGCTCTGTCACATCATACTTCAACACACTTGTATGTAGCTCTGTCACATCATACTTCAACACACTTGTATGTAGCTCTGGCACATCGTACTTCAACACACTTGTATGTAGCTCTGGCACATCATACTTCAACACACTTGTATGTAGCTCTGTCACATCGTACTTCCACACACTTGTATGTAGCTCTGTCACATCATACTTCAACACACTTGTATGTAGCTCTGGCACATCATACTTCAACACACTTGTATGTAGCTCTGTCACATCGTACTTCCACACACTTGTATGTAGCTCTGTCACATCATACTTCAACACACTTGTATGTAGCTCTGGCACATCATACTTCAACACACTTGTATGTAACTCTGGCACATCATACTTCAACACACTTGTATGTAGCTCTGGCACATCGTACTTCAACACACTTGTATGTAGCTCTGGCACATCATACTTCAACACACTTGTATGTAGCTCTGTCACATCATACTTCAACACACTTGTATGTAGCTCTGGCACATCATACTTCAACACACTTGTATGTGTATCCCATGAAATACATATATTGGTAGATGTGTTTGGTTTACTTGTGCTCCACAAAACATATGTGTTAGTAGGTGTGTCTGGTAACTTGTGTGTTCTACTAAACACATCTTCTGGTAGGTGTATCTGGTAGGTGTATCTGGTAAACTTAAATGTTCCAAGAAACCACTCTACTTGTGTTGCATAAAGCATCTGTAAGTTGGGACTGCAACTGAATGTGTACGTTGCCAGGCCTCTAATGCTAGGCACACACCAGCTGATTTTCGGTACACACCAACCGACTAGTTGGCGTAAAAACCGTCGGCCAACGGCAGTCGGTTGGTGTGTGCTGAATTTAAGCCCGACGGTCAGTCTTATAGTGCCTACTAACGCCGATTCGAATGTTGAATCGGCGGTCGGCGTTAAGGGTTAGATAAGGAGGTATCCAGTGACAAGTCGGCGCATATCCGATGATGAGTCGGCTGGTGTATGCAGGTTTTGTGTTATAACATGACGGTCGGCAGTAACTTGGCCAATAAGAAACCATAGCGCGATCATGTGATAGGCCTTGATATAAGGCTAAGCTCGGCACCTTTTCTGAGTTTTCAAGCCAATTCAGGCCACAAGTTTAGTTTTTTTCTTTCATATTTGACCGACTTGGCGGGTAAACAACATTTCAGAAAATGGTAGATTATTTTTTATCCTATTGCCATTGACCATCATCATCGTTTTTTATCGCCTGTTCTTAAAACAGGCGCCATAAATAAACTTAATTTCCATCTGACTTTATTTCCCACTTCCGACAGGAATCCCCATTTTGTCTTGTTAAAAACGCTACCTCTGGTGGCGCCGCTACCGGGCGCATATATATTAAGCCTTAAAAATCCGCAAAGCGGTGCTAGCGGTGGAAAACGTTTTTGAGGTATTCGTTGGGTGCAACTGATTGCACTTCAACATAACTGTTAACCGAAACAGCTAAACATAACATTCTGCATATTGATATAAAACATAGTTCGAAGCTATGCGTTTTTTTGCTGGAGGATATGCTAAATGCTCAAGCCATATCGTCGTGAAGGCTGACGGCGAAGCTCCGACTTACTATGTAACAAGTTTCGTTTTTGTGATAGCCGTTTTGGCCTAATTTTTACAAATGTTTCGTGTTTATTGTGGATTTTTTTTACAAGGATCATGCCGAGCGCCAAGTCTTGGCGTGAGTCGGTTGGTGTGTGCTGGCTGATGTGTGCGGACAGAAGTCGGCGCTAGTCGGCGGAACTAATTGCATTTAGTGCCGACTGCTTTTTGCTCCGACTGGCTACCCAAGTCGGCGTTAGTCGGCTGGTGTGTGCCTAGCATAAGTTGTACAAAACCAAATTCAAAGTGTCAGCTTGACCAATGTTTTGACCACTGCACCTGTGACCTGTGATGTTGTGTTGTGACAGAATTTAGAGTTGACAACCGAGTCGTGCCGAGAGCCTGTCTTGTGCAAGGTGCTGGATTGTGACACGATCACACAGGCGAAGGAGAAGTCTCTGGATGCCATCTACAGGAACACGCCGTTTTCTGTCCGACCGTCCATCTATGATGTCGAACTCGGTCAGTTCCAATTATAACACTACTCTATAGCCCCACTCTATAGCCCCACTCTATAACCCCATTCTATAGCACTGCTCTAGAGCTCCACTCTATAGCTCCACTCTGCTCTCTCCATACGTTATTCTATACAAGAGCTCACATTAAACAAATTGTTTGCTGAAAAATGTCCCCTATGTGTATATTTAAACAATTCAAAATGTTACAGAAGAGAACTGTTTATCAAAATTGTTTTGAAATGTTTAATTTGAGGTGTTTGTGAACAATTGATTCCAATCGTAGCCTCTAATGAGGGAAATCATTCTTCACCATGATCTGGTCTGTGTAGAAATAGATTTTGATATAATCCCTTACTGAATCTGACTGTCATCATGTGTGAGACAGAGTGGCGGTCAGGCAGAAGTGGACATCTGCCTCTCCAGGACGAGGACGTCACCACAGAGATCAAACACAAGATGAAACATGTCAACACACTGGCACACTATCACATCCCAGACTACTCCGAGATGACACTCGTCCGCAAACCTGACAAAAACGAGGGTGTCAGAAAGGTTCATGGTGAGTGCATTAGTTTAGTACAAAGATGACAACAACAAGGGTGTCAGAAAGGTTCATGATGAGTGCACCAGTTTAGTACAAAGATGAGTTGGGTACAGATGTGGGGATAAACTTATCCTCCACCTGCACTGAGTCCAGCAGTGTTACAAAAGATTTGACATGACCAATGTCGGTCACCCCTCTTTGGCCTGAAGCTGAAGCACGTTGGTTTATAGACCTACTAGCTATGTTGGTAGATCTACCATGGTCACTGTCACCTCTCCCAGATCTGCTGTATCAGGGCAATCTCTACCACAGAGACCCCTCCAACTTGCGGCTTCATGCACTGCTATTATCATAGAAGCCCTTAGAACAGAGGCTTTTCAGAACAAGTTGCCGATTGTGCATCGCAACTGCAACAGGCTTCTACTCTCGCCATTTATGAATCTACGTGGCGGAGTTTTGTCAATTGGTGTAATAAAAGGAAAGCTAATCAATTCTCTGCCTCTTCGGCTTTAGTGGACGACTTCATTTTTTTCCTCTTTAAAAAGAAAAAACTAGCTATGTCTACTGTTGAGGGATACAGAATAGCTATAGCAAGTACCTTGTGCACCACAACCGGTGCGGAGGTGGGTCATTGTGACACTCTTAGAAATTTTACAGTTGACCAGGTCAAACCCTTAGAGTCTGCTTCTTTGAAGCTTTTGACCAGCAAAACAGTCTTTTTAGTCTCACTTCCTTCTGGCAAGAGAAGGAATGAGTTACACCCCTTTTTGTTTTCTTCCCTCGTTTGGAAGCCAGACTGGTCTTCTATAACTTTTTCAGTTAGCCCTTTCTTTCTGGCAAAAACCCAGTTAGCAGAGAAGGTTGCAGAAACATTACTGTCTGTTTCTATTCCAGCTCTCACTAACATATTAGGAGGGGACATGCAGGAAGATCTTCTACAGTGCCCTGTTAGGGCAGTGACAATTGACTTCCACAGAACCAAGGAAACTCGAAATGATAAGAGATTATTTTTAAAATATAATTTCAGCCAAACCATGAAGGGGATATATCCCCAGTTACTTTATCTGGATGGATAAGATATTTTATTTCATTTTGTTATAATCTGGAGGGTGTCAGATTGCGATCTACTCTTAAAGCGCGCTCAGTTCGAGCTTTGGCAACTTCCTTGGCCTTCTTTTAACAAGCTTCCATGCAGCAGATTCTAGCTGCAGGAACTTGTCATCAAGCACCTTTATGTCATACTATTTAAAGGACGACTCTTCTGAGTGGCCAGATATCTTGTCTGGCACCACTTGGCTGTGGGAGTTACCCTGATGTAGGTGAGTTATCTTCCCACCATCCTAACTCTCGATTCATTCATTGTTTCCGATGGTAATTATCTGGCATATTGGAATTTTTATTTTTAGTATTAAAATATATTTCCATTAGCTTAGATAGTTACTATCGGAACTTTTAGGACCTGCCCTACTTTCCCCACGTCTGATACCTCACTCTGCGTTAGATAATAACAAAAATTGGAAACGAGGCAGTGTCAGATGCATGATGGGAGTGGGGTTTTGCATTTTGGTATACCTGGTCAGCCAGGTGATATTATGTGATCGAGGCTAGAAATTATATTGATGAGTCAATTCATTGTTTCCTATGGTAAGTATCTAGGCTAATGGAAATATAATTAATTTTAATACTAAAAATTAAAAATTAAACTTGAAGATCAACACTACCAAAACTGTCCTGCCAAAGTACTTGTTCGTTCTGGAAAGAGAACATATCAGTTGCTAATGCATTTATGTAATTTGCTATATATTTAAAACAGACTTCCCATTTGAGTAAAGGTGTGAAAAGGTACGAAGTTACACAATTGCCAGTGGCTCCATCTAGCAGATAATGGAATCATGTTGCATACAGTTATGTTGGTCTAGAAATTGGATGCTGATGAAGATGACAGGTTAGAAATAGCTGGGCTGAAGAATGAAGTAAAGTGAATATTACTGAAGATAAAGGCTTGTGATATGTGTTACTGACTGCACTGTGTGTGGTTGCAGGGCGCCTAGAGATCACATCAGGATTGGCACTGAACGCAGTAGTGGAAGTGGAGGATGGGGTCAAAGTGTGGCATCTGGTAGGACTCCATACTCTGTGCAGGCAGCTTAATCACCTTGCAACATAAGGTTCAGCTGTGTAAGCTTATGTTTGACAAGGGAGACCAGCAGGCTTTGTATTCCCCCTGCCTGTTGCCCTACGTACCCTCTTTATTTCTCACCCTCACCAGCACCTTGACATGTGTTGATCTAGCTGAGACTAGGAGACTTTTTGTGTTAAGTGGAACACCGTCAAGTGTTTGACACATCAACACTCAATTTCTCCACATCTTCCAGTGATTAGAAATGCACCTAATAAATTATCTCTAGATAAACTTGAATACAAATACCTTTTATGTTTAGCTACTTGTGCAGTGTTACATTGTTCATTATTTGTTTTGTTTTACTTGAGTTGACTTTTCGTTTTCATCATCTTATTTCGTTATTGATTATTTTGCATTACATGGAAGTTAGATATTTCAATGGTTAATTTACAATTGACTATATTAACAGTGTAATTTCCTAATTAGGTCCTTTACAAAGACGTTTTCCACCAGGCGTGTTTTGTGCCATCTTTATAATGTGGCATTTATAAACAGAGATTTTGAGGAACATTTCATAAGTTGTAAAGGTCTGTCCCTGTGATTACATTATGAAAAAGGTTATAAAGGTGGTTAAACCATGAGTAAAGTTATACAGGTATATCCCTGTGACTTAACCATGAGTAAAGTTATACAGGTATATCCCTATGACTTAACCATGAGTAAAGTTATACAGGTATATCCCTATGACTTAACCATGAGTAAAGTTATACAGGTATATCCCTATGACTTAACCATGAGTAAAGTTATACAGGTATATCCCTATGACTTAACCATGAGTAAAGTTATACAGCTATATCCCTATGACTTAACCATGAGTAAAATTATACAGGTATATCCCTATGACTTAACCATGAGTAAAGTTATACAGGTATATCCCTATGACTTAACCATGAGTAAAGTTATACAGGTATGTCCCTGTGAATTAACCATGAGTAAAATTATACAGGTATATCCCTATGACTTAACCATGAGTACAGTTTTACAGGTATATCCCTATGACTTAACTATGAGTAAAGTTATACAGGTTTTACCTGTGACTAAACTGTGACAAAGCTTAAACAGGTATATCCCTGTCCCTGTAATAAAGTAAAAGAAGTCCCTGTGTCCAAACTAGGAAAGAGTGTACAGGTGTATCCCTGTGTTTCAGATGAAACACGATGATAATTCAAATGCATCACATGGACCAAAAGTGATTTCAGAAATATTTCTGACTCGGTTACTGGCCACTAAGGTGAGGTTTTTGTTTTCTCTTGTAGATAGTCTTGTTAGAACTATGAGGTATTTCAGAGCCTCCATTGTGAGCTGTTTAAATCAATAATTATGGTGTTTTTTTTGTATCACACAATCGTTCACTGAACGAATGAGGTCGGTGACTTATCTGACATGACACATAACCAATCACCTTCATGCTGCTTTGTCCTTGCCTGCTCTCTCTCACCCTGTCACCTCTCAATTACCCTCCTTGCTTGCTCTCTGTCACCTTGTAGTTTAGTGTAGCGCCGTGGTACAATGGCTAGAGTTTCGGACTCTCAACCGAGAGAACCCGGGTTCGAATCGTGTGCGGCGGTGTCGAACTTTGGGCAAGTTCGATCACTATACATTGCTCCAGTTCACTCGGCTGTATGAATGAGTACCTGGCTATAGACAGTGGTGTATATTTCTGTACGAATAGTCAGCGCGCATTAATTGCAGCATGGCTAGATGCTTCCCGGAGAAGTCGAGATGATGTTCGATTGAACAGGTCTGCCAGGGATTAAAGTGTAAAGCGCTTTGAGCAGTCCTGAGGACTGAATACTACGCTATATATAAGAACTTGCCTATACTTTACTTTTACCCTGTCACCTCTCAAGCATCTTCCTTGCCTTCTCACCCTGTCACCTTTCAAGTATCTTCCTTGCCTGCACTCTGTCACCTCTCAAGTATCTTCCTTGCCTGCAATTTGTCACCATGTCACCTCTCAAGTATCTTCCTTGCCTGCACTTTGTCATCTTGTCACCTCTCAAGTATCTTCCTTGCCTGCACTCTGTCACCCTGTCACCTCTCAAGTATCTTCCTTGCCTGCACTCTGTCACCCTGTCACTTCCCAAGCACCCTCCTTGTTTGCTCTCTGTCACCCTGTCACCTCTCAAGTATCTTCCTTGCCTGCACTCTGTCACCCTGTCACTTCCCAAGCACCCGCCTTGTTTGTGTAAAGCGCTTTGAGCAGTCCTGAGGACTGAATACTACGCTATATATAATAACTTGCCTATACTTTACTTTTACCCTGTCACCTCTCAAGCATCTTTCTTGCCTGCTCACCCTGTCACCTCTCAAGTATCTTCCTTGCCTGCACTCTGTCACTCTGTCATCTCTCAAGCACCATACTAGTTTGCTCTCTGTCACCCTGTCACCTCTCAAGCATCTTCCTTGCCTGCTCTCTGTCACCCTGTCACCTCTCAAGTATCCTTCTATTTCCTCTTTGTTACTGTGTCATCCTTTCGCTCTGCACACTACAACAGTTCATAGACGACTTGTTCAAACTGTTCTCATGGCACACTACAACAGTTCACAGATAACTTGTTCACACTGTTCTCATGGCACACTACAACAGTTCATATACGACTTGTTCACACTGTTCTCATGGCACACTACAACAGTTCATATATGACTTGTTCACACTGTTCTCATGGCACACTACAATAGTTCGTATATAAATTGTTCACACTGTTCTCAGGGCACACTACAGCAGTTCATAGATAACTTGTTCACACTGTTCTCAGAGCAAAGTACAACATTTCATATTTGACTTGTTCACACTGTTCTCGTGACACACTACAACAGTTCATAGATACCTTGTTCACACTGTTCTCAAGGCGCACTACAACAGTTCATAGATAACTTGTTCACACTGTTCTCAGGGCGCACTACAACAGTTCACAGATAACTTGTTCACACTGTTCTCATGGCACACTACAACAGTTCATAGATAACTTGTTCACACTGTTCTCAGGGCGCACTACAACAGTTCACAGATAACTTGTTCACACTGTTCTCATGGCACACTACAACAGTTCATAGATAACTTGTTCACACTGTTCTCATGGCACACTACAACAGTTCATGTATGAATTGTTCACACTGTTCTCAGGGCACACTACAACAGTTCACAGATAACTTGTTCACACTGTTCTCCTGGCACACTACAACAGTTCATAGATAAATTGTTCTCAGGGCACACTGCAGCAGTTCATAGATGACCTGTTCATGACAATCCTGCGGGCAGACTGCACCTTGCCACCAGCTGTCAAACACCTGTTTGACTTCCTTGACAATGCCATCAAACGACACAACATTGTCGACCCTGAAGTGATTCACACATGGAAGAGCAACAGGTGGGCTGGTATTGGCAACACTCACTTTACACAATCACTGGGGTTCTCATGCATGGTGTGGTTCCATTGATGATAACAGATGTCTTAATAATTGCTGAGTGGTTAGTGATTGGTGTGAATTGGATGTGTAATGATGGTTTAGTGGTTGGTGTGGCTTGGGTATATAACAGTGTTTTGGTGATTGGTGTGTGTTGAATGTGTAATGGTGGATTGGTGATTAGTGTGTGTTGAATGTGTAATGGTGGATTGGTGTGTGTTGAATGTGTAATGATGTCTTAATGATTGGTGTATGTTGGATGTGTAATGGTGGATTGGTGTTTGTTGAATGTGTAATGGTGTCTTAATGATTGGTGTATGTTGAATGTGTAATGGTGGATTGGTGTGTGTTGAATGTGTAATGGTGTCTTAATGATTGGTGTGTGTTGAATGTGTAATGGTGGATTGGTGATTGGTGTGTGTTGAATGTGCAATGGTGGATTGATGTGTGTTGAATGTGTAATGGTGTCGTAATGATTGGTGTATGTTGAATGTGTAATGGAGTCTTGGTGACTGGTGTGTGTTGAATGTGTAATGGTGGATTGGTGTATGTTGAATGTGTAATGGTGCCTTAATGATTGGTGTATGTTGAATGTGTAAGGAGTCTTGGTCATTGGTGTGTGTTGAATGTGTAATGGTGGAATGATGTGTGTTGAATGTACAATGGTGGATTGGTGTGTGTTGAATGTGTAATGGTGTCTTAATGATTGGTGTGTGTGTGTTTGTGTAATGGTGGATTGGTGATTAGTGTGTGTTGAATGTGTAATGGTGGATTGGTGTGTGTTGAATGTGTAATGGTGTATTAATGATTGGTGTGTGTTGAATGGAGTCTTGGTGATTGGTGTGTGTTGAATGTGTAATGGTGGATTGGTGTGTGTTGAATGTGTAATGGTGTCTTAATGATTGGTGTGTGTTGAATGTGTGATGGTGGATTGGTGATTGGTGTGTGTTGAATGTGTAATGGTGGATTGGTGTGTGTTGAATGTGTAAAGATGCCTTAATGATTGGTGTATGTTGAATGTGTAATGGAGTATTGGTGATTGGTGTGTGTTGAATGTGTAATGGTGGATTGGTGTGTGTTGAATGTGTAATGGTGTCTTAATGATTGGTGTGTGTTGAATGTGTAATGGTGGATTGGTGATTGGTGTGTGTTGAATGTGCAATGGTGGATTGGTGTGTGTTGAATGTGTAATGGTGTCTTAATGATTGGTGTATGTTGAATGTTGAGTCTTGGTGATTGGTGTGTGTTGAATGTGTAATGGTGTGTGTTGAATGTGTAATGGTGTCTTAATGATTGGTGTGTATTGAATGTATAATGGTGGATTGGTGTTTGTTGAATGTGTAATGGTGTCTTAGTGATTGGTGTGTGTTTAATGGGATGGTGTCTTACTGATTGGTGTGTTTTATGTCTAATGGTATCTCAATGGATTGTTGTGTTTTAAATTTCCACTGAAGTACCAGTAATAATTGTCCACTGAAGTATTAATTATAGTGTGTTTTATGTTCACTGAAGTACTAATTGTTGTTTTGAATGTCAGTGGTTTATCCGTGTTTGTGTTGTTCATATGTGCAGCCTTCCTCTGAGATTCTGGGTGAACATCATCAAGAACCCAGAGTTTGTGTTTGACATCCACAAGTCCAACATTGTTGATTCGTGTCTGTCTGTCATTGCCCAGACCTTCATGGACAGTTGCTCGACCGTGGAGCACCGACTTGGCAAGGTACAGGTGTATCTCTTGTATCCCTCACACCAAACACTCAAGTCTTGTTTTTCCTTCTGTTCCTGTTATTCGCCATCACAACTCCTAGACATGTCTTATACCATTTCATTTCCACTGGGTACCAGGTTAGCTAACTATCACACATACAGAATTATACTGTCATTATTTTTTTTACCATCGATAGAGGCATCACTGGATCAATTATTATTATATTCTGATAATATATTACTTTGTCAGTGGTTGATTTTGTTTGTAGAATACTGACATTTTGTGTAATATTTTATATTACTTTCTGCACAAATTCAATATGATGTGTATTCAACTGAGCTGTTTATAGTAAAGTTGTTTGTGTCAACACAAGAAGTTGTTGGAGAATTATGTAGATGTATATAAATTAAGGTAAAATTGGAAAATAGACAAGAACTGTAAGCCCACTTTTGACTTGTGAGAAATGCTATGGAATGATTGTGTTTTGTTGAACTCTTATTGTTGTACATATAGAAAGTATTTTTTCAATCACAGCAATGTACATTTTTATGACATTAACATCCAAGACAAACATTAATAATTATGTTGTTTGTTGTCAAACAACTATTTCATTCTGAAACAGATTACTTGCCCACATCTCCAGAGTATGTGTGAAGACACAGGTGTAGGTAATAACAAACATGTTTGTTGCTTGCTGTCATCAGGACTCTCCATCAAACAAGCTGCTGTTTGCCAAAGACATTCCCCGCTACCGCCAGTGGGTGTCACAGTTCTACCGCAACATCCAGGAGATGCTCCCTATCACTGATCAGGAGATGAGCACCGCCATGATGGAACTCTCAATGGTGTGTCTACTCTCTGTCTGTCTCTCTATGTCTATCTCACTCTTTCTCTCCCTCTCTCCCTCTCCCTCTCTCTCTCTCTCTCTCTCTCTCTCTCTCTCTCTCCTTCTCTCCCTCCCTCCCTCCCTCCCTCCCTCCCTCCCTCCCTCCCTCCCTCCCTCTCTCTCTCTCTCTCTCCCTGTCTCAATCTCTCAGTATCTTGCTCACTCTCTTGCTCTCTTGACTGTCCACTCTCTGTAGATAGACCAGACTTTGTAGTCTCTTCACTTTCCTCTCTGGTGTAGTTATACATTAAGATTGGTACATGTTAGTTAACATCATGTGAAGACCTTGCCTTCATGTGTTTCTTTGTTTCTACTATTTTCAGAACAACCGGTTAGATTTCAATGTGTCGGTAGCCTTGAGGGAACTGTTCCAGTATGCTAAACAGTACAGCTTTGAGGTAGGTCAAAATAATAACGCTTGTATTTACATGTCTTCACAAAATTGAACAAAACTGTTGTGTTAAACGTTTGTGAAATTCCCCAATTGTATTTGCTTGGCAAGATCCAGTTTATAGTATACATGTCTTCACTGTGTGATCTTTTCATATTGACTATGAACACTTGAAATGACATGTCATGGTGTCCTCAGGCTGTTCCTTGAGACACATTCATTGCTGCTAAGTCGTAACCAAGGTGGACCCATGTGATCCGGCTCACTATGTATCTACTCCCCACCATCTCCAACTGCACAACTATTTATGTGTATATCTGTCGAGATGCAACCTAACCAATGCTCTGTTGTTGTGCAGCTGTTGGAAGCTCTAGATGATGACTCTTCTGGCAAGAAACTCAGACTCGCAACAAGATTTGAGGAAGTTCTCATCACCAGTGGCGAACAACCAGATTACTGAACCCTGGTGCTGACCTACTGTACTGTTGACCCCTGGTGGTGAACTACTGCACTGTTGACCCCTGATGGTGAACTACTGTACTGTTGACCCCTGGTGGTGAACTACTGCACTGTTGACCCCTGATGGTGAACTACTGTACTGTTGACCCCTGGTGGTGAACTACTGCACAGTTGACCCCTGGTGGTGAACTACTGCACTGTTGACCTCTGATGGTGAATTACTGCCATAATTTATGACAGAGACTGGATATGTGATAGAGATGCATTAATGTGTCTCAGCTACAGATATTCTGTGGGACAGAATTTGAGTGTCTTTCAGGCAGTCAAATCATGCGTATGTGATGTTTCTGTAGCCATTCATTCAATCAGGTTAGTATAGTTCAATAAGTTATTGATTTCATGCAAGACATTTGTGATATTTTGACTGAATCATGCTAAAATGGGAGATGTTTATGTACTGAGAAAAATCAGTAACAGACATGTATTTGAGTGTTGTATCATAGCTAACATTATAGAATATCTATACTGAAAACCCATTCTGTTTACAGAACAAAAACACAGTTTGATGTATGAGCACTTTATTTAATGAGCCACGTCTAGAATTGAAAATGTAATTTGATTGTCTTCCTTCAGAGTTGACAATGAACAATGCATCAGTGGTATTGTCAGTGCTCCATCGAACCACCTCAACACACAAACAGTGGAACAGAATAATATCAACAACATATTGTTTTTTATTAAAATAAATTGCGTTCAATTGTATATGTGGCTACGCAGGCTAATGATTTAGATTTTCTGAGGTTCCGGAAAGGAGTTGGTTTAGACAACACTGGTAACACAAGGATGGAATCCATTGCTGATGTGCTGTATATTAAACAGTATTAGCATTATTTCCTAAGTTTATTGTACAAATATCATAGACTCCTTTGATTTCAAACTTACTCTTCATTCGTGCTGATTTATTTATGTTGTCCCTGTAATTAGTTTGATGAGTGTTATAAAGAACTGATCAGTTTCCATGTATATGTTAATATAACATAACAAGGGTGTGAGTCAACAGCAATGGAACATTTCTAGTGTTCCAGTTAGAGGTTTGCCAAGTAAATGGCATGGTTTGCATTCTGGTTGGAGTAGTAAAATTAGAAGCATTTAAAAAAGTTTATTGTCAAACCTGTACACGATTGTAGTGTGAATATGCCTTACCAATAACTAGGTCATTAATACATCTCCACCAAGTTGTATCTTTCCATTTGAACCTCTATTTTGTTTATGGTATTTATGTTGCATGGCTCAACAGTATGTCATTAGTGTCCACAGTCACAACAGTATGTCACTCCTTGTCACTAGTGTCCAGTCACAACAAAGCAGGCTATGGAAATATGACAGAATTATGTGTTATTTTGTTATTTAAGAAGTCTGTTTTGTTAAGCTCATATGAACACGTTGTCAATGCAGTTCATATTTGGACATTTTACCTCATGGTGAAAGCTTTGTGTTGACAGTTTGTAAGTGTTACTCTATGAAGGCGGGGAGCTGTCTCTGAAGCATGAATATTGACTGACGGTCGACATTTACACAAAATTGTAATGTGGTGTTGGGGAATTATGGTTCCTTAAGAAAGTAAGGATCAGTGGTAGATTGTCTTCATTACTATGATAATTAGTCCTGTCTTCTTATTTAACATTGTATATATGTCTCCACGTTGTGCTTCCTTCTACATTGAAACTTCTCAATAACTTCTGTTTCCCAAATCTTAATAGGTACCGGTATTTCACAGAATGATTTATGTGGAATTAAAAGTTGCCAAAGAAAACTGCAACTGACTGGTATTTCTCTAAAGTAACAGCTGTAACAACAGCAGTAACACTGTAACCACTGCACATGTATAATACCAGTATTGTAGTGCATCAAGATGTTTAGTTTATGTAATGAGAGTCGATTGATATGTTTGTCTGAATTCGTATATGTATATACATACATACGTTTGTGTGTGTGTGTGTGTGTGTGTGTGTGTGTGTGTGTGTGTGTGTGTGTGTGTGTGTGTGTGTGTGTGTGTGTGTGTGTGTGTGTGTGTGTGTGTGTGTGTGTTATGTATGCATTGTGTAAGTATAAATTTTACCATGACTATAATAATTTTCCTTGTGAATTTATTACTTATGTACAGTTTCTTTAATAAAGACATTCAATTCATAGCAAGACAAGAATTTGTTATTATATTCCTCGCAACTTCATAATTTATTTTAGGACAGTGGAGGCCACTGAGCACTGGTTTACCAGTCGTCTTATCACAGCAGTTCTACCTACGACAATATTGATGTCACAGCACAATGCAATATCATCCCATGATGCCATAGGCTTATCAAGAGTATTTTCCACCTTCGAATAACCCTCCGTTATTAAATATGTATCAATTCCATTTTAAGCATATTCACACTGCTAGAATTAACACAATCATAAGATAATTTGTTTCAATCATTTATTGTCTTCTGTGAAAATGAGTACTTTCTCATATCCAACCTACACTGTTCCTTAATTAATGCTGCATTGTGCCCTCTGGTTCTACAACCTTCTTTAATTTAAAACGTGTACTCTAATCATTATCTTCATAACCATCCAATATTTAAGCCCTTCTACTTTGCCTCCTATTATCCTGGTCTCTAATGTTGTTAACCCACATTCTATTAGATGGCTTTCATAACTAAGGTTTCTCAGAGGAATTATCTTGGTCACTCTTCATTGTACTCTGTAATATATATATATATTGCTTATTATATGACCTCAAAGATTCCATGTTGAATGTAATATTCCAAATGAGGCCCAGCTGTTGCTTTGTACAATTACCTATTTCTCTTTATATGATGTTTCTTCTGATCAGCCTTAGAATTTGACTACCTTTTGAAGCAGCAAACGCCCACTGTTCTGAACATTTCATATTGGCACTAACTGTTACTCCGGAGTCGTTTTCCGTTTTGTGGTTTCATCTAATATGGTATCTCCAATAATATTGTTTCAGACAATAGAAGATTTCTCTTCTGATGTCATTGCTTTACTTGTTTTTGAACATCTTTCATCACAATGACTGGCACATGTATACCACCTAGCTTAGTCTCACCCATTGATATGTCAGTTGTCACACTACCACGTAGAGACACAGCAGGCTTTTCAATGACTGGCACATGTGGGGGCCTCTGTACAACTGCCCAGTCTGCCCTGTCCTAAATCCTGCACTGCTCTACTTTAGCAATATGTAATGACTTACTAAGTTTATTTCAAAATTAAAAGGTTACACATTTCTTTACTTATTTGACTTAAATGCACAGGCCACATTGACTGTTTAGTATCCTGAGTGTCACATCCCTCCACCTTGTTCTGTTTACATCACACTGTTATCCCTGATGACACACCCCTCCATCTTGTCCTGTTTACATCACACTGTCATCCTTGATGTCACACCCCTCCACCTTGTCCCGTTTACATCACACTGCCATCCTTGATGTCACACCCCTCCATCTTGTCCTGTTTACATCACACTCATCCTTGATGTCACACCCCTCCATCTTGTCCTGTTTACATCACACTGTCCTCCATGATGTCACACCCCTCTCCGTCTTGTCCTGTTTACATCTTACTGTCTTCCGTCTTGTCCTACTTACATCATACTGTCCTCATGGATGTCACACCCCTCCATCTTGTCCTACTTACATCATACTGTTCTCCTGGATGTCACACCCCTCCATCTTGTCCTGTTTACATCATACTGTCATCTTTGATGTCACACCCCTCCATCTTGTTCTGTTTACGACATATTGTCATCCTTGATGTCACACCCCTCCATATTGTCCTGTTTACATCATACTGTCCTCCTGGATGTCACACCCCTCTCCGTCTTGTCCTACTTACATCGTACTGTCCTCCTGGATGTCACACCCCTCCATCTCGTCCTATTTACATCGTACTGTTCTCCTGGATGTCACACCCCTCCATCTTGCTTTACTTACATTTTACTGTCCTCTTGGATGTCACACTCCACCATCTTGTCCTACTTACATCATATTGTCCTCTTGGATGTCACACCCCTCCATCTTGCCTTACTTACATTTTACTGTCCTCCTGGATGTCACACTCCACCATCTTGTCCTACTTACATCATACTGTCCTCATGGATGTCACACCCCTCCATCTTTCTTTACTTACATCTTACTGTCCTCCTGGATGTCACACGCCTCCATCTTGTCCTATTTACATCATACAAGATAGAAGGGTGTGACATCCATGAGGACACTCATGGATGTCACACCCTTCTATCTTGTCTTACTTACATTTTACTGTCCTCCTGGATGTCACACTCCTCCATCTTGTCCTACTTACATCATACAGTCCTCCTGGATGTCACACCCCTCCATCTTGCCTTACTTACATCATACTGTCCTCCTGGATGTCACACTCCTCCATCTTGTCCTACTTACATCATACTGTACTCCTGGATGTCACACCCCTCCATCTTGCCTTACTTACATTTTACTGTCCTCCTGGATGTCACACCCCTCCACCTTGTTCTACTTACATCGTACTGTCCTCCTGGATGTCACACCCCTCCATCTTGCCTTACTTACATTTCACTGTCCTCCTGGATGTCACACTCCTCCATCTTGTCCTACTTACATCATACTGTCCTTCTGGATGTCACACCTCTCCATCTTGCCTTACTTACATTTCACTGTCCTCCTGGATGTCACACCCCTCCATCTTGCTTTACTTACATTTTACTGTCCTCTTGGATGTCACACTCCACCATCTTGTCCTACTTACATCATACTGTCCTCCTGGATGTCACACCCCTCCATCTTGTCCTACTTACATCATACTGTCCTCCTGGATGTCACACCCCTCCATATTGTCCTACTTACATCATACTGTCCTCCTGGATGTCACACCCCTCCATCTTGCCTTACTTACACCATACTGTCCTCCTGGATGTCACACCCCTCCATCTTGTCCTACTTACATCATACTGTCCTCCTGAATGCCACACCTCTCCATCTTGCCTTACTTACATTTTACTGTCCTCCTGGATGTCACACTCCTCCATCTTGTCCTATTTACATCATACTGTCCTCCTGGATGTCACACCCCTCCATCTTGCCTTACTTACATGATACTGTCCTCCTGGATGTCACACCCCTCCATCTTGCCTTACTTACATTTTACTGTCCTCCTGGATGTCACACTCCTCCATCTTGTCCTACTTACATCATACTGTCCTCCTGGATGTCACACCCCTCCATCTGGCCTTACTTACATTTTACTGTCCTCCTGGATGTCACACTCCTCCATTTTGTCCTATTTACATCATACTGTCCTCATGGATGTCACACCCTTCTATCTTGTCTTACTTACATTTTACTGTCCTTATGGATGTCACACTCCTCCATCTTGTCCTACTTACATCGTACTGTCCTCCTGGATGTCACACCCCTCCATCTTGCCTTACTTACACCATACTGTCCTCCTGGATGTCACACCCCTCCATCTTGTCCTACTTACATCATACTGTCCTCCTGAATGCCACACCTCTCCATCTTGCCTTACTTACATTTTACTGTCCTCCTGGATGTCACACTCCTCCATCTTGTCCTATTTACATCATACTGTCCTCCTGGATGTCACACCCCTCCATCTTGCCTTACTTACATGATACTGTCCTCCTGGATGTCACACCCCTCCATCTTGCCTTACTTACATTTTACTGTCCTCCTGGATGTCACACTCCTCCATCTTGTCCTACTTACATCATACTGTCCTCCTGGATGTCACACCCCTCCATCTTGCCTTACTTACATTTTACTGTCCTCCTGGATGTCACACTCCTCCATCTTGTCCTATTTACATCATACTGTCCTCATGGATGTCACACCCTTCTATCTTGTCTTACTTACATTTTACTGTCCTTATGGATGTCACACTCCTCCATCTTTTCCTACTTACATCATACAGTCCTCCTGGATGTCACACCCCTCCATCTTGCCTTACTTACATCATACTGTCCTCCTGGATGTCACACTCCTCCATCTTGTCCTACTTACATCATACTGTACTCCTGGATGTCACACCCCTCCATCTTGCCTTACTTACATTTTACTGTCCTCCTGGATGTCACACCCCTCCACCTTGTTCTACTTACATCGTACTGTCCTCCTGGATGTCACACCCCTCCATCTTGCCTTACTTACATTTCACTGTCCTCCTGGATGTCGCACTCCTCCATCTTGTCCTACTTACATCATACTGTCCTCCTGGATGTCACACCTCTCCATCTTGCCTTACTTACATTTCACTGTCCTCCTGGATGTCACACTCCTCCATCTTGTCCTACTTACATCATACTGTCCTCCTGGATGTCACACCCCTCCATCTTGTCCTACTTACATCATACTGTCCTCCTGAATGCCACACCTCTCCATCTTGCCTTACTTACATTTAACTGTCCTCCTGGATGTCACACTCCTCCATCTTGTCCTATTTACATCATACTGTCCTCCTGGATGTCACACCCCTCCATATTGCCTTACTTACATCATACTGTCCTCCTGGATGTCACACCCCTTCATCTTGCCTTACTTACATTTTACTGTCGTCCTGGATGTCACACCCCTCCATCTTGCCTTACTTACATTTTACTGTCCTCCTGGATGTCACACTCCTCCATCTTGTCCTATTTACATCATACTGTCCTCATGGATGTCACACCCTTCTATCTTGTCTTACTTACATTTTACTGTCCTCCTGGATGTCACACCCCTCCATCTTGCCTTACTTACATCATACTGTCCTCCTGGATGTCACACTCCTCCATCTTGTCCTACTTACATCATTCTGTACTCCTGGATGTCACACCCCTCCATCTTGCCTTACTTACATTTTACTGTCCTCCTGGATGTCACACCCCTCCACCTTGTTCTACTTACATCGTACTGTCCTCCTGGATGTCACACCCCTCCATCTTGCCTTACTTACATTTCACTGTCCTCCTGGATGTCACACTCCTCCATCTTGTCCTACTTACATCATACTGTCCTTCTGGATGTCACACCTCTCCATCTTGCCTTACTTACATTTCACTGTCCTCCTGGATGTCACACTCCTCCATCTTGTCCTACTTACATCATACTGTCCTCCTGGATGTCACACCCCTCCATCTTGCCTTACTTACACCATACTGTCCTCCTGGATGTCACACCCCTCCATCTTGTCCTACTTACATCATACTGTCCTCCTGAATGCCACACCTCTCCATCTTGCCTTACTTACATTTTACTGTCCTCCTGGATGTCACACTCCTCCATCTTGTCCTATTTACATCATACTGTCCTCCTGGATGTCACACCCCTCCATCTTGCTTTACTTACATGATACTGTCCTCCTGGATGTCACACCCCTCCATCTTGCCTTACTTACATTTTACTGTCCTCCTGGATGTCACACTCCTCCATCTTGTCCTACTTACATCATACTGTCCTCCTGGATGTCACACCCCTCCATCTTGCCTTACTTACATTTTACTGTCCTCCTGGATGTCACACTCCTCCATCTTGTCCTATTTACATCATACTGTCCTCATGGATGTCACACCCTTCTATCTTGTCTTACTTACATTTTACTGTCCTTATGGGTGTCACACTCCTCCATCTTGTCCTACTTACATCATACTGTCCTCCTGGATGTCACACCTCTCCATCTTGCCTTACTTACATTTCACTGTCCTCCTGGATGTCACACTCCTCCATCTTGTCCTACTTACATCATACTGTCCTCCTGGATGTCACACCCCTCCATCTTGTCCTACTTACATCATACTGTCCTCCTGAATGCCACACCTCTCCATCTTGCCTTACTTACATTTTACTGTCCTCCTGGATGTCACACTCCTCCATCTTGTCCTATTTACATCATACTGTCCTCCTGGATGTCACACCCCTCCATCTTGCCTTACTTACATCATACTGTCCTCCTGGATGTCACACCCCTTCATCTTGCCTTACTTACATTTTACTGTCGTCCTGGATGTCACACCCCTCCATCTTGCCTTACTTACATTTTACTGTCCTCCTGGATGTCACACTCCTCCATCTTGTCCTATTTACATCATACTGTCCTCATGGATGTCACACCCTTCTATCTTGTCTTACTTACATTTTACTGTCCTCCTGGATGTCACACCCCTCCATCTTGCCTTACTTACATCATACTGTCCTCCTGGATGTCACACTCCTCCATCTTGTCCTACTTACATCATACTGTACTCCTGGATGTCACACCCCTCCATCTTGCCTTACTTACATTTTACTGTCCTCCTGGATGTCACACCCCTCCACCTTGTTCTACTTACATCGTACTGTCCTCCTGGATGTCACACCCCTCCATCTTGCCTTACTTACATTTCACTGTCCTCCTGGATGTCACACTCCTCCATCTTGTCCTACTTACATCATACTGTCCTTCTGGATGTCACACCTCTCCATCTTGCCTTACTTACATTTCACTGTCCTCCTGGATGTCACACTCCTCCATATTGTCCTACTTACATCATACTGTCCTCCTGGATGTCACACCCCTCCATCTTGCCTTACTTACACCATACTGTCCTCCTGGATGTCACACCCCTCCATCTTGTCCTACTTACATCATACTGTCCTCCTGAATGCCACACCTCTCCATCTTGCCTTACTTACATTTTACTGTCCTCCTGGATGTCACACTCCTCCATCTTGTCCTATTTACATCATACTGTCCTCCTGGATGTCACACCCCTCCATCTTGCTTTACTTACATGATACTGTCCTCCTGGATGTCACACCCCTCCATCTTGCCTTACTTACATTTTACTGTCCTCCTGGATGTCACACTCCTCCATCTTGTCCTACTTACATCATACTGTCCTCCTGGATGTCACACCCCTCCATCTTGCCTTACTTACATTTTACTGTCCTCCTGGATGTCACACTCCTCCATCTTGTCCTATTTACATCATACTGTCCTCATGGATGTCACACCCTTCTATCTTGTCTTACTTACATTGTACTGTCCTTATGGGTGTCACACTCCTCCATCTTGTCCTACTTACATCATACAGTCCTCCTGGATGTCACACCCCTCCATCTTGCCTTACTTACATCATACTGTCCTCCTGGTTGTCACACTCCTCCATCTTGTCCTACTTACATCATACTGTACTCCTGGATGTCACACCCCTCCATCTTGCCTTACTTACATTTTACTGTCCTCCTGGATGTCACACCCCTCCACCTTGTTCTACTTACATCGTACTGTCCTCCTGGATGTCACACCCCTCCATCTTGCCTTACTTACATTTCACTGTCCTCCTGGATGTTGCACTCCTCCATCTTGTCCTACTTACATCATAATGTCCTCCTGGATGTCACACCTCTCCATCTTGTCCTACTTACATCATACTGTCCGCCTGGATGTCACACCCCTCCATCTTGTCCTACTTACATCATACTGTCCTCCTGGAAGTCACACCCCTCCATCTTGTCCTACTTACATCATACTGTCCTCCTGGATGTCACACCCCTCCATCTTGTCCTACTTACATCATACTGTCCGCCTGGATGTCACACCCCTCCATCTTGTCCTACTTACATCATACTGTCCTCCTGAATGCCACACCTCTCCATCTTGCCTTACTTACATTTTACTGTCCTCCTGGATGTCACACTCCTCCATCTTGTCCTATTTACATCATACTGTCCTCCTGGATGTCACACCCCTCCGTATTGCCTTACTTACATTTTACTGTCCTCCTGGATGTCACACTCCTCCATCTTGTCTTACTTACATCATACTGTCCTCCTGGATGTCACACCCCTCCATCTTGCCTTACTTACATTTTACTGTCCTCCTGGATGTCACACTCCTCCATCTTGTCCTACTTACATCATACTGTCCTCCTGGATGTCACACCCCTCCATCTTGCCTTACTTACATTTTACTCTCGTTTTGGATGTCACACCCCTCCACCTTGTTCTACTTACATCGTACTGTCCTCCTGGATGTCACACCCCTCAATCTTGCCTTCCTTACATCATACTGTCCTCCTGGATGTCACACCCCTCCATCTTGCCTTACTTACATTTTACTGTCGTCCTGGATGTCACACCCCTCCACCTTGTTCTACTTGCATCATACTGTCCTCCTGGATGTCACACCCCTCAATCTTGCCTTCCTTACATCATACTGTCCTCCTGGATGTCACACCCCTCCATCTTGCCTTACTTACATTTTACTGTCCTCCTGGATGTCACACCCCTCCATCTTGCCTTACTTACATTTTACTGTCCTCCTGGATGTCACACCCCTCCATCTTGCCTTACTTACATGATACTGTCCTCCTGGATGCCACACCCCTCCATCTTGCCTTACTTACATTTTACTGTCCTCCTGGATGTCACACCCCTCAATCTTGCCTTCCTTACATCATACTGTCCTCCTGGATGTCACACCCCTCAATCTTGCATTCCTTACATCATACTGTCCTCCTGGATGTCACACCCCTCCATCTTGCCTTACTTACATTTTACTGTCCTCCTGGATGTCACACCCCTCCATCTTGCCTTACTTACATTTTACTGTCCTCCTGGATGTCACACCCCTCCATCTTGCCTTACTTACATTTTACTGTCCTCCTGGATGTCACACCCCTCCATCTTGTTCTACTTACATCATACTGTCCTCCTGTATTTCACAATCCTTCATCTTGTCCTACTTACATCATACTGTCCTCCTGGATGTCACACACCTCCTTGTTGTCCTACTTACATCATACTGTCCTCCTGGATGTCACACCTTCCATCTTGTTCTACTTACATCATAGTGTCCTCCTGGATGTCACACCCCTCCACCTTGTCCTATTTACATTGTACTGTTCTGCTACGCACAGCAGGATTCAGTGTTATTTTTTAGTTGGTCACTCCACCTCTTCCATGGCCTTCCTCTTTTTCTGCATCCTTTAAATCTTGCTTGAATGCTAGGTAGTGTATCTTGTGATATGTTGAGTATTGTGTTATGTTGGGTATCGTGTAATGTTGGGTATTGTGTTTTGTTGGGTATCGTGTTATGTTTGTTATTGTGTTTTGTTGGGTATCGTGTTATGTTGGGTATGTGTGTTTTGTTGTGTACCATGTGGCATGTGTTGCGTCATGTATCAGGCATATATCAGGTGAATAACATTGAATAGTATACTTCTCCACACCACAGAACAATCATAGATGAATATGTTAGATAACATTATTTGTTTTTCTCACACTTGGGATTCTTTTACGAATATATTCCTGTGTGACAGTTTATCCTCCCCCCAGATATATACACCTGTCCTACTATACGTTCCACCAAAAATAGATAAGCGAACGAAAAATGAACAACTCAGAACACGTCCAAAACATGAAATTCTACGGTCGCTAGCACCCTCAAGGCTCGTCCTGTCCCGACGATCTTGGTATCATTTGAAAGGATGCACTTTTTGTTATTCTAGTGTCATCTAGATTTCCCGGTAACCGTTCAAAGACAAAGAACACCGATAAATGGACCTACAATCACGCTGTTTTCGTTGTTCTGTACGGTTCCGAACCATGTTGGATGCGGGTACCCAGTACACTAATCTTCCGATTGCGGCGCTGTTTTCCTCATTTGCATAGGTTCAGACATGCGCACTTCACCATTTCTTGATTTCATGTTATAAGCTCCACCCACTTTTAAACCGCGGCGAAACTGATGTGCTTTGATCGCAGCGAAACCGATATATAGCTACGTCGGCGTGACGTCACAATAAAGTACGCCACCCAACGGGTCTAAATTCGTTGCATTGGTTGGTTGATATACGTGATTGTGACGTCACGCCTACTTCGCGCATGTCATTTTAGCAGCCGTTTGAAAGTGGGTGGAGCTTATACCATGAAATCAGATAGTGGTGCCTCAATCGGTAAATTGGTGAACTGTGTCGACGAAACAACATGGTTCGCAGTGTCTAAGACACCGGAACGGGCCTGGTTGTAGGTCCGTTTTTAGTTAATTTTAGGAATGATTATCAGGAAACCATTTATATGTTTGAATAGCAGAAAGCTTAAACTTCCAAACAACATCAATATTGTTGGGATCCGACGAACCGTAATGGTACTAGCAGTCATTCAAAAGGCGTTTTTGGAACGTGTTTGACAGTTGTTAATTTTTCGCTCGCTTATCAATTTTTGGTTCCACTTATAAGAAGAAATATATAGGCCTACATACTGCTAAATGGAGTTTCAAATGTTCACATCATAACAAAACGTTAATATTCTAATCAACTGAAATAACTCCATACACGTATACTAATGTTCGTAGAATTGGAATCCTCTTAGAGGCCATGTCTTCGATCTCGGACGCCACGACCCTCCGTACGCTAGATGAGGATTCTCGAATTTATTACTAGTCATCCAGTAGATGTCACCACTGACATCATGAGCGAACTCGGCGTTAGTCTCGCACAAACTCTCGCCCAGCTGCGTGACTGGATAATCTAGGCTAAGACGGCGTAGTCATGTGATGGTCACATGCAGCTGAACAACATAAACGATGGCTATGTTGTTGTCGTCGATATCTTGTAGTTTACTTATATTTTATTTAGCCGCACATACAGCTGCTAAGCATTTAAATGAACGACCAAATATCGTGTTCATATTGACGGACGACCAAGATGTAGAGCTGGGTAGCATGGTGCGTGACAATGAAAGTTCTCTTTGAACGATGCATGAATCAGTGTTTGTGTGTTATTGTAAAGAACTTATCATGTTTTGATGAGTCGAGTAGATCGTTTGTTTCGGTCAAACAGTATAATCGGACAGCTTATAAAAAAAAAAATATATCTATATATAGCCTTTAAATGGCTTAATGACATTATGGGGGTTTAACGGATACATGCGAAACGTCTTATCTTTATTGTGTTCATTGTCATTACTTTTAAATACTAATTTGTTTTAAGTTTTGGTCTTTGCAATTTTACTTGAACCCCCTTATTAAGTTAAGGTTCAATTTGGCACTTATTTCGAATCCAGACCCACCTCGATTTCGCTGTTATAACTTGAGTTTTGCCTAATAGTCCAGTAGAAATCGGCACATTTTTTACCAAACCCGGACATTTTGGTTAAAAAGCCAATTTTTGTTTTAGGATGACCAGTAGTGTTTCCTGAACTTCCAGAAAAAAAAAACCAAAATCAACCCGGGGAACCTCAATTTTTTCCATGAACTATATACATACCCTGTCAGTCATTTTTTGTAACATTTTCTTTTTATTGGCTGTCCATACATAAATGCAAATGAGTTTTGGCGCACTTTAACTGGCCAGCAAGTTAACGTTAATTGGCCAGCAAGTTAACGGTTAGGATACTTAATTGTGGTGATTTGTATTTTATGTATCCATTAACTCACTAACATAAGAAATCAAGTGTTTGCCACAAGATTAGATCTTACAATTGTGTATCGAAAGCCAATTTTTTTTAATCCAAGCACTAGCGATAGTATCACATATATATTAATTTAACCAAAATCCGTAGTATTTATAGAACAACCGTTTTCGTAAACCCCCTCAAGACATTTTACGCAGTGGATCTATATTCTAAATAAATAACAGCTATTGTATTAATTACTTGCTTACAGATTGTTAGAAAAGTTACAATAAATTTCTGTACTGATTGTTCTGGATTATTATGCATTTATATGGTTGAGCGATTTGAAAATGTGTGGTATGGAAAGCCAAACATGACATTGTTCATAATTTTGTAGCTAAGGCGTAACAGTAGATCTTGGTTTATTTATTAGTGAAAAATTCGTAGTTAGTAAGATAGCATGTTAAATCCGAAATCTCTGTTTTAGTAATTATATAAAGTAAAGTTAGCAACTGTTGTTGAACATATTACCCATAATAATAGTACACATAGTCATATTATGAAGATTGCCTAGAAAATCGAACGAAAATGGCGATCAACGCACTAGTTGAGCAGATGTGTGAGGAAGAGGGCGTGGGATTCATAGATTTATGGGGGTACTTTGTTGGGAGAGAAGATATGTACATGAGAGATGGCCTCCATCTAAGTGGAAAGGGGGCAGCAGTATTCTCAGAGAATCTGCTGCGATCTGTTGACAGTGGGACAGGTTGCATCTATTTAAACTAAATTCGCAGGGGGGACTCGCAGGCATAGATAAAGACAGCAAAAATACTTCAGCAAAGAACAGTCTGGAAAACTGTTTTTAAGCTGGGTATAAATGTGTTTGTTTAAATGCAAGGAGTATAGTCAACAAAAGAAATGAACTAAACATTATGCTAGAAGATATTGACCGTCACATAATAGGTATAACCGAATCATGGGCAACCACCGATATATCAGATGCCGAATTGGGACTGACAGGATATGTAATGTTTAGGAAAGATAGAATAGGAAGAAGGGGAGGTGGAGTTATTTTATATATTAAAGAATCTATCCAGGCTTATGAAATAAAATTAGACAGCGAAGCAGATTGCAAAGAAGCTGTTTGGTGTAAAATAGTTACAGGAAACTCAATGTTAATGGTTGGATTAGTTTATCAAAGTCCAAACATAAGCATAGAAGAGAATGAAAAGATACAAAACGCTATAAGGGAAGTGAGCAAACGGGACTTTGTTATTATGGGGGATTTTAACCATGGGCATATAAAATGGAAATCTCTACAGAGTATCGGTAGTGAGGACCACAAGTTTTTAGTTTTAGTACAAGATAGTTTCCTTTCTCAACATGTGCTAGAAACAACCAGGGGAGATAATGTGTTAGACTTAGTTTTGTCCTCACAGAATGAATTAGTTGACAATGTTAAATTATGTGAGCCTCTGGGAAGTAGTGATCACAACCAGATACATTTTACCATCAAAGTAAAATCAGAAATAACAAAAAAGCAGTTCAGGAGAAATTTCCACAAAGGAAGACATAAGGAAATGAGGAAATATTTAGCAAAGATAGACTGGAATAACACACTGAAAAATAAGACAGCAACAGAATGCTGGAATATCTTAAAGAATGAAATAGAGTGCATCGTAGATAAATTTGTTCCCTTCAAAAAACAAGGGAAACGGACCAGAAAGAAATACTTATCGAAAGAAGCCATTAGAAAAATTAAGTATAAACAAATGATGTGGAAGTCATATAGATGTACTGGAAATGACGAAGACTACAACATTTATAAAGAAGCACTAAACCAAGCTACAGCTAAAATTAGAAATTCAAAGAGAAGCTATGAACATAAATTAGCTTGTAATATAAAACATGACAGCAAGAGTTTTTATGCGTATGTTCGAAGCAAACAGAAAGTTCAGGATAAGGTCAGTCCTCTAGAAGGTAGTGCTGGAAATATAATATCAGAAGGATTCTTAATGGCAGAAGACCTGAATGAGTATTTTAGTTCAGTGTTTACCAGAGTAGACACTAGTTCACTGCCAGTACCAGAGGCTAAGTTCAAGGGGGCAGAATCAGACTATTTAAGACAGTTAATTGTAACCCCAGAAATGGTAGCTACGAAAATTAGGGCTATGAAGGATAATAAATCACCTGAAGTGGATGGTATTCCACCCAAACTACTATTGGAAATTGTAGAACAAATTAGCATACCACTTGCAACAGTTTTCAACTTGTCATTAGAAGAGGGAGTGGTTCCTTTAGAATGGAAAGAAGCAAACATTATACCATTATTTAAAAAAGGTTCGAGAAACAAGTCAAATAATTATAGACCAGTTAGTTTAACATCGGTGATTTTAAAATTATTAGAAAGACTAATTAAAGATCACGTGGTGGATTTTCTTGTTAAACATAACTTGATAAACCCATCTCAACATGGGTTTCTAAAAGCGAGGTCATGCTTAACAAATATGTTATGTTTTTTGGAAGATATCACTAAGTGGGTAGATGATGGATCACCAGCAGATATCATCTACTTAGATTTTCAAAAAGCTTTCGACAAAGTGCCACATCAAAGATTACTGCTTAAACTAATGGTATGGCATAGGAAATGGTATAATTAACTGGATAGAAAAATGGCTGATTGACAGAAGACAACGGGTAGTTGTTGATGGGGAGGCTTTAAACTGGAAATCAGTTTTGAGTGGGGTTCCACAGGGATCAGTACTGGGACCTATATTATTCTTAATATATATAAACGATTTGAATGATGATATAGCTAGCAAGGGGTTGAAATTTGCAGATGATACAAAAGTGTTTAGAAGGATTAAAAGTGATGGAGATAAACAGCATTTACAAGATGATCTTGACAGGTTGATCAAATGGTCTGAAAAGTGGCAAATGTTGTTCAATTTTGGGAAATGTAAATGCCTTCACACAGGACATGGGAACGAATATGTTGAATATACAATGGGGGGAACTGTACTAAGTACTACTGTAAAAGAAAAAGACTCAGGGCTGACAATTAGTGCTGACATGAAGGTTTCAGAGCAGTGTGGAATTGCAGCTTCAAAAGGAAATCAAATCCTTGGATTGATTAGGCGAAATATAGCATATAAAGAAAAAGAATTAATAATACCGCTGTACAAAACTGTAGTTAGGCCTCATTTAGAATATTGTGTACAAGTGTGGATGCTATACCACAAGAAGGACATAGATATGCTAGAAAGAGTACAGAGGAGAGCAACTAAAATGATACCAAAACTGAGGGATCTTAGTTATAAAAAACGCCTAAAAGAATGTTGTTTAACAACACTAGAGACCATGAGATTGAGAGGAGATCAGATAGAAGTGTTTAAAATATTGAATGGTTATGAAAATATTGATAGAAATATGTTTTTTTCAGTTAAGAAAGATAGAAAGACTAGAGGAATGAAGTTACATTAGTAAAGGAGCAGTGTAGATTAGACGTAAGAAAGTTCTAATTTTCACAAAGGACTGTGAATGAATGAAACAGATTGTGTGGGTGCTAGTAGTGTGAATATGTTTAAAAATAAAATTGACACATACCTCAGAAGGGCTGGATATATGTAGATAAAAGGGTTGGACTCTCGATAAGCCTAAAGGCTTCCTTGTCCACCTGCCATCTAGAGTTAATTCTCTGGATGGCAATCTTGTTAAATCTTGTTAACTAGCCATACATCTTTTTTCAGGAATGGGTCACTGATATGGAGCAACATGTCATTTGTTAAGAAGGTGGCAATGGCTTAATGGTTAAACTTAGAAAGAAAGGGATATATTCATTGGTGGCAGTGTCAAAACTATGAAGTAATGGGTTGGCTGAATAATTCAATAATGCAGGTGATCATTATGTCCATAAAAAATGTGGAAAGACTTACACTGCCTCAAAAAATGTGACTAAATCATCTCAGGCAACAAACCAGGTTGTTGCATCAGAATGTATGCCAACTCGTACGAACTCTAAAGGTTACGATTATCAAACTCACTATCGCATCAAACATTGATCTGGCCAAATTCCTGACCTTTCTGCGAAGTCCACCGACAATGACGAGCACCTACAAAACCTTGCTACTGGGGTCATAGCTAACAAGAGACTCAATGTTGACCAAGCTGTTGGAATGAAAATCCACCAGAAAATCACAGATCAGAAGTACGGAGACATCATTCTCAGGAAGTCAGACCGAGTGAAAACCTTCGCAGATATGAGGAAAACTATCAAACTGAAAGATGGAAAAGAAGTACGCATGTCATTGACGGAGCTGTACCAGAGACTATTGGCCAGGGCATATACTTCTGGACCACCAGATCGCACTGTCTTCTCACATGAGCTAGCAGCCGTAGCCCCAGCTTTATTCCATGACAACGGCACAATGCGAAGGCCAATGAAGTCTAAATTAGTTTCATACATCGCTACCCTCGATCCTCTGTGGTCTGCAATAATGGAATTGACGACAAAGCCACAGTTGTGGATGGATGTGCCGTTTCTACTTGGGTTAATCTGAAGATGGTATTGGATAGAAAGAAACAATATGGCTTCCACTGTGATGCACACTCAGTAGTGCCCGTCAGCACAGACAAAAAACCAGCACCCGAACATCTTCTACAAGAGATCCGTTGCTCTTGCAAGCACCAAGATAAATTGTGTGTGTCTTGCAACTGCTCAAAGATGCGTCTTGCCGGTTGCGTCCACTGCAAATGTCAAGGACAGTGCGCAAACAGCCCAACTCTTGCATAGCTTCCCGACAGTGACGATGATGACAATGCTGATGATGATGTATAACAAATGATATATTAGAAGATTAAACGAACATTTATGATCTCTCCTAGTTATATTCAAGTTTGAATGCTATACCATTCACTGCTTGGGGTATAAGTGACATTCAGGTGATCTTAGTTAAGATGTTAATTAAATCCCAGAACAACGTTGGGACGGAGTGCTACATAAGAAATATATTTCTAATTAATCAATTAATTGGTTAATTACTTACTTGATTAATTAAACTCCATCATTAATGTGTGGCTTGATAGACCAGTATACATATCATTACAAATGGATTAACCAATAAATGAAACAGTTAAACATATGATTAACAAACGCAAACAAAAAATGTGACTTCGAAATTGGACCGAAACACCCAAAAGCAAGGATTGGGGTAAAAACAAAGTTCCCCAGGATTGATTTTGGTTATGTTTTTTTTGGAAGTTCAGGAAACCCTACTGGTCACCTTAAAAAAAAATTGGCTTTTTAACAAAAATGCCCGGGTCATCATCAATTTCTACTTGACTATAACTTTCATACATAATCCCATGCATATTTATATTACAAAATATATTATGAAGCCCAGCCAACTAGTGAACCGGTTTGCGCTAGTCTACCCTGTTGCAGTCGTGCGTTACCATGTCGCACTAAAATGAGCGATATTGCAGCATATATTGACGCAAACCGGGGTGCTATTCACGCCTCAAAAGTGCGCTAAGATGCAATATTCTTAAACGTAAATAAATGTTGAATGATCGAACTGATGCACTGAGGTATCAAAGTTAGGCAAAACACAAGTTATAACTGCGAAATCGAGGTGGGTCCGGATTCCATGTTACAAGTGCCCTCAATTTGAGCCTGCTCAGTTACTGTGATGACTTGAATTTACCTTAGAAGTTTAGTTAAAGGAATAAAAGATACTACACTACAGCATGAAGTACTCCGCAGGCTCACAACTTGATACCCCTTCCTAGAGATGTCCTTGGCAAGATGCAATAGTCGAGCTGTTCTTCTTGTCAAAATGGGGCATGTACATTTATGACGATTGCCTGATACACTTACAAACAAAATCCAGTATCAGCCTACTTGCTGATTCATATTTGTTTATCCCTTTTAGAAACCTATGGTAAAGGCCAAAAAGTTGATTGGCGATGCTGGTGTCATATTTAAGAACATGGTGAGTTGTTATATTACTTATGTCCTATGAGTGATATCCAGAACTCTTAGACTGCTAGAGTTTGTTGTTATCACTAGGCCATTATTAAAGGTAGAAGTACATGATATTTATTAAATGAGTAAAACTAGTTAAATGACAAGTTGGCAACACAGTTTTATAATGACTGATCAAAATGCACATTTAATAATATAAATATTCTATGATTATTACTAATATTTAATTACACATTCTTGCAGATTAATGAAGACATACTCTAACAAATTGTCAATACTTGTGTTGACAGATGCCAGTGTTGTTGTCACCTGTTTGCAGTTTGTCACCAGTCCTCTTTGTTGTCCAAGTCGGTCATCTATCCTCACCGGTAATTACGTCCACAACCACGGCACAGTCAACAACACGATATCGGGAAACTGCAGCAGCTCCACCTGGCAGGCCTCATCAGAGATGAGGACATTTGCTACGTACCTGAAGAAGCAAAACTATAGAACATTTTTTGCTGGGAAGTACCTCAACCAGGTACAGTGTATCTGGGTGGCATTTGATCTAGATATTTTAGCATGTCAGCTTGTGCAGTTAAATACACTGTATCTTTTCCTTTGATCATTTGTGGAATGGGGCCAAATTACTTGTTCCATTCCACCATCTCGACATCTCCATCTGTGATGATCCTCTGCCATTCTCCCACAATGCATTGTTCACCCTGTTGTTTGTTAGATTGCCAGCAATACTGTCTCTCCATCTTAGTTTTAGTCTTCCTCTCCTCCTACTACCTTCTTCTATTTCCATGCCCTCTTGGTCAATCTACGCTAGATAATTATACTACTAAATATGTTATTGTGATTGTGGCCACTATTGTGATTGGCAGCACTGGCCACTATTGTGATTGGTAGCACTGGCCACTATTGTGATTGGTAGCACTGGCAACTATTGTGATTGGCAGCACTGGTCACTATTGTGATTGGCAGCACTGGCCACTATTGTGGTTGGTAGCACTGACCACTATTGTGATTGGCAGCACTGGTCACTATTGTGATGTTTTTACAATATAAAGATGTTATAATTTTTACTTCCAGTATGGGAAGCAGAAGGCTGGTGGAGTGGGACATGTCCCCCCAGGCTGGGACAGTTGGATGGGACTGGTGGGCGGACTCAACCCTTGTTGGTCTTTGTCAACACACCCCACACCTCAGTGTGGGAAACACCTGTCATTTACATGCACCACATCACACCTGTAATGTATATGCAACACTCCCCAATGCGAAACACACCTGTAACTGACATGCACCGGTGCAGTTAACATGCACCACAACACTCCTGTAACTGACATGCACTGGTGCAGTTAACATGCACCACAACACTCCTGTAACTGACATGCACCACAACACTCCTGTAACTGACATGCACCGGTGCAGTTAACATGCACCACAACACTCCTGTAACTGACATGCACCGGTGCAGTTAACATGCACCACAACACACCTGTAACTGACATGCACCGGTGCAGTTAACATGAACCACAACACTCCTGTAACTGACATGCACCGGTGCAGTTAACATGCACCACAACACTCCTGTAACTGACATGCACCAGTGCAATTAACATCCACCACAACACTCCTGTAACTGACATGCACCGGTGCAGTTAACAGGCACCACAACACTCCTGTAACTGACATGCACTGGTGCAGTTAACATGCACCACAACACTCCTGTAACTGACATGCACCACAACACTCCTGTAACTGACATGCACCGGTGCAGTTAACATGCACCACAACACTCCTGTAACTGACATGCACCGGTGCAGTTAACATGCACCACAACACACCTGTAACTGACATGCACCGGTGCAGTTAACATGCACCACAACACTCCTGTAACTGACATGCACCGGTGCAGTTAACATGCACCACAACACTCCTGTAACTGACATGCACCAGTGCAATTAACATCCACCACAACACTCCTGTAACTGACATGCACCGGTGCAGTTAACAGGCACCACAACACTCCTGTAACTGACATGCACCGGTGCAGTTAACATGCACCACAACACTCCAGTAGTGAACATGCACCACAACACTCCTGTAGTGAACATGCACCACAACACTCCTGTAGTGAACATGCACCACAACACTCCTGTAGTGAACATGCACCACAACACTCCTGTAGTGAACATGCACCACAACACTCCTGTAGTGAACATGCACCACAACACTCCTGTAGTGAACATGCACCACAACGCTCCTGTAGTGAACATGCACCACAACGCTCCTGTAGTGAACATGCACTACAATACTCCTGTAGTGAACATGCACCACAACACTCCTGTAGTGAACATGCACCACAACACTCCTGTAGTGAACATGTACCAATGTAGATCATAAAATAATGTTATATAATTTAAACATACATGTATAAATTGCATTTATATAGTTGGTTTGAAGTTGATGTGTGGGTTAGTGTTTAGCAGTATTACTGTACTTTATGAGATCCTTGCTGTCATCGTGCTTACTTACATCATACTGTCAGACCCTCCATCTTGTCCTACTTACATCATACTGTCCTCCTGGATGTCACACCCCTCCATCTTGTCCTACTTGCATCATACTGTCCTCCTGGATGTCACACCCCTCCATCTTGTCCTACTTGCATCATACTGTCCTCCTGGATGTCACACCCATCCATCTTGTCCTACTTGCATCATACTGTCCTCCTGGATGTCACACCCCTCCATCTTGTCCTACTTGCATCATACTGTCCTCCTGGATGTCACACCCATCCATCTTGTCCTACTTGCATCATACTGTCCTCCTGGATGTCACACCCCTCCATCTTGTCCTACTTTCATCATACTGTCCTCCCGGATGTCACACCCCTCCATCTTGTCCTACTTACATCATACTGTCCTCCTGGATGTCACACCCCTCCATCTTGTCCTACTTACATCATACTGTCCTCCTGGATGTCACACCCCTCCATCTTGCCTTACTTACATCTTACTGTCCTCCTGGATGTCACACGCTTCCATCTTGCCTTACTTACATCTTACTGTCCTCCTAGATGTCACACCCCTCCATCTTGCCTTACTTACATCTTACTGTCCTCCTGGATGTCACACCCCTCCATCTTGCCTTACTTACATTTTATTGTCCTCGTGTTATGTTGGGTATCGTGTTATGCTGGGTATTGTGTTATGCTGGGTATCATGTTATGCTGGCTGTCGTGTTATGTTGGATATCGTGTTATGTTGGGTATCGTGTTATGTTGGGTATCGTGTTTTGTTGGGTATCGTGTTATGTTGGGTATCGTGTTATGTTGGGTATGTGTGTTTTGTTGTGTACCATGTGGCATGTGTTGCGTCATGTATCAGGCATATATTAGGTGAATAACATTGAATAGTATACTTCTCCACACCACAGAACAATCGTAGATGAATACGTTAGATAGCATTATCTGTTTGTCTCACACTTAGGATTCTTTATACCATGACATGTCTGTTACTAGGTTGGTAACTCTGTCTACTACAATTACACCCTGTCTGTGGACGGCAAGCCGGAGACACATGGTGACAACTACAAAGATGACTACCTCACTGATATTATTGTGAGTGTAACTCACATTCACCCATGTGCATTGCACACCTCACATGCTCTTTGGTGTCCACATTCTTACACTTCATCCAACTTCTAACACCATTCTCTATAACATCCACCTTGTAACACCATTCTCTGTAACATCCAACTTGTAACACCATTTTCTGTAACATCCAACTTGTAACACCATTCTCTGTAACATCCAACTTCTAACACCATTCTCTGTAATATCTAACTTCTAACACCATTCTCTGTAACATCCAACTTCTAACACCATTCTCTGTAACAACCACCTTCTAACATGACTGTGTAACATCCAACTTCTAACACCATTCTCTGTAACATCCAACTTCTAACACCATCCTCTGTAACATCCAACTTCTAACACCATTCTCTATACCATCCAACTTCTAACACCATTCTCTGTAACATCCAACTTCTAACACCATTCTCTGTAACATCCAACTTCTAACACCATTCTCTGTAACAACCAACTTCTAACACCATTATCTGTAACACCCAACTTGTAACACCATTCTCAGTAACATCCAACTTCTAACACCATTCTCTGTAACATCCAACTTCTAACACCATCCTCTGTAACATCCAACTTCTAACACCATTTTCTGTAACATCCAACTTCTAACACCATCCTCTGTAACATCCAACTTCTAACACCATTCTCTGTACCATCCAACTTCTAACACCATTCTCTGTAACATCAAACTTCTAACACCATTCTCTGTAACATCAAACTTCTAACACCATTCGCTGTAACATCAAACTTCTAACACCATTTGCTGTAACATCAAACTTCTAACACCATTCTCTGTAGTATAATTCTTTCTTGTACTTCTTTCTGTTTTCATTACCCTGAACACTTTTAACCATGAATTCATATTGACATATTCTTATGTAAGGTTGCAGAAAATAAATATGCATTTATTTTTAATTAATTCCTTATACAGCTCTACATTTATACATGTTTTATGTTGTTGACAGATTTGTACCAGCTGCTGATTTGTCCACCTCTGAAGTTATTTTATTTTTACGTGAATGTTTTTAATTGTCTCATCAATTAATGCATTGTGTTTGTGTTCAACAGGCAAGACAAGCTGAAGCATTTCTGAAGCACCAGCGCTCTCACAAGCCATTCTTCATGATGCTGTCTACCCCGGCATGCCACGCTCCCTTCACCCCCGCCCCGCAGTACAACAAGGCATTCTCAAACGTCTCGGCTCCTCGCACTGGCAGCTTCAATTACTTTGGAAAGGTAGGTCAGTTAGTTACTGTTTTTGTAAGCTGACTTTGGCCCAGTGGTCTGTACAGTATATAGGAAGTTGCAATCATATTACACCTTATGGCTAGCACATATTGATGTCTGGTGTGTTTTCTTCTAACTCTTGTTTATTTTTACATAACTACATTTCTCTGCCTTTAAAATTGTGTTGGTTCAATTTATTATTAAACAGGTTAAAAACCAGACTATGTTTGCATTACAATATATTATTCATGGTTGCCTGGTAATACAGGTATACCAGTATACTGCAGTATTTTGCATATCGTGTGCATGGTACATATTGCTAACCTGTTTTGCATAGCAGCATATCCAGAAGCTGTGATGATGAGTTCCTGGTTTATTCACTAGGTGTCACAGCGGCACCTGGTAAACAAACCAGGAACATTGTATGGCGATGACAACTAACCCAGGTACTTGTGTCTAAAGGTGATGTTTGTTCACTGACTGTAGGACAAGCACTGGCTGCTGAGACAAGCAAAACATCCTCTAGGAAAGGAATCACTGCAGTACATCGACTCAACTCACAGAAACAGGTGCACAAGATCATATTTATAATGTGGCCTTATTTAGCATTGGTATCCACCTTCAAAGCACCCATGATGTTTAATCCATTATCGCAGCAATTGTTTTGGCTTTGGCTAAGCAGTGCCTGTATAGGTTTCTGATCAAGACCATTGGCTCTGTTAATCCATGATATTTTTTTCCATTTCTAAGTGTGCAATGTTTTATTTCCTGTGCAGCTTTTACTACTGATCAGAAGTCAGATTTTGGTAAAAAATAATGTCAGTCTTTCCATATCAGTGCAATGTTTGTTATCATATTTGTGACACAACACTGTTTTCCAACATTTTAATAGTGGTAAGTTCTTTTGACACTGAGTATATATATATTAGGGTATATATCCTCAATATAAGTATTTGTTGCCTACATTGATTCTTGAGGTGTTTCTTCAAAAGAATTTTAAAATAAAAGATTGATGTGAAATGCAGGTGGCGCACCCTGCTGTCAGTGGATGACCTCGTGGAGCGGGTGATGACTCAACTCGACAAGTATGGCCTGTTGAACAACACATATGTCATCTTCACTTCGGACAATGGCTTCCACTTAGGTATGAACAATCTCAGTCTATTGAAACCATCATTGCCACATTACCATGGTAATGACTAGGATACTGTTTGTTTTACTATTGTGTCCACTTCTATATATTAATATGCTAACTTTGGATCATTCTAAGTGTACCTCCTCCATGGCACTGAGGTCCGTTTGTTTCTATGTTCAGTCACTTCCTTGCTCCATTGCCTCAGTTTAACCAGTTGGCAATGTAATAATAAAAGAAGGTAGTTATTTAGAATTTACCTTTTTAAATGGACAAATTAAATGGTGAGACATTTTTCAGAGGGTGTCGCTGGGGCATTATGTTCGATTTTTTCCGGGTGTGAGGTGTTGGCCCTCGATACTGTGGGTTGTATGCCCTGGTACTGTGGGGTGTAGGCCCTGGGTACTGTGACTTGTTGGGCCCTGGGTACTGTGACTTGTTGGGCCCTGGATATTGCGGGTTGTAGGGCCCTGGATGCTGTGACTTGTTGGGCCCTGAGTACTGTGACTTGTTGGGCCCTGGGTACTGTGACTTGTTGGGCCCTGAGTACTGTGACTTGTTGGGTCCTGGGTACTGTGACTTGTTGGGTCCTGGGTACTGTGACTTGTTGGGCCCTGGGTACTGTGACTTGTTGGGCCCTGAGTACTGTGACTTGTTGGGCCTTGGGTACTGTGACTTGTTGGGTCCTGGGTACTGTGACTTGTTGGGCCCTGGGTACTGTGACATGTTGGGCCCTGGGTACTGTGACTTGTTGGGCCCTGGGTACTGTGACTTGTTGGGCCCTAGGTACGGTGACTTGTTGGGCCCTGGGTACTGTGACTTGTTGGGCCCTGGGTACTGTGACTTGTTGGGTCCTGGGTACTGTGACTTGTTGGGTCCTGGGTACTGTGACTTGTTGGGCCCTGGGTACTGTGACTTGTTGGGCCCTGGGTACTGTGACTTGTTGGGCCCTGGGTACTGTGACTTGTTGGGCCCTAGGTACGGTGACTTGTTGGGCCCTGGGTACTGTGACTTGTTGGGCCCTGGGTACTGTGACTTGTTGGGTCCTGGGTACTGTGACTTGTTGGGCCCTAGGTACGGTGACTTGTTGGGCCCTGGGTACGGTGACTTGTTGGGCCCTGGGTACTGTGACTTGTTGGGTCCTGGGTACTGTGACTTGTTGGGCCCTGGGTACTGTGACTTGTTGGGCCCTGGGTACTGTGACTTGTTGGGCCCTGGGTACGGTGACTTGTTGGGCCCTAGGTACGGTGACTTGTTGGGCCCTGGGTACTGTGACTTGTTGGGTCCTGGGTACTGTGACTTGTTGGGCCCTGGGTTCTGTGACTTGTTGGGCCCTGGGTTCTGTGACTTGTTGGGCCCTGGGTACTGTGACTTGTTGGGCCCTGGGTACTGTGACTTGTTGGGCCCTGGGTACTGTGACTTGTTGGGCCCTGGGTACTGTGACTTGTTGGGTCCTGGGTACTGTGACTTGTTGGGCCCTGGGTACTGTGACTTGTTGGGCCCTAGGTACGGTGACTTGTTGGGCCCTGGGTACTGTGACTTGTTGGGTCCTGGGTACTGTGACTTGTTGGGCCCTGGGTACTGTGACTTGTTGGGCCCTGGGTACTGTGACTTGTTGGGCCCTGGGTACTGTGACTTGTTGGGCCCTGGGTACTATGACTTCTTGGGCCCTGGGTACGGTGACTTGTTGGGCCCTAGGTACTGTTTCCGTACTTCATCACATGCTCTCTGACCCTAGGTCAGATGTCACTGCCGAATGACAAGCGCCAGTTGTATGAGTTTGACGTGCGTGTGCCGCTGATGGTCACTGGTCCAGGAGTGACTGCGGGTCAGATCAGAGAGGTCAGTGGCCCCACTGTTGGACTTATGTTGCAACTCGCAGATAGCCAGATTTCATTTTTTTATTCATTAATTGAAATTTCATCGCTAATGTATCGTGTATGTTTGAAATAGTTCACCTTAAGGCATGGTGCATGTTGACAGTTTATAAAAGTGCAGTCTATCTTATTTTTACTGAGTGGCAATTTTTTATTTCAAAAACTTTTGCCATATAACTCCTGCTCTAATATCAACATTTCAGCTAATTATTTAGTATGTAACTCTTTATATACCGTAGTTGCTATCAATGTATTAGGGCAGAACCTAAACAGAAATAGCTTCAAATACACACTTTCATGACAACATGTCAAATTCTAATATTTCTGATTCCAGGAAATTATTTTGAACATAGATTTTGCACCGACATTCCTAGAAATGGCTGGGCAGTCAGTGGGTGCCCTGACAACAGCTATGGATGGCAGCTCCTTCCTGTCACTTCTTGGGAACTCTTCCTGGACAGACAGGGCATGGCGGGAAGACTTCCTGGTGGAACACAAGGGGGAATACAAGGATGTCAACGCAGGCTGCCCTGAATTCGACCACCAACAGTTGTCGGTCAGATGTATACTGTTTATTTGTTTATCCATAGCACATGACATGAACATTGTAATAAATATTTGTATCATGAAAGTAGATACACTGTGTGGGCTATAGGATCAGCTGTACTGATATGACATCTACCAGTAGCAACTGGGACTCCTGGCAAAGTAGATACACTGTGTGGGCTATAGGATCAGCTGTACTGATATGACATCTACCAGTAGCAACTGGGACTCCTGGCAAAGTAGATACACTGTGTGGGCTATAGGATCAGCTGTACTGATATGACATCTACCATTAGCAACTGGGTCTCCTGGCAAAGTAGATACACTGTGTGGGCTATAGGATCAGCTGTACTGATATGACGTCTACCAGTAGCAACTGGGTCTCCTGGCAAAGTAGATACACTGTGTGGGCTATAGGATCAGCTGTACTGATATGACGTCTACCAGTAGCAACTGGGTCTCCTGGCAAAGTAGATACACTGTGTGGGCTATAGGATCAGCTGTACTGATATGACGTCTACCAGTAGCAACTGGGACTCCTAGCAAAATAGATACACTGTGTGGGCTATAGGATCAGCTGTACTGATATGACGTCTACCAGTAGCAACTGGGACTCCTAGCGAAGTAGATACACTGTGTGGGCTATAGGATCAGCTGTACTGATATGACGTCTACCATTAGCAACTGGGTCTCCTGGCAAAGTAGATACACTGTGTGGGCTATAGGATCAGCTGTACTGATATGACGTCTACCATTAGCAACTGGGACTCCTAGCGAAGTAGATACACTGTGCGGGCTATAGGATCAGCTGTACTGATATGACGTCTACCATTAGCAACTGGGTCTCCTGGCAAAGTAGATACACTGTGTGGGCTATAGGATCAGCTGTACTGATATGACGTCTACCATTAGCAACTGGGTCTCCTGGCAAAGTAGATACACTGTGTGGGCTATAGGATCAGCTGTACTGATATGACGTCTACCAGTAGCAACTGGGTCTCCTGGCAAAGTAGATACACTGTGTGGGCTATAGGATCAGCTGTACTGATATGACGTCTACCAGTAGCAACTGGGACTCCTAGCAAAATAGATACACTGTGTGGGCTATAGGATCAGCTGTACTGATACGACGTCTACCAGTAGCAACTGGGACTCCTAGCGAAGTAGATACACTGTGTGGGCTATAGGATCAGCTGTACTGATATGACGTCTACCAGTAGCAAGTGGGACTCCTAGCGAAGTAGATACACTGTGTGGGCTATAGGATCAGCTATATTGATATGACATCTACCAGTAGCAACTGGGCCTCCTAGCGAAGTAGATACACTGTGCGGGCTATAGGATCAGCTGTACTGATATGACATCTACCTGTAGCAACTGGGGCTACTAGCGAAGTAGATACACTGTGTGGGCTATAGGATCAGCTGTACTGATATGACATCTACCAGTAGCAACTGGGACTCCTAGCGAAGTAGATACACTGTGCGGGCTATAGGATCAGCTGTACTGATATGACATCTACCTGTAGCAACTGGGACTCCTAGCGAAGTAGATACACTGTGCGGGCTGTATGATCAGCTGTACTGATATGACATCTACCTGTAGCAACTGGGACTCCTAGCGAAGTAGATACACTGTGCGGGCTATAGGATCAGCTGTACTGATATGACATCTACCTGTAGCAACTGGGGCTCCTAGCGAAGTAGATACACTGTGCGGGCTATATGATCAGCTGTACTGATATGACATCTACCAGTAGCAACTGGGACTCCTAGCGAAGTAGTGGTGCCATATTGAAGTGTTTGTCTGCATGTGTGCACGCGTGTATACATCCATGTTGGGTCATATGACCAACTGTCTTGCAGTCGGTCTTGGACAGAGGTCAAGACTGCAACCCCATTATTGCATTCATTGCTTACTTTGATTCTACACTCATACTGGCCTGCTGTCGCTATATGATTTTGACAGTTCGGCATCAATTTATAGGCTTTGTTAAATGTTTCTTTGATGTATATTTTTGTATGAAATATTCGTTATGCTTACATATTTTACATCCAGCACTCATTATAACTTATCAATTTTATTTTACTATTTGACATCACATGACCACTGTCATGTGACATGTCTTGAACGTATATCTAAATATTTTCATATAAGTTCTTGTACTCTTACAGAATTGTTTCCCGGACTGTGTTTGTGAGGATTCGTTCAACAACACCTACACATGTGTGAGGACGCTCTCCAAAACATGCAACCTTGTGTACTGTGAGTTCGCAGACCATGAGGTAAGCGTGAAGTCTCCAAGTCTTAACACCTCATGCACTGTTAGTTTGTGGACCATGCATGAGGTATGTAAAGTCTCTCCAAGTCTTAAGACCTCGTGTACTGTGAGTTTGTGGACCATGAGGTATGTAAAGTCTCTCCAATCTTAAGACCTCGTGTACTGTGAGTTTGTGGACCATGAGGTATGTAAAGTCTCTCCAAGTCTTAAGACCTCGTGTACTGTGAGCTTGTGGACCATGAGGTATGGAAAGTCTCTCCAAGTCTTAAGACCTCATGTACTGTGAGCTTGTGGACCATGAGGTATGTAAAGTCTCTCCAAGTCTTAAGACCTCGTGTACTGTGAGTTTGTGGACCATGAGGTATGTAAAGTCTCTCCAAGTCTTAAGACCTCATGTACTGTGAGCTTGTGGACCATGAGGTATGGAAAGTCTCTCCAAGTCTTAAGACCTCGTGTACTGTGAGCTTGTGGACCATGAGGTATGTAAAGTCTCTCCAAGTCTTAAGACCTCGTGTACTGTGAGCTTGTGGACCATGAGGTATGTAGTCTCTCCAAGCCTTAAGACCTCGTGTACTGTGAGCTTGTGGACCATGAGGTATGTAAAGTCTCTCCAAGTCTTAAGACCTCGTGTACTGTGAGCTTGTGGACCATGAGGTATGTAGTCTCTCCAAGCCTTAAGACCTCGTGTACTGTGAGCTTGTGGACCATGAGGTATGTAAAGTCTCTCCAAGTCTTAAGACCTCGTGTACTGTGAGCTTGTGGACCATGAGGTATGTAGTCTCTCCAAGCCTTAAGACCTCGTGTACTGTGAGCTTGTGGACCATGAGGTATGTAGTCTCTCCAAGTCTTAAGACCTCGTGTACTGTGAGCTTGTGGACCATGAGGTATGTAGTCTCTCCAAGCCTTAAGACCTCGTGTACTGTGAGCTTGTGGACCATGAGGTATGGAAAGTCTCTCCAAGTCTTAAGACCTCATGTACTGTGAGCTTGTGGACCATGAGGTATGTAAAGTCTCTCCAAGTCTTAAGACCTCGTGTACTGTGAGCTTGTGGACCATGAGGTATGTAGTCTCTCCAAGCCTTAAGACCTCGTGTACTGTGAGCTTGTGGACCATGACATATGTAAAGTCTCTCCAAGCCTTAAGACCTAGTGTACTGTGAGCTTGTGGACCATGAGGTATGTAAAGTCTCTCCAAGTCTTAAGACCTCGTGTACTGTGAGCTTGTGGACCATGAGGTATGTAGTCTCTCCAAGTCTTAAGACCTCGTGTACTGTGAGTTCGTGGACCACAGAGTACCTAGGTATATGAAGATTCTCTCCATAGTTAGATGAATATATATGTACCAAATATGTTATAACTATAATTATGTCTGATTTAATACTCTTACAACTGATTTGTTTCACAGGGATTTGTTGAAGTGTACGATCTTAACAAAGATCCCCACCAGCTGACGAACATCGCCAAGACAATCAGTCCACAAGTTCTTGTGGCGATGAATAAACGTCTCGTCAAACTGGCTGTATGCAGTGGTGACACCTGCAGGGCAAAAGCTGACCCATGGCAAAATAGGGTTACATTTGGTATAGGAGGAACAGGGAGGCCATAGAAGGGGGAATAGGGAAAACCAAGGGTAGATATAATGCACAGAAAGGTATTTAAAGCTGAACATGATTTATAATATACATACTTTAAAGATATCTATGCAATTGATAAGTAGTGCTGTCATGGTTCTTGTTTTTACGCTTCTGTTTGATTCTTTGTTGTTGTTTATCCATGGTATGAGTCACTGCCATTGTTCCAGTTACAACTGCACCATCTGGTGGATAATTTGGAATTATGTACTGATATTTGTGTGATAGTACTTGTGTACATATTTGTCGCATGTTGTGAATGTTGACATCACATAGACATAATCCATGTTTCAAATATTTACTTCATTTTATATAATTTTTGTAATTAAACAAATGACGGCTGTGTCATTCTCAGAAGAGAAACAAAATCAAATAGAAACAATGACAGAATAAAAGAGAATTCAAGTGTTGATGTTGTTTATAGCCAGGTAATTTGAATACCAATCATGTTTCATGTTACTGTGTTAACAATGCTAGTCAGGAATGTTACCGTGTTAATAATGCTGGTCAGGGATGTTTCATGTTACTGTGTTAACAATGCTGGTCAGGGATGTTACTGTGTTAACGATGCTGGTCAGGGATGTTACTGTGCTAACAATGCTGTTTATGACTCGATATTCAACCATATGTATATATGAATAGTGTTATATTTATTTGCTTGATGCAAAGTTTGTTGATGTCCAATGCTAAGGATAGATTATATTTTGTACCATTTGGCTGATGTTGGTAATTGTCTACAATGTTATATTAATTTCTGCTGCGATATTGCATGATTGGTGGTTGTTTGTGGAACAATGATGGCTACAGCTAAGTGTGAGATGTGTTGCAAGACTAACAGGAGTAACACTTTGGGTGATACAAGGTTGTAGAATAAAGCATGGGAGGCACATGGGAATGACTTGTGTACAATGTTTACATACAAAACTATCCCATACATTCTTACGCAGTACAGTCATGATCTTTAAGTACAACATCCATGACTTCTCTATTACTTAAACTATCAGTTCAATTAGTTTTTGTAGAGATATAAACAATTAGCTTCTGAAGTATTTATCCATCATACTAACAGTACAGCTGTCATATTTCACGTTCTGTATCATCCGACAATGGTTAGGTGCCTGTGTGACCACACCAGATCAAACGTACACATACATGCCTGCACATACACGCCTACATGTACACATAGATGCCTACACATGCACAAATACCTTTTTGTATCGGATGTTTGATCAGAATAATTATACTAATTTTTTTTAATTGCCTATAAAATATATATTTTACAATATTATACAAGAAGACCAAACAACTCACCTAAGAAGACACAAAATATAGTTATAACTTTTATTAATGAAAATGACAGACACATGGTCAACAATGGTGACCCACACCTTCTTCACATCAACATCACACTTTCTGTTGACTAGTTTCTATCCATATAAGCCTCCCCTAATTACCAGTTACAAATAATGTACCCCCCCCCCCGGTAGTTGCAGTAATGGAATTGTGGAGAACATATATAATTATGAGCATTGTGATTTCATATATGTATCGTACTAAAGACAGCACAAATGATGTGATTGCCTTAAGTTAATATGAAATGTTTTATTTTAAAGATCATACATATAAGGATTAGCTGATCAGTGCACAGCGCAGTTGCAATGATCTATTTAACGGAATGTTGCGAGATGTTCCCTGGAGTAAGCCTTGAATATTATGACATGCCTTCCAGGTGTAACCTTTTTTTTATTATTTGGACAATTCTTACACTGATAAACTTGTTGATTGCGATGCTCTATGAAGACTGTAACATCAAACAATATGGTTATTGCCAATGCTGTCCAACACAAGGTGCATTTACACAGGAGGTGTCCAACACAAGGTGCATTTACACAGGAGGTGTCCTGCCAATTAATCAGAATCAAAACTGTAAATATATGTGATTTTTTAATGTGTGAAAGGGTTGCTGGAAATTAATTATTTTAATTTCAAGAGCATAATATAATGTATTCTTGTTACTTCATCTGTTTACCACTAGGTGGCAGGTTGGTTGTCATGTGGGACTGCCGTTACCATCAAGTCACAGGCCTTCTTGTGTTTCTTCCAATGATTCACCTGGCATTCTCTACAACCAGAGATATTATGAACATAAATTCCATCAAAAATATTCTCTAAATATAAAAAAAAAGTATAATGCCGAGATCAATGTATGTTACAATTTAAATTGCATGAAGTTATGGTCCATTGGTTTTATGTCATCGCTGGAAGTATGCATGGGTTGTAGACTTGTGTCTTCAAGCAGGTTCCAAAGTTACCCTTGAAGATGTTGCAGTGTTTGATGAATGCTGACCAGCTGGCCGTGATTCTTCTTTAAATATCCTTGTCTTGATTGGTTTTGTCTCTGATACTGTATCGTTGTCCCAGATAGACGTAGCTTTTAACATTCTCTAACTGTGTGGTGTTGATTCTAGCATCACTTGTTTTCGTAATGTTCATCTTCAGACCTTGTTTTTCACTTTCACCAGCTAGCTCCTGCAGCATTTTTTGTAGTTCTTGCGGTTTAGTAGCACACATGAGTATGTTGTCGATAAAGAGAAGATGACCGAGATAAAACTCCATCTATCCTCTAGCCTCTGGTTTCCCAGGTCAGTCTTTGGAATCTGCTTTTGATTGTTGCCGTAAACAGCTTGGGCGATATGGTGTCACCCTGTCGTACACCTCTCTTGATGTTGATCTTGTTGCTCTTTTTGTGAAGGTGGACTGTCACTGAGCTGTTGGTGTAGATGTCTTTCAGGAGTTCGATGTACTCGTCTTCAATTCCCTGTTCTTGAAAGGAGGTTAGTAATGCTTGAATTTGCACCAAGTCAAAAGCTTTCTCGTAGTCGACGAAATATTCTCGGCACTTCTCTTTCAGTTGGTTTACAACGTGTATGTAGTCTGTCGTTGAGTACAAGCTTCTGAACCCTGCTTGCTCTCGTGGTTGGTTTTCGTCAAGTGTCTTCTCTAGCCTATTTGTTAGCATCTTTGTGAGTAATTTGTAGATGCTTGATAACAGACATCGGTCTGTAGTTTTTGAAGTCTTTCTTATTTCCCTTCTTGAAGATTATCACCATCTTTGCGTTCTTCCATGCGGTGGGTATTCGCCTTTCTGATAAGCATTTCGTATACAGCTTAGCCAGTGTCTTCGAGATGGTATCTTCTTCTACCTTTAATGTTTACATGGTCATTGCCTGATGTTTTCCCATTCTTCATTCTTGGTTACACAGACATCACGAGTTGGTTAGTCTTGGTTACACAGACATCACGAGTTGGTTAGTCTTGGTTACACAGACATCACGAGTTGGTTATTCTTGGTTACACAGACATCATGAGTTGGTTAGTCTTGGTTACACAGACATCACGAGTTGGTTATTCTTGGTTACACAGATATCATGAGTTGGTTAGTCTTCGTTACACAGACATCACAAGTTGGTTAGTCTTGGTTAAAATATACATCATGAGTTGGTTAGTCTTGGTTAAAATAGACATCATGAATTGGTTAGTCTTGGTTACACAGACACCACGAGTTGGTTATTCTTGGTTACACAGACATCACGAGTTGGTTATTCTTGGTTACACAGACATCATGAGTTGGTTAGTCTTGGTAACACAGACTTCACGAGTTGGTTATTCTTGGTTACACAGACATCACGAGTTGGTTAGTCTTGGTTACAGACATCACGAGTTGGTTAGTCTTGGTTAAATATACATCTGTGTTGGTGTGGGTTCCGTCATTACAACTAACCAGGTTAGTGCAATTAGTGTGTTATAACTGAACGGCAAACAAAGAACACCTAAAAGAATCTGGAGGAGAAATGTGTTAGTATGAATGATACAGTCAGCTGAGAAGGTTAGAGAACTTGGTGTGTTTACTGAGCGGTGCCTCACCTTCTGCAATACCACTCATTCTGGCACCGTGAGCACCGCTTGGACGCCTCGGCACCACACATGGCGCACTTGGGCGGCTCTGTGATGAGATTCTCCAGCAGGTCAAAGTTGTAGGTGTCGGCCAGTCTACAAGTGTCGGACAAAGTGGGGATAACCGACTCTTTAACTCATGCATTCATTCTAGCACATGCAGTAGTTTACTATCTCATTTAATTATACTACATAAGGCCTTTCAGAAAGGTATTTGTTTTGATCTAAAATTGTACAGATTCTTTTCCTGTCTGGGATGTTTTAGGATGGATAGGCAGTTAAGTATTTTCTTGGTTTTTTTGCAAAGACATCACCCACTACATCTTCAGACCAAAAACATATTTCCTGTAATTTGACAGTTAGACTTTTGGTCAGGCTAATTTTAATGTTTCCTTGTTCTTGGATTTATACACAATCACAAATAAATTATGTATTTCCCTTGTCATGTTGTAAGAACTTCAGATACATTAACATGGTCAGTCAGGTAACCTGAAACACAAATATTATTCTGAAAGGCCTAAAGACAACTATGACAGCATTCGCATGTGTCATGGGATATGACAAATGAATGTTTTTTTGTTAAAAAGAACATATTTGGTTGAGAAAGAACTTGATGAAAACATTGTCTTTAGTGTTACTCAATGACTCGTGTTGAGCCAATGAATTGGTGGACTTTAGTTTTACTCAGTGCATCATGTGGGTTTGGTGTTGGCCTTGGCTAAAGCATGCCCCATAGGCTGAGTGGCTAACCTTTTTGCTTGCTCCATCATGTCTACATTGGATGGGTTGAAAAATTGTTTGCTTTGTTTCTTTGCAATCTTCGTCCATCGTCCATCGTACATTTTCAAGATGTTCTCTCGAATCTCTGGAACCTGTTTGAAAAAAGAGACCACATCATCTAGGTGGCCATACAAATCTGACATTCCCGTATTGTCTTATATGTAATATTTACTGAGCCTTGTTTAACATGATGGTGGCACTGATTTCCTGGAGAGGCCACATGTGTAACAGTTTTTCTTGTCCAACAGGAGACTAAACATACTATGTAGAATTACACATTTCATTTACGTCATTATTACAAAACATTCCTAGCTGATAATATCATGTTTTCTGGTATTAAAGGGAATAAAAACATCTATTGCTTGAATTCATGTTATATTATATCCTGCTATCTATTTCCACGTCCACCAAGCCAAAAAAATTCAATGAATTAGAAATTCCACATTTTATGCTGTGCATCTGGACATTTTTGAATATGCATATTTTTGGCGTGCTTTTCGGGATGCCAAGATGTGATGGCACTTATGACTCAACCTCGCATCAGGCTGACCCTTTCCATGCATTCAGAGCATGTTTACAAGTATAGCTTTTGGGTCGAAACGAGGGTCAGAATGAGTTATTGTGCAATATTCCGACGTAATACAAACACTAGTCATCATAGAGGAACAAGCAGTTATCTTACGGTTCCACATGAATCGAATTTTATTCAAAACAACGAATGTGAATGCGCCTACAAGTCGACTAGGTTTCGCCGAGCTTGGGCTCGTTTTCAGAATAATTATATCGAATGCAACCAACGGGAGATAATCTACACCAATAAAACATACATAGCAAACATATATTGTATCCAGCTACAAAAAGTAACGTGTATAATCTCATAATATCACTAGAATATCGATATATGAAGCAGGAGTTGTACAATTTATCATAACAACTTAAATCAGTCAGTAAATTTCTGTTGGTGCCGATAGCTCAGTTGGTAGATGTGTTGGTTTCTCTCCATTTATTTTACAATCGGGCAACGCCGGTTCAATCCTGACAGCATGCAAATTATTGATTTTCTTTACACTTTTTTGTTTATGTTTTCACAAAGTAATATAAACCAAATTTTAAAGCAATTTTTGTAGAGCTGTGCTCGATTTCCTTAAAATAACGCCAAAAATGCCAGTAATTGCACGCGTTCGCAACTGCTAATTTTGGGACGCTCCTAACATATGGGATATCACCAAGAAGCTTGACGCGTCGTCTTCCCATATATGGGCATAAATATGCTAATAACTACATTATGTGACCTCCAGAGAGCTTGGAAGACGCCCCGTTTAAGCCAGCTGTGTAAACAATTCGGATCACGTGGTAGCAACGGCAACTGCGTGACCCAGGCAGCTGTTCTCATTGGTTCAGTGATGGGTCATTTACATAATCTGTAAACACACGCATGCGCACCATGTATTTCCACTGCGTCACTGCTGACCCAGATAGCGATTAAGAAGACGCAAAGAATGTCGTTTAATGTTGCGAAGCTATTAAATTCGGATGGAAGTGATCGCGCACACATTGACAGTTTGATCGAGGAGTATTTTTTGGAAGACTTGATGCATGGAACCGAGGCGGACGAGGACGAACTTTTAGCAAGATCTGTCCACGATAATATTTCATGAAACATAACGAATATTTTGCATCAACTTTGACGGCCGTTTTCTGGGTTTGAAGGTTTCTACCCCACATGTGTTTGTTAAGCCATAACTTCAGTTAGAATTAAGAAATCTTCTTACATGATACACCATGTGAAAGCAGACATTCTGCTCTTTCCAACGCTGCTAATAACTTGATCTTAAAAATTTCTGACATGCGACTCATTTCGTTAAGATGGGTCACAATTTAAGTTGTTATGATAAATTGTACAACTCCTGCTTCATATATTTATATTCTAGTGATATTTTGATATTATACACGTTACTTTCTGTAGCTGGATACAATATATGTTTGCTATGTATGTTTTATTGGTGTAGATTATCTCCCGTTGGTTGCATTCAATATAATTATTCTGAAAACGAGCCCAAGCTCGGCAAAACTTAGTCGACTTGTAGGCCCATTCGCATTCGTTGTTTTGAATAAAATTCGATTCATGTGGAACCGTAAGATAACTGCTTGTTCCTCTATGATGACTAGTATTTGTATTACGTCGGAATGTTGCACAATAACTCATTCTGACGCTCATTTCGACCCAAAAGCTATCTTTGTAAACATGCTCTGAATGCATGGAAAGGGTCGGCCTGATGCGAGTGTGTGTCATAAGTGACGTCACGATACCACGTGATCGCCTAGCTAATTAAAATTAAATTTTCTGCGGGAATCGCTACACAGACGGGCTTAAAATCAAATTTATGCTACAAATGTATTTCTCTGTATTTGTTTAATGTTGTCAAATGTTACATACAATGTTAAACTTTGTGTACACGTGGAAAAAGGATTTTAGCTAATGCCTTATTTTTATTTCCTTTAACAACAGTTGACAGAAACAGATTAAACATCACCAGATTAAAGCTACAATGCCAATAAACAAGTTGTGGTCAGTGTAACATTTGTTAATGAAATGAGCAAAATGTGGAGAGAAACTTCTGATGGTTTCTATTTTTTGGTTGACTCGTCATTGGTGAGCTATTGTTACGGTGATTTAGTTGACCAGTGAGACCACACCCACTTGCTCCAGAAGTAGGTCTTTCTTGACCGCCGGAGGGTCGGCCATAGACAGCTGCTCCAAATACTTCCTCATCTCCATCAGGATAGGCATTTGATCAAGCAGAACTTCAGTGAGGTGAGACCGCAGCTAGAACATAGAGGAACATACCACAGTTGAATGGTCTCAGTAGGACCTCAGTTGAGACATAGAGGAACATACCACAGTTGAGTGGTGTCAATAGGACCTCAGTTGAGACTTAGAGGAACATACCACAGTTGAATGGTGTCAATAGGACCTCAGTTGAGACATAGAGGAACATACCACCGTTGAATGGTGTCAATAGGACTTCAGTTGTGACATAGTGGAACATACCACAGTTGAATGGTCTCAATAGGACCTCAGTTGAGACATAAAGGAATATATCACTGTTCAATGGTCTCAACGGGACCTCAGTTGGGACATAGAGGAACATACCACAATCGAATGATCTCAATTGGACCCCAGTTGTGACATAAAGGAATATACCACAGTTGAGTGGTCTCAATAGGACCTCAGTTGAGACATAGAGGAACATACCACAGTTGAATGGTCTCAACAGGACCTTAGTTGCATCGTAATACATCATATTTATATAGTTGAGTGGTGTCAATAGGACCTCAGTTGAGACTTAGAGGAACATACCACAGTTGAATGGTGTCAATAGGACCTCAGTTGAGACATAGAGGAACATACCACCGTTGAATGGTGTCAATAGGACCTCAGTTGAGACTTAGAGGAACATACCACAGTTGAGTGGTGTCAATGGGACCTCAGTTGGGACATAGAGGAACATACCACAGTTGAATGGTGTCAATAGGACCTCAGTTGAGACTTAGAGGAACATACCACAGTTGAGTGGTGTCAACAGGACCTCAGTTGGGACATAGAGGAACATACCACAGTTGAATGGTGTCAATAGGACCTCAGTTGAGACTTAGAGGAACATACCACAGTTGAATGGTGTCAATAGGACCTCAGTTGAGACTTAGAGGAACATACCACAGTTGAGTGGTGTCAATGGGACCTCAGTTGGGACATAGAGGAACATACCACAGTTGAATGGTGTCAATAGGACCTCAGTTGAGACATAGAGGAACATACCACAGTTGAATGGTGTCAATAGGACCTTAGCTGAGACATAGAGGAACATACCACAGTTGAATGGTGTCAATAGGACCTCAGTTGAGACATAGGGGAACATATCACAGTTGAGTGGTGTCAATAGGACCTCAGCTGAGACATAGAGGAACATACCACCGTTGAATGGTGTCAATAGGACCTCAGTTGAGACATAGAGGAACATACCACAGTTGCATGGTGTCAATAGGACCTTAGCTGAGACATAGAGGAACATACCACAGTTGAATGGTGTCAATAGGACCTCAGTTGAGACATAGGGGAACATATCACAGTTGAGTGGTGTCAATAGGACCTCAGCTGAGACATAGAGGAACATACCACCGTTGGATGGTGTCAATAGGACCTCAGTTGAGACATAGGGGAACATATCACAGTTGAATGGTGTCAATAGGACCTCAGTTGGGACATAGAGGAACATACCACAGTTGCATGGTGTCAATAGGACCTCAGTTGGGACATAGAGGAACATACCACAGTTGCATGGTGTCAATAGGACCTTAGCTGAGACATAGAGGAACATACCACAGTTGAATGGTGTCAATAGGACCTCAGTTGAGACATAGGGGAACATATCACAGTTGAGTGGTGTCAATAGGACCTCAGCTGAGACATAGAGGAACATACCACCGTTGGATGGTGTCAATAGGACCTCAGTTGAGACATAGGGGAACATATCACAGTTGAATGGTGTCAATAGGACCTCAGTTGAGACATAGGGGAACATACCACAGTTGCATGGTGTCAATAGGATCTTAGCTCAGACGTAGAGGAACATACCACCATTTGATGGTGTCAATAGGACCTCAGTTGGGACATAGAGGAACATACCACAGTTGAATGGTCTCAACAGGACGTCGGTTGGGACATAGAGGAACATACCACCGTTGGATGGTGTCAATAGGACCTCAGTTGTGGCATAGTGGAACATACCACAGTTGAATGGTCACAATAGAACCTCAGTTGGGACATAGAGGAACATACCACATTTGAATAGTCTCAATAGGACGTTGGTTGGGACATAAAGGAACATACCACCATTGAATGGTGTCAATAGGACCTCAGTTGAGACATAGGGGAACATACCACAGTTGCATGGTGTCAATAGGACCTGAGCTGAGACATAGTGGAACATACCACAGTTGAATGGTCTCAATAGGACCTCATTTGGGACATAGAGGAACCTACCACAGTTGAATGGTCTCAATAGGACCTCAGTTGGGACATAGAGGAACATACCACCGTTGAATGGTGTCAATAGGACCTCAGTTGTGACATAGTGGAACATACCACAGTTGCATGGTGTCAATAGGACCTGAGCTGAGACATAGAGGACCATACCACTGTTGGATGATGTCAATAGGACCTCAGTTGTGACATAGTGGAACATACCACAGTTGAACGGTCTCAATAGGACCTCAGTTGGGACATAGAGGAACATACCACACTTGAATGGTCTCAATAGGACTTCAGTTGTGACATAGTGGAACATACCACAGTTGAATGGTCTCAATAGGACCTCAGTTGAGACATAAAGGAATATATCACTGTTCAATGGTCTCAACGGGACCTCAGTTGGGACATAGAGGAACATACCACAATCGAATGATCTCAATTGGACCCCAGTTGTGACATAAAGGAATATACCACAGTTGAGTGGTCTCAATAGGACCTCAGTTGAGACATAGAGGAACATACCACAGTTGAATGGTCTCAACAGGACCTTAGTTGCATCGTAATACATCATATTTATATAGTGCTAGATCAGTCAAGATTGCTCTCAACAATACTTTTAAAATATTTAGACAATTATATATATATACATATTAAAACAAATCTACCTCATTACATCAACCCAGTGTCACCGACCCCATGGAGTTGACCTAATGACATCTACCCTATAACATCTACCCATATGACATCTACCCCATGATGTACTATCCCACCTTGAGGATGACATTCTTCCTGTAAGAGTTGAGTTGATAGTTCTTCTGGTAGTCTTCTGACACGAGCAGTTGGAAGAGGGACAGCCACACCTCAACAGAAACAAATAGAGACATTTACTACTTACATACATGCACATCATCACTACATGCATGCACATCATCACTACATGCATGCACACCATCACTACATGCATGCACACCATCACTACATGCATGCACACCATCACTACATGCATGCACACCATCACTACATGCATGCACACCATCACTACATGCATGCACACCATCACTACATGCATGCACACCATCACTACATGCATGCACACCATCACTACATGCATGCACACAATCACTACATGCATGCACATCATCACTACATGCATGCACATCATCACTACATGCATGCACACCATCACTACATGCATGCACACCATCACTACATGCATGCACACCATCACTACATGCATGCACACCATCACTACATGCATGCACACCATCACTACATGCATGCACACAATCACTACATGCATGCACACCATCACTACATGCATGCACATCATCACTACATACATGCACATCATCACTACATACATGCATGTGTAAGCATGGGTGTATGGGGGCCTGTACATACATAATACATATGCCAATAAAGAATGTCAATTTATTTAAATCTACAATCTCCAATAAATATTAGCTCTTATTGTAACAGACTTTCCAATTTTATAAGGAAATATAAAAAAACATAAATATTTATAAAGGACTACTTTGTTAGACATATTAAGAACTGGTGATTAGGTACAGCCAAGACCTTACTTAGGCCGTTGGCATCTCCTTGCAATTTCTCTAGCCACTTTAAGTCCACCGTTCATCCAATGCTTGATACTTATTACTTGACGTTGTCAATCCAGCCCACTTGTTATTTACCTCTTCAGTTTAGTCCTGGAAGTTCTCCTGTTTTTAAGTGCCAGACTCTCCAGTTTTCTTTTCAAATGACTGCATTTAGCCAGCGTAAACATTCTCCTTCCTTAATCTTTCTGTGTGTCCAGCTTATCCTGAACATTCTGTTTCATATGCATATCTCGTGTATACACATGTTTCAACTGCCTTCTTGAATCTACAACTCCCAGCCAGACTGAGTCATGCTCCACGCTAGGGAGAATCAGAGTTTCCCTCCCTTAGACCAACTCCCAGCCAAGACTTGTGCACTCAGTCAAGTGTGCTCCTTCTCTTAGATCCCTTGCATGTTTGTGTTGGACTGTAGTCTGTAGGTTCCCAGTTCCCAGAGGGTAGCATGAGGAGGTTAAGCTAATCTTGTATGTGGCTAAGCTAAGTACCAGTTGGAGCAGCACCCAGAATCTTGTTCCGTTTTTACCCCCATAAAGAGAGCTATCTGACAGCTAAAAGTGAGAGCACGAAGCGCATGCACTGCAGACAACTGATTAACAGCACTAGACACACCACACAGACTTAATCACCACCACACCATCTTAATACTGAGACTTATGTTCTCACCTGGCCTTCAATTTTAGTGAGTTTGAACCTGTCCACGCCATCAATCTCTTGCCATTTGTTGTCAATGTACTTCTTGAGTACACCTACAAAACCCACTAGAATCACACATGTGCAAACATTACAATAATAATCAGAATATATCCCACTAGACTGCCTCAGACTAGAGTCACTAGACTAACCAGTCAATATAGTTGTACTGTTATGTGACACCAACTGCCACAGATGTGCTCTCAATGAAATGTACTGACGGAAACAGCTTTAATAAATAGTGCATATATTAATTTTATATTCCTATAAAACTAACATCACGTGTGAACACACCACTGGACATGTGTGAACACACCACTGGACATGTGTGAACACACCTTTGGACATGTGTGGATACACCACTGGACATGTGTGAACACACCACTGGACATATGTGAACACACCACTGGACATGTGTGAACACACCTTTGGACATGTGTGAACACACCATTGGACATGTGTGAATGCACCTGTGGACATGTGTGCATACACCACAGCACATGTGTGAATACACCACTGGACACATGTGAACACACCACTGGACATGTGTGAACACACCACTGGACATGTGTGGATACACCACTGGACAATGGACATGTGTGGACACACCAGTGGACAGTGGACATGTATGGACACACCACAGGACATGTATGAACACATGACATGACATGTGAATTTAGTCCATTAGCGATTATGTGACATCCGGCCACACATCCTAGCAACTGCCTTTGGCGGGCTGTACACAACCACTGCCAAAAGGCGCGTCAGTGTCTATGCAATCAAACGAAGGAAACAGTTGACTAGTTCTAGTTTTTCAGCTGCACATCTTTGGCCGGTCACTTTAAGGACTTGTATATTACTGTCAGACATTAAAGATGTCACTATCCACCAAAATACTGCTGCATCGTTTTGGTTCCATGGTAAACAATACACAACATTCAATTGTGTATAGCCAAGATGGCGAATCACCTTGACTACCGGATACCAAATAAGGGCAATGATGTATGACTAAATACACAACAGGATGTGTGGCACACTGTAGCGAAAAATCCTGTTGCTGAAAAATACTGCCGCACCGACCTTTAATGCACATGTCCGCAAGTACAGTTTTTCGCGGAGAGACATCAGAACTTGTAATATGTTAGCAAGGGGCTACCTACACAGACTAATTTTACGAACAGGTAGGCAGGGCTATATGTACACAAACTAATATTATGAACATGTAGCCAGGGCTCAACGTATACGTACGTTCATCCAGATTACATTATTTAGCATTAAATTTTGACTGATACTGATTAGGACAGTCGCGAAATCCATTAATTGTAAATGTTGTCATACTGTCATCTTAACACAGTGTAAACACGAAGCAAATAGGTGCAATGTGGAACAACAATTGCCTTTGCATTATATAATAAAATTCTAGAACATGCGCAAAACTAATAACTAATTAGTTTAACTTTAATCGACCTAGCATATTAGGGAAGACTGCGGATTGTTGTCATTTTTTTCTCTTTGTAATAAAAGTTTTGCTCTTGCTAAGTTTAACTTTAGTATATCATGTAGGCCCTATATATATTGAAGTAGTTTTATTCAAAATATGATATTTGGGTCATTCAAAAGGTGTATCTCCTAGAGCAACCTGTCTCAACCATATATATATATATATATGTGACCCATCTTAACAAAATGAGTCGCATGTCGGAAATTTTTTATATTGAGTTATTAGTAGCGTTGGAAAGATCGGAATATCTGCTTTCACGTGATCTATCATGTAAGACGATATCTTAATTCTAACTGAAGTTATGGCTTAACAAACACATATGGTGTAAAAACCTTCAAACCCCAAAAACGGCCGTCAAAGTTGATGCAAAATATTCCTTGTTTCATTAAATGTACCTTAGTTACCCTGTACAGGTCTTGCTAAAAGTTGGAATACTCGAAGATAATGTCATTCTCAAGACATTTTGTTAATATGAATACATCTTTGTTAGAAAAAAATAGCATATTAATTTAATAATATAACTACCACCATTGTTAAGAAAAGCGAAAACCTGCAGCACTATTATACCTTAGTTAGCATGGACATATCTGGCTGAAATTTGGAACACTTGAAGATAATGGCACTCTTGTGACATTCAATTACTATGAAAACAAATCTTTGTTTGAAATAATTAGCAATAACATTAATTGCATATGTAATTACCGCCATTGCTAACAAAAGCAAAAACCTGCACCACCGTTATACCTTAGTTAACATGGACATATCTGGCTGAAGTTTTGACAACTTGAAGACAGTGGCATTCTCATGATATTCTGTTAATAGGAAAACAAGATCTTTGTTAGAAAATAATTGCTTGTTAAGAAAAATTAAGACAGGCAACACTATTACACCAATGTATACGTCATTTTTAGAGATAATTGTCATTAATATCTGTAACAAAGGTGGGTCAGTAAGAATGTTATAAACTGTCAATCTGTGCGCGATCACTTCCATCCGAATTTAACAGCTTCGCCACGTTAAACGCGTCTTCGCGTTTTCCTAATCGCTATGTGGGTCAGCACTGATGCGGTGGAAATACACGGTGTGCATGCGTGTGTTTACAGATGATGTAAATGACCCATAACTGAACCAATGAGAACAGCTGCCTGGGTCACGCTGTTGCCGTTGCTACCACGTGATCCGAATTGTTTGCACAGCTGGCCAAAACAGGGGGCATCTACAAAGTACTCTGGAGGTCACAGAATGTAGTTATTAGCATATTTATGCCCATATATGGGAAGATGACATGTCAAGCTTCGTGGTGATATCCAATATGTTAGGAGCGTCCCAAAATTAGCGGCTGCGAACGCGCGCAATTACTGGCATTTTTGGCTTTATTTTAAGGAAAGCGAGCGGAACACTTTGTACAGTTCTACAAAAATCGCTTTAAAATATGCAAAACATAGTTAATTAGAGGGTAGCTAGAGTAGCAATCGATAAAACAAATACCAAAGAATAATTTTCAGGGGAAATCTCAAAATAGATGGATTCGCGATTGTTTCACATAAACGGCATTTACGGAAAATCAGTTTTGCCGACATCCGACTCATTTCGTTAAGATGGGTCACATATATATATATCTATATATATATATAAAATAAAGTATGTATTATGTCTCCAATAAAATTTGAGACATAATATATATATATATGTGCGTGTGTGGGTAAGTATGTATTGTCTCCAATAAAATTGCTTTAATAATACTGTAGCAAAAAATACTGCCGCTGTAAAATACTGCCACACCAACCCTTAATGTGCATGTCTGCTCATGTTCTTTGTGTAAAGAAATATTTTGCCCTATTCTAAATATATTAATGTAATCACGGTCTTCAAGCTTTATTATGAATATTTGCCATGGGATGGGTGTAAAATTATTAAAATGTTCATCTGAGACATTTGGAAGAAGGATATACACTGTATGTGGAAATATTTATAAATGCTAGCCAATTAATGTGTTGTAAGTTGTACTCAGCACAAATAATTTACAAACTGCCAAAACACATATTTGGTTATAAAATAATTTTTAAGAGTTAGATTATTTTACAAAAAAATGGGCCAAGTGACCCTGACCAAATGAGTGATAAGTCGAAAAAATTGTAACATTGTTTTCTTACATTCTTGTAAAGGTTGGGTAGGGTGCTTTACACGGTTTCAAAAATTATGACTGCTACAAAAATTTGTGAAGTTATGGAGCATTGAACATGGTAGGGGTCAAAAAGTGAAAATGAAGAAAACGGCTGTTGAAGTTTTACATTATATATGCAAATGGACCGCATGGAAATATTACATGCAAGACATTCAAATGTTATGTTGCAATGATACACTGGAAGTACAAATGTGCTGCTACAAAAACTTATCAAGTTATGCTAGATTATGTCTTTATGTGTAAAACTAAGAGGACAGATTATTTGAGAACAAAAGGTAGACTCACTGTTTGACAGTTTAAAACCTACAGGCAACTGTCCAGTTTAACAGGAGTCTATCAAACAATAGCAGGTACTACCACATGAAATATCTATGAAAAATTTGAGAAAAAGTTACTGAACAGTTTTTGAGAAAAAAAAGCCCCACAGAACTAATTATAGTTATTGTTAAGATGTTTAACCTAGTTCTATTATCTGACATTGTGCCAACAGATTGGTGTATTGGGATCATTAAGCCTATATAATTATTATATAAACATAGCAGCAGACACTGGGACAGTGTGACTGCTGCCTGGCTAAATGGATGCAATGGGGCTTTGAAGTTAGTTCTTCTGACAACTATCCTTTTCACACAAGCCTATAGGTTTAGTAGCTGCCAGCACCCTACTGAGCCTAAACTACCATGCAGGTGTGAAAAACGTGCTGATGTATTTGAACTTGATCCACTAATTAACTGTCCACCAAGCAGTAACAGAACAGTTTATAATAATAATAATCCACAAGTTAAGTGGCAGTGATCTTCCTTTTATCATTCATGTGATGTTTATTGTGAGCAGGGCGGACAAATGGTTATCATACATAGACAGGTACAGAAAGAAACAGACGTTTTCTATAAAAAGAACATGTTTGCTTATCAATGGCATGTATTTCCCATTGTTGCCGTTTCTGCCAGGCAGAAATAGTTTCTGCCCGGCATAAATCAAACAACCCTGTAGGTAATTATTAATCAAATGTTTTTTTGGTGAATCATAGTTACAGATCATTAAGGGTTATGATGGAAGTAAAATGTTTACATGTTTACTGTTCATGTATTGCACCACTTCTTGCATTTAGAGGAATAATTAGAATAGAAAATAAAATGTTGTGGCACATATTTTTAAATACATGCATTGATGAGAAACCGGGAATTACTTTTCTGTGGCCTAAGAATAACTAATTTCAATTAACTTTCTGCTTATATAAAACAACTCCATAAAAATATATATCCATACAAGACACACTCCACATGTGACAGATGTTTTGGGAAGGGGAATAGTGTTCTCTTTCTGGTACAATACACAAAATCTACTGTTAGGGGAAAGTCTCAAAGGCCGTTCTCAAAACCACATCACTAGATAGTGTAAACATTTTGCATTTTGGGGGGCTGTGTCAGCCTTCTTCTCATGTGATGTAGAGTTACCACAAGGAGAAAACTTGTCTCCTTTGTTATTTGCTATTTACCTGAATGATTTTGAACACTGTTAGTCATAATTATAAGGGACTTGACATGGCAGCTGGTGAATTTTACAACCTTAGTGATGATGATGTAGACATTTGCTTGCAAATGTATGTTCTACTATATGCTGATGATACTAGAATGAATCAATCAAATACAGATTTCTTGTATATAGCGGAACTATGTCAACTCTTCTAATGGTTGACATGTGGTTGTTTCAGGATGACCCCTTAGAATGTAGGCACAACTGTCCAGGGGTCTAGAGGGTGCTGTGTCTGTTGACCCAAGCCTCTGCCAGTGACCAATTACAGATTAGTCACACTTTCCACCAGCTAGCCACAGTGAGGTGTGACAGATGTTGTGGGGAAAAGGGATTAGTTGAACAAAAGGACTGGAAGCACAATAGATCTGCTGCTACAGTAGACCATTTAGTTAGCAAATTTAGCATTTTAGGGGACCTTTGGAGCCCTTAGAATGATTCAATCAAATACAGATTGTTTTGTGTACAGTGGCATTACCACATGAAATGTCTATGCAAACTTAGAGAAAAAGTTACTTAAGAGTTTTAGAAAAAATAGGGAAAATGTGAAAATTTACCAGTTTTGGGGTCCTTTTTGGGGGGTCATTAGGTGCCCTTAGAATTATTCAATCACGTACAGATTTCTTGTGTACAGTGACACTAACACATGAAATGTACATGCAAAATTAGAGAAAAAGTTCCTGAACAGTTTTTGAAAAAATTGGCAATTCAGAAATGTACACATGCATACTTAGCTATAATTAAATATGTAAATATATTATAGTAATTGGGCTGCAGTTTGCTCAGTTCATAAAGTGAAAGAGTCTCAGTAATGGTGCATAATGGCAATGCCCATTTATTTAATAAAACATTTGAAAATGTGTGTACAGTGTGTACAGTGTGTACAGTGTGTACAGTGTGTATAAACACATTCCAATTACATTACATGATCACAATTATAGAATTACTAGAATTTTTATTATTTGAAAACATAAGTTACTACTTGGGTAGTGTATAAGTAACTATGCTTACAATATCTTTGTTTCATTACTAGCTTGAAACAAACTGTATAAAGGACTATACACATTTCAATTAGTGTGCATAGTGTATGTTATATATTGTGTGATGGTCACATGGATAAAATAATTGTACTCTTATTGTCTTTGTTTGTTTTTAAGTCATGAAGTAATTTGGCGACTCCTGTTGTTGTGATGGTGATGTGTGTTATACTAGTGATCTAATGATATGTCAGTGTACACATTGATGAATGCTCCAAGTGCATTGACTTAAAAACAAACAAATCAACAGGACTCGACCAGGTGCCAGCCAGAATCCACGGTCGGTGCAGCAGTATTTTACAGCGGCAGGATTTTTCGCTACAGCACGACAGTATATCACAGGATGTGTTAACATACCACAGGATGTGTTAACGGATGTAATATGGAGTGAATGGATGTAGCATGGGGTAAATAGATGTAACATGCGGTAAATGGTTGTCACATGGGGTAAATGGGTGTAACATTGAGTAAATGGATGTAGGATGGTGTAAATAGATATAACATGGGGTAAATGGATGTAACATGGGGTAAGTAGATGAAACATATGGTAAGTAACACAGGGAAAGTGGATGTAACATGGTGTGTGTGTTTACATTTCTTCTCTTCAATTAATTTCATACCAATCAATTCAACAAACGTTAATCAAGGATTCGTCTAACTATTGCTATAAAATGTTACCTTTGTGAAATTTTGTCCAAGGTTGATTTTCAACCAGCTCTACAAACATCATGGGAAAGTCGTGCGTGTTGAGCATCCTTGAACGAACACTTAGAGGCAATCTGCGAAACAGAATTGTACACAAATTTCAAAGCAAAGGAAAAATAATATGGGATGAAACTTTCTTGGAGTGAGATTGTTGAAGAGGTTTCAAAGCGTGTGTTTTTATAAAAATTATTATTAGTAACTTTATAACTTATTCCAAAATTCTAAATATTAAATAAAAATTAAATCGCTGTTGGTAAAAAAAGATAAATAAAAACAAAATCACTATTGAAATCAAATTTTTTCTAATTCTAAACTGATCTGTCATCTTATAACTCTACCCACACTGACACACGTAGTTTGTGTGGGAACTGTACTCCCTACCCACACTGACACACGTAGTCTGTGTGGGAACTGTACTCCCTACCCACACTGACACACGTAGTCTGTGTGGGAACTGTACTCCCTACCCACACATCAGAAGCTGAAATGGTGAGTATATTTTCAGACTATTTTTCTGGAAAGATCAGCAACATTTGCCGTAAGTTGTCTACCAGCGCTGACAGAACAAATGGTGACAAAAATGTGGATACCAACAACTGCTGCACATCGGAGCTGCCTTCCTTCTCCCTACCTTCCTTCTCCCTACTTTCCTTCTCCCTACCTTCCTTCTCCCTACCTTCCTTCTCCATCCCTTCCTTCTCCCTACCTTCCTTCTCAATACCAACGCCAGGCAAAACCAAGAATATCATCATGGATGCACCGCCTAAATCGTGCGACCTACACCCAACTCCTACCTGGCTAGTGAGAATCGATTGATGAACTTCTGCCCATTTTGTCGCACATAGTTGTGGCATCTCTGCAGTCGTCCATTGTTCCAGATAAATATAAGACTGGCTGCATCTTGCCACTAATCAAGAAGGCTGGACTAAATCCAGATTCATTGCAGAACTATTGACCTGTATCGAATCTGGCATTTCTCTCTAAAGTAATCGGGCGCATTGTAGCAAAACAGCTGAATGTCCACATGCAAGAGAACAACTTGTACGACCAGTTTCAGTCGGCATGTGGACAAGATCACTCAACTGAAACGGCTCTGCTTAAAGTACACAATGACATTATGTCTGCTGTGTGTTGTGTTGGTTATGCTTGACTTGACCGCCACTTTCGACACCATTGACCACAGCATTCTATTGAGCGCGTTTGAGTGGTTCAGATCTTACTTGTCCAGTCGGCAACATGCAACTTTATGTTTCATTTGGTCCTGGTGGGGATGGTCAACTGAACTCAATGGATCATCTGTGCTGTTGCTGAGAAGAAATTGGTGAATGGTCTCGGACCAATTTACTGAAGTTAAATGATCAGAAGACGGATGTAATGGTGTTTGGTACAAAACAGAAGTTGCCACTGCTAAAGGAGATTCGTATTTCTGACTCAACTTGGACTTCGTCTTCAAGTGCGCGCAACCTGGGCATTGTATTTGATCAATCCCTCAACATGACTAACCATATAAGTGCCATTTGCTGAACAGCGTATATGCACCTCCACAACATCAGACGTATCAGGCGATACCTCACAACAGATGCGACTAAATCACTTGTGCATGCTTTCGTCATATCTAGATCGGACTACAGGAATGCGCTACTGGCTGGACTACCACGTGACCACATTCACAAACTCCAGCGAATCCAAAACATGTCGGCCAGAATCATCACATTCACACCTCGCCGTCACCACATAACTCCAGTTCTAAAAGAATTACACTGGCTGCCAATCAAATGCCGAAACGAGTTAAAAATACTCCTTTATGTGCTCAGATGTCTGAACAGGACGGCGCCGCTGTATCTTGCCAACCTGTTAACCAGGAACTGTCCGGGATGCACACATTCATCCGAACAACTTTTGCTTGTGGTTCCACGAACGAACTTGGTCAGTTTCGGGGACAGGACCTTCGTGTGACTGGACCTCGACTATGGAATGCACTGCCCATTGCTATCAAGTGCAGCAGAACTCTGTCGGCGTTCAGAAAGACACTAAAGACGCACATGTTCAAAGCTCACTACTGCTGACATTTTTTACATTTCATTTCATTTGAAGACATTTTACTGCATATCTTACTTTTTATACATATTGATATATTATTTTGAGTGCATGTATCTGTAATTATTTATGTATGCGTGCATGTGTGTGGGTATGTACGTATAGGTATGCATACACACACTGTATGTAAATAGAGTAATAATAGGTCTAATTTATAATTTTATTTATTTATAGTCTTTAATCAATAGTTTTAATATAACTAACATAATATGTTTTTTGCAGGTTTTATTAGTATACACTGAATCGCTTGATTAAATTTTACTGTACAGCGCTTTGAGCATATTATGGATATTGCGCTCTATAAATATTATTATAACTCTACTCATACTGTCTTATAACTCTACTGACATTGACACATGGTCTGTCATCTTATAACACTACTTACACTGACATGTGGTCTGTCATCGGGGGTACAACTCTGTCCGTAAACTTTTTTTATTTTTTTTAATTAAATTCTTTATTTCACACACACATTCATAAAGTTATATATCGGTCCATATATTAATATCTTCTAACTCTATTCACACATGGTCTGTCATCGTATAACTCTACTCACACTGACACGTGGTCTGTCATTGTATAACTCTACTCACACTGACATGTGGTCTGTCATTTTATAACTCTGCTCACACCGATACATTGTCTGTCATTGTATAACTCTACTAACACGTGGTCTGTCATTGTATAATTCTACTCACATTGACACATGGTCTGTCATTGTATAACTCTACTCACACTGACATGTGGTCTGTCATCTTATAATTCTGCTCACACTAACACGCGGTCTGTCATTGTATAACTTTACTAACACTGACACCTGGTCTGTCATTGTATAACTCTGCTCGCACTGACACATTGTCTGTCATTGTATAACTCTACTCACACTGACGTGTGGTCTGTCATCTTATAACTCTGCTCACACTGACACATTGTCTGTCATTGTATAACTGTACTAACACTGACACCTCGTCTGTCATTGTATAACTCTGCTCACACTGACACGTTATCTGTCATCGTATAACTACTAACACCGACACATGGTCTGTCACTGTATAACTCTAGTCACACTGACATGTGGTCTGTCATCTTATAACTCTGCTCACACTGACACGGGGTCTGTCATTGTATAACTCTACTCACACTGACATATGGTCTGTCATTGTATAACTCTGCTCATACTGAAATATGGTCCGTCATCGTACAACTCTACTAACACTGACACATGGTCTGTCATTGTATAACTCTACTCACACTGACACATGGTCTGTCATTGTATAACTCTACTCACACTGACACGTGGTCTGTCATTGTATAACTCTACTCACACTGACATGTGGTCTGTCATTGTCTAACTCTACTCACACTGACACATGGTCTGTCATCTTATAACTCTGCTCATACTGACATATGGTCCGTCATCGTACAACTCTACTAACACCGACACATGGACTGTCATCATATAACTCTAATCATACTGACACATGGTCTGTCATCGTATAACTCTAATAACACTGATATGTGGTGTGTCATCATATAACTCTACTCACACTGACATGTGATCTGGCATCTTATAACTCTACTCACACTGACACGCAATCTGTCATCAGATAACTCTACTCACACTGACATGTGGTCTATGATGTAGCGTGCCATGGACACTGCTTTGATGCTGATGTCAAAATTGAGAGCTTCGTTCTGCTTTTCAAGTTCCTAAAAGCACACAATAACTCAAGTACATGTGATTATGAAGACACATCTCATCTACATATCAATACGTTAACATGAGGGCACTGTAACAATATCTCCTCCCAGGAGCCGAGCTCTAGCCATCTCTTTCTATCTCCATTCATTTCCTATAACCTTTGGCCTAATCTACCAAACGGCATTAAAAAACACAAAGGAATCGCGAGGTGGCGAAACCTTTGTCACCCTCACAACTCTTCTTGGTGAGTTCATGAAGATGAGTGAATGTCAGTTATGCGAGACTACAGCAGTGTTGAGCTCACTCTACTGTCAAGTCACAGCTGACAAACATCTAAAGCAAGGGATTCATATCAATCCAAGGGATTGAAAGACGATGTAAAATATTACAAAGAATTATGACCACACCATTTATCTGGGTGTGACATCTTTTCATAAAAACATTCAAGAAAAAGCCTGATTATAATACCAATAGATTGAAAATAGCTTAACTGAACAAATATTTTAAAACGAATTTATCCCATATGAAACTACGAAATTCATTAAATATAACAGTGTAGCTGCAAGACATTGACACCATAGAGAGACTCCTGATCAATTAACCATGATGCTTTGCAATTTCAAACCCACACCTGTCACTTATTCAGAATTTTGTACAATTTTGTACAACCTCTAATGTGGAAGCACTTGTTGAATTGTGCAGTGCTGAAAGGGCATCTACCTCCTCTTCATCATCTCCATCAGCATCCTCAGCTGTTCTGTGAACAGACAGAACATACGCATGTACATAGGTGTCTTCAGTTGTTCTCTGAACAGACAGAACATACGCATGTACATAGGTGTCTTCAGTTGTTCTGTGAACAGACAGATAGACATGTATACAGATATGTCTGGCTCTGGACAGTCAAGTGGTGGAAGTGTGACACTATCATTGCTGAACATTTGTGCCACAAATGGTTTTGACAGGTTAGAGACCACCGCTACATTGGTCAGAAGGGTACACATTTATCCCTGTATCACGATATGTGTAAGGAATTTCAAAACTTTTTTCTTTTCAAAACTAGGTGCTCTGATGTTGAGCACAATGTCCCTAAACCACAACACCACTTGTTAAATTACTACAAAATGTGACAAAGTTCTTTCCATGTCACTGTAGCAATCACCATTAAGATGACCAGTGTTGCTTACCATGGTGTTGATGTGTGCTTACTTTGCAATGAGATGAGTGATCTTCCTGTAGCAGTAGTCTGTGAGGTCGAGCACGGCATCTCCTCCAGTCTCGGCCACTTCCTGGTGGTAGAGCGTCGTCTCCAGCAGGTTCACTAATGTTGCCTCGTGGTACAGCTGCAAGGAACATCACAAGACCTTGTGGTACAGCTACAAGGGACATCACAATACCTTGTGGTACAGCTACAAAGAACATCACACATCTCGTGGACATCACAACACCTCATAGTACAGCTAGAACATCACAACACCTCGTGGTACAGCTACAAGGGACATCACAACACCTCATGGTACACAAGGGACATCACAACACCTCATGGTACACAAGGGACATCACAACACCTCATGGTACACAAGGGACATCACAACACCTCATGGTACACAAGGGACATCACAACACCTCATGGTACACAAGGGACATCACAACACCTCATGGTACACAAGGGACATCACAACACCTCATGGTACACAAGGGACATCACAACACCTCATGGTACACAAGGGACATCACAACACCTCATGGTACACAAGGGACATCACAACACCTCATGGTACACAAGGGACATCACAACACCTCATGGTACACAAGGGACATCACAACACCTCATGGTACAGCTACAAGGGACATCACAACACCTCATGGTACACAAGGGACATCACAACACCTCATGGTACACAAGGGACATCACAACACCTCATGGTACACAAGGGACATCACAACACCTCATGGTACACAAGGGACATCACAACACCTCATGGTACAGCTACAAGGGACATCACAACACCTCATGGTACACAAGGGACATCACAACACCTCATGGTACACAAGGGACATCACAACACCTCATGGTACACAAGGGACATCACAACACCTCATGGTACACAAGGGACATCACAACACCTCATGGTACACAAGGGACATCACAACACCTCATGGTACAGCTACAAGGGACATCACAACACCCCATGGTACACAAGGGACATCACAACACCTCATGGTACACAAGGGACATCACAACACCTCATGGTACAGCTACAAGGGACATCACAACACCTCATGGTACACAAGGGACATCACAACACCTCCTTGGTACAGCTACAAGGGACATCACAACACCTCATGGTACAGCTACAAGGGACATCACAACACCTCATGGAACAGCTACAAGGGACATCACAATACCTCGTGGTACAGCTACAAAGACATCACAACACCTCATGGTACACAAGGGACATCACAACACCTCATGGTACAGCTACAAGGGACATCACAACACCTCATGGTACACAAGGGACATCACAACACCTCATGGTACAGCTACAAGGGACATCACAACACCTCATGGTACACAAGGGACATCACAACACTTCATGGTACAGCTACAAGGGATATCACAATACCTCGTGGTACAGCTACAAGGACATCACAACACCTCGTGGTACAGCTACAAGGGACATCACAACACCTCATGGTACACAAGGGACATCACAACACCTCATGGTACAGCTACAAGGGACATCACAATACCTCATGGTACAGCTACAAGGACATCACAACACCTCGTGGTACAGCTACAAGGGACATCACAATACCTCATGGTACAGCTACAAGGGACATCACAACACCTCATGGTACAGCTACAAGGACATCACAACACCTCATGGTACAGCTACAAGGACATCACAACACCTCGTGGTACAGCTGCAAGGGACATCACACCTCGTAGTACAACTACAAGGACATCACAATACCTCGTCGCAGAGCTGCAAGGGACATCACAACATCTCATGGTACAGCTGCAAGGGACATCACAATACATCGTGGTACAGCTACAAGGACATCGCAACACCTCATGGTACAGCTACAAGGGACATCACAACACCTCACAACATGCTCATTGGTAACACTGCAGAAATAGTTTCTGTTCACAACTTAATACAGAAAACCATCACATGGAGATTAGATTATACAAAAAATGGGCCAAGTGGCCCTGAAGTCCTTTGGACTAATACGTCTATATGTGACCCCGGCTGACCAAATGAGTGATAAGTCAGAAAAATTGTAACATTGTTTTCTTACATTCTTGTAAAGGTTGGGTAGAGTGCTTTTACAGTTTCAAAAAATATGACTGCTACAAAAATTGGTGAAGTTATGGCGCATTGAACATGGTAGGGGTCAAAAAGTGAAAATGAAGAAAATTGCTGTTGAAGTTTTACATTATATATGCAAATGGATTGCATGGAAATATTACATACAGTGTTTATGTTATGTTGCAATGATACATTGGAAGTACAAATGTGCTGCTACAAAAAACTTATCAAGTTATGCCAGATTATGTATTCACGTATAAAACTAAGAGAACAGATTATTTGAGAACAAAAGGTACAGTAAAGAAAATTAACTAGGCTAGACCAATACACAGATTTACAGCTGGCAACTCCACTCACAGCCTAGTAAGTGATCAGGGCAAAGTCCATTATCCAGTTACATCAGTAGGGTGGCTCTCATGATAGCTGCAATTAATTGTCTTAATGGGAGCCTCCCTGACCTTACAATGAATATTATATTGTTGTTTATGTGCTTATGATAGTAAAACAAATACTGTCTGTCTGTTATAAATAGAGATCAGTGGGACTGCAGGAGGGAGCAGCAGAGAAACAGGAGGACAATTTTGCATTTTGGGGGACCCTGAGGTGCCCTTAGAATGATTTGATCAAATACAGATTTCTTGTGTATAGTGGCAGTACCCTAAGATACATCTATACAAAATTAGAAAAAAATTTACTGAACAGTTTTTTGAAAATATAGAGCTTTGGAGACTGGTAGGTGGTAATCTACCCTCTCAGCACTAGTGTTCACTGCAAACAACTGGATTCATCCTCCATCCTCTAAAGTTGCCAGAGCCACCACTGATTCATGGTCAAGTTGATTAGCTCAACTCACCATCTAAAACAATACACAACACTGTGAGTGACAGTGTCCAGAGTGAGGCCTAAGCAGTGTCCTGGAATTGCTGAATAGATCAATTAAACCTGCCAAGAGGGTGACATTGTGCACAAGTGTTCATTAATCCTTAGTGATTGTTCAGAACACCAGACTGACCCCATACCTAAACAAAACGATTGTAATAGGTGAAGAACAGGCAGTGTTCAGATAGGGGTATTGGTTGAATTGTATTTGTCTTGACACAAAAGGCTTTATTGTGCCTTCATCGATTATAAGAAAGCATTTGATTTAGTAGACCGGTCCTCACTGTGGTCTAAGATAATTTCATGCGGTATTAATGGTAATGTGTTGAAAGTTGTATACAACATGTACAAAAATGCTAAATCATGTATAAAACAGGGCCAGGCTGTGTCAGCCTTCTTCTCATGTGATATAGAGGTACGGCAAGGAGAACATTTGTGTCCTTTGTTATTTGCTATTTACCTGAATAATTTTGAACACTGTTAGTTAAGGGACTTGACACGGCAGTTGATGAAATTTACAAAAACCTTATTGATGATGATGTAGAAAATGTATGTTCTACTATATGCTGATGACACTAGAATGATTCAATCAAATACAGATTTCTTGTGTATAGCGGAACTATGTCAACTCTTCTAATGGTTGACATTTGGTTGTTTCAGGTGTCAACTACATTGTGAATCTGTAATTATTAGTCTATATTGATACAATTGATTTACACAGTACCATGTCTACACAAGGCATGGCAAGTGTAAACAGAACAGTAGAATGCATTTGATATCAATAAAGTGTGGGATATTTCACTCTATAGTTGTTCAGAATATAAATTGTATATGTTTGTCACCTACAGGTGACAATACATCTTTAACCAATAGACACCACAGTCACACCATTTTATAATAATTAAATGAACATCAAAATAAACACAACTTGCAATTATAGAAAATCAATAGTTTTGAAGATACAGTTTAACAGTTTTAGGTAACTGTTCAGTCTAACAGGGGTCACTGTGTCTATTCTGCCTGGGTGATGTGACCAATTAAAGATTAGTCAAGGTCTCAATGGAACAATAGCACTAAGCAGCAGAGTTTAGTCATGCTGCTGGCTTTCTGGCACATTCAACAAAATCTACTGTTGGGGGTGGTCTCAAGGGCCCGTCTCAAAACCACATCACTAGATAATGTAAAACTTTTGCACTTTGGAGCCCCCTTAGGTGCCCTTAGAATGATTCAATTAAATACAGATTTCGTGTGTATAGTGACAGCACCCTAAGATACATATATACAAAAATAGAAAATATAGCTACTCTGAGGTAGACAATTAATTTTAGTTAGCAAATTTAGCTTTTTTTTGGGGACCTTTGGTGCTCTTAGAATGATTCAATCAAATACAGATTTATTGTGTATAGTGGCACTACCACATGAAATGTCTATGACAAATTTGAGAAAAAGTTACTGAACAGTTTTTTGATACACTGGAAGTACAAATGTGCTGCTACAAACATTTACAAAGTTATGCCAGATTATGTATTTATGTATAAAATTAAGCGGACAGATTATTTGAGAGCAAAAGGTAGTCTAAAGAAAAATTCAAATGGGTCAGCTGGACGGTAATAGACCATTTGAACTTGAAGCCTTTGTCAAACTTTTGTCTCGACTTCACCGAAGGCGCTGTCCTGCTGTCAGAACTTCGAAGGTGTTACTCACCTAACTTACAGGTCTTTGTCAGTAAAAATAATGGGATGGTAATTTACACCAACGTTGTTTCCTGTAGAAGTCATTTTGTGGGATATATTAGCATTAGTGGTGCCAATTCAAAAATTAGTGCTATATAATAGTAGTTTGTCAAAATGTAAACAAACTCAAAGACAGTTGCAGCTTAGCGTTAGCCTGTTCTGAAATATTTTAATGACATAATGATATATTTCACATAAATATATAGGGAGCTAATGGAGAGGCCCATCATAATCCATAGCACTACAAAATGAAGTATCTGAAAGTCACACTTCATAAAGTGACACATCTCATACTGTCTTTCTGGACTGTCGCAATGTCCAATAGTTTTCTATCACAACCCTCATGTACAATATACCAAAGCTATATATTTCCAACACCACAACATATGTATTATCATTGACTAGGTAATTGAATAATCTGTCAGATGAATGCAACTTGTAGCAGCAGAAAATGAAGCATACAAAAGTTACGCCGCAAACATTAACATGCATTCCAAAAATGTGATTCATTATAAAATTACCATTTACCAAGCTTTTATGGTCAACATATTTCATTGCAACAACATACTAAAAGGTATCATCATGTAGATAATTCAATGCTGTTCAACATAACACTTACTTGTAATTATAGAAAATGATAAAACTACCATGCATAATTTTTTTGGGAATCTAGGTCAAGCTTCTGAGGAAACAGATACTGTACAGAAATAACATGCCGAGTGCTAATGGGTTAACAGGGGACTAGTGCATCTGTCTGTTTACACAAGCCTCTGCCAGTGACCAATTACAGATTAGTCACAGTTTCCCTCAAACAATAGCTGCCAGAGAAACTCAGCTGCAGTGGGGTGGGATGTTGTTAGAAAAGGGTTTAGCTTTTTGGGAGGCCCTGAGATGCCCTTAGAATGATTCAATCAAATAAAAATGTCTTGTGTACAGTAACACTTCCCTAAGAGACGTCTATGCAAAATTACAGAAAAACTTACTGAAGTTTTTGAAAAAATAGGCAAAATGTGAAAATTTACCAGTTCTGGGGTCCTTTTTGAGGGGTCATTAAGTGCCTTTAGAATGATTCAATCAAATACAGGTTTCTTGTGTACAATGACACTACCACATGAAATGTATATGCAAAATTAGAAAAAAAGTTGCTGAACAGTTTTTAAAAAAATAGGCAAAAGGTTACATTTTTTTTCCAGTTTTGGGGTCCTTGGAAGCCCTAGGGAGCCCTTAGAATGGTTCAGTCAAATACAGATTTCCAGTGCCCTAAGATATGTCTATGCAAAATTAGAGAAAAAGTTGCTGAACGGTTTCTGAGATACGGCAGCTAACAGCGGACGGAGAGTGATGGCAATACTGCCGTGCAATGGCAAAAGGGTGCAAGTGACAACGCGGTGCTTTTGAGATATTGGACAAAACGCGTTTTTCTTTTGCGCATTTTTGCATATTACGGTTCACCAATTATTCACAGTTGCATGAACTACTGGACTATGTATATTTATAACAATGACTAGAACTCCGGGTTTTCCAAGAGTGTTTGGTGACTTAGTGTCACTTACTCCCTTTTGTCATTTTATTAGGCAATATATATCAAAACAATGATATGACAAAAGGAAGCAAGTGCTACTAAATCTTGTCAGAACAAACTACAAGTGGAGCTGGCAATTGCGTATTTATAAGAATGACTATAATATATCAGTCCTTCGGGTTTTACAGAGTTTTTGGTGACTTAATGTCACTTACTCCCTTTTGTCATTTTATTAGGCGAACGATATCAAAACAATTCTATGACAAAAAGAAGGAAGTGCTGTTAAATCAGTCAGAATGAACTACAACTGGAGCTGGCAATTGTGTATTTATAAGAATGACTATTATACATCAGTACTTCGTGTGTTACAGTGTGTTTGGTGACTTAGTGTCACTTACTCCCTTCTGTCATTGTATTACGTTATCGATATCGAAACAATTCCATGACAAAAGGAAGCAAGTGCTATTAAATCATGTCAGAAGAAACTATAACTGGAGATGGCAAAATTATATTGAAAAATGACAGTACACAATCGTTAAAACACAATTTTAATTAGTTAGGTGATTTACTGTTAAACCAAATTTAATCAGTCAGTTGATTTATTATGATGTCCCTCGGAGATGCAAATTACAAACTTTCAGTTTCGTATTATCATCGTCTTGCTTTAAAACAGCAATTAAACAAAAGTACCGGTATAAAAGCAAAAGCTACAACAGGTAAGGTAGTCTTCATTGTTTCACTCGGTATCAATCATGTCGAAAGAAGTGTCGTTGATAGGCGTTCCGCTCAAGAACTGAACTCTGTTCACTGGCATCAACGGACAATGTACCATGCTCACGTGACCCAATGTCGGCTTCTTCGTGGATTTTGCTGAACTTATACCATTTTCTCAAGAACGAAAATCTGCATGACTCAAGAGATTGACTGTTCCAGATTTGCTTGTCATGCTTGCAAAATCCGATATGTAGACATTCTTCTTCGACCTCATACCTTTCTCGACCTGTGCATGTCCGGAGTCGGCTGACATGAAAGTGTGTCTTTTCACTAGATACTTGATACTGACGGTGTGTGGGCATGACAGAGATGTGTGACAAATTGTCTTATACAATGCGAATTATAAGAATTTAGTATGCGTTTTTTTTTTAAATTCGGAAATGCCTGAAGTTCGGAGAGCAACTATTTCCAATTTACGTGTTAATTAATAAACGTGCCATAATTCGTGATATTTATAAAAATCCTATTTTAACAGCCGTTAAATAAAAGTTGTTCTACAACCCCTTAAGGCTCAGTCATGAAATATGCAAATATGGTTTACTCACTCGTATACGTGTGATAACTGCTACAGTAATAAAGTAATTTAAGAAATATGTTAAACTTGATGTCGATGCTGAACTATTATGGTGATGGGTGATAATAATTATTGGCAATGATCGTTTAGAATTATATCATTGTATATAATACACGTGTATACACACCACTGTGTTAACATACAACATATATTATACATAAAATCCTAAAGACAGCATACGCTATATTAAAAGGGGTCAACACTTTCAGCAGACTGGCTTTGCCTTTGGTTTGCCTTGTGCATATTTGGTTAAGAGTATTATATACATGTATATATATATATATAATTATATATATACATATATATACACACACATATATATATAGTGTCATGTAATCATTCATTCATCAAACCGCGAAATATATTCGCAAAATTCATGGTACCGTTTTCTCCCTCTTCACTGAGTAAGAGAGCAGGGCATTAATTGGATGTTTTGTCCTAATAACGCGTCGCGCTATTGGACATTCAGTTACTCCCTTTTGTCATTGTAAAATACAGTTCCATTGTCACTTGCACCCTTGTGCCTTGTCATTTCTAGCCAATCTAAGAGCTAAACTGTGTTATTTATTATATAATAAGATGGCACTTGCTCCAAAATGTGCGATTGTGATGTTAACTAATTTTTTATAAAAATGTCACTTGCACCCTTTTGCCATTGCACGGCAGAATAGTTCCTTGGACCTTCGGCCAAATGACTAAAAAGCACCAAATGTGCCAGATGATTATTCTATTAATTTACTGAGATACATCCTTTTGATAAATTAGCAAAAATGCCCATCACCTGATGGGATATCTTGGTAGATGATAGTTTTGATAGTTATATTTACCAAATGTTAGAAAACACACATCATTACATAAACATCATAATGTGCTCACAGATACTCGTTGTTTGTTAAAAATGATGAAGGTCGGAGAGAATGTGAAGTTCACATCCGTCAACTCTAGTTGTGATAGTGTAGAATTGTCAAATAATATTTGAATTGCTTGCTGTGTTAGTGTCTAACTTCATGTTGGTAAATCTATGACGCAAGGGTCACCTGTAGCTGGCCACTAGTGACAGGTGTGAATCAAGTGATACGTACAACAGTAGCTGGCCAGTACTGACAGGTGTGAATCAAGTGATACGTACGTACAACTGTAGCTGGCCAATAGTGACAGGTGTGAATCAAGTGATAAGTACAACTGTAGCTGGCCAATAGTGACAGGTGTGAATCAAGTGATACGTACAACTGTAGCTGGCCAGTACTGACAGGGTGCGAATCAAGTGATAAGTGCAACTGTTGCTGGCCAGTACTGACAGGGTGCGAATCAAGTGATACGTACAACTGTAGCTGGCCAGTACTGACAGGGTGCGAAACAAGTGATACGTACAACTGTAGCTGGCCAGTACTGACAGGGTGTGAATCAAGTGATACGTACAACTGTAGCTGGCCAGTACTGACAGGGTGCGAATCAAGTGATACGTACAACTGTAGCTGGCCAGTACTGACAGGGTGCGAATCAAGTGATACGTACAACTGTAGCTGGCCAGTACTGACAGGGTGCGAATCAAGTGATACGTACAACTGTAGCTGGCCAGTACTGACAGGGTGCGAATCAAGTGATACGTACAACTGTAGCTGGCCAGTACTGACAGGGTGCGAATCAAGTGATACGTACAACTGTAGCTGGCCAGTACTGACAGGGTGCGAATCAAGTGATACGTACAACTGTAGCTGGCCAGTACTGACAGGTGTGAATCAAGTGATACATACAACTGTAGCTGGCCAGTACTGACAGGGTGTGAATCAAGTGATACATACAACTGTATCTGGCCAGTACTGACAGGGTGTGAATCAAGTGATACGTACAACTGTAGCTGGCCAATACTGACAGGGTGTGAATCAATACGTACAACTGTAGCTGGTCAGTACTGACAGGTGTGAATCTAGTGATACGTACAACTGTAGCTGGCCACTACTGACAGGGTGTGAATCAAGTGATACGTACAACTGTAGCTGGCCAGTACTGACAGGTGTGAATCAAGTGATACATACAACTGTAGCTGGCCAGTACTGACAGGGTGTGAATCAAGTGATACATACAACTGTATCTGGCCAGTACTGACAGGGTGTGAATCAAGTGATACGTACAACTGTATCTGGCCAGTACTGACAGGGTGTGAATCAAGTGATACGTACAACTGTAGCTGGCCAATACTGACAGGGTGTGAATCAATACGTACAACTGTAGCTGGTCAGTACTGACAGGTGTGAATCAAGTGATACGTACAACTGTAGCTGGCCACTACTGACAGGGTGTGAATCAAGTGATACGTACAACTGTAGCTGGCCAGTACTGACAGGGTGTGAATCAAGTGATACGTACAACTGTAGCTGGCCAGTACTGACAGGGTGTGAATCAAGTGATACGTACAACTGTAGCTGGCCAGTACTGACAGTGTGTGAATCAAGTAATACGTACAACTGTAGCTGGCCAGTACTGACAGGGTGTGAATCAAGTGATACGTACAACTGTAGCTGGCCAGTACTGACAGGGTGTGAATCAAGTGATACGTACAACCATGTAGATGGGGAAGATGACTTTCTGTTCGAGTTGATGGTGTTGAAACTCAGTGAAGACTTTCTGTTTCCAAACCTCCGTCGCTATCAGCTCAGTGATCAGCACTGACACCTGTAGACACCATACACATACAAATACAGCATTGTTAGTAAACATCTCTTGGGGCCATACTCAATTTGGATAATACCTGGAGGATACATTTCATACAACACACCAATCTTTATTAGTTTGAAACAAACTTGATGACACAAACCATGTTTTATTTTACTTCATGCCTTACGGTGTCTAAAGACAGACAATTCTTTTATTCTCAATCAAAAAAATGCACCATGTTGAATGTTGATACATCCCATAGTTTGCAGTTAATATTAATTTGTAAATATGAACACTTTAGTTTATGTGAAATAACTATCTAAGCCAACCTGTGTGTGTGTGTGTGTGTGTGTGTGTGTGTGTGTGTGTGTGTGTGTGTGTGTGTGTGTGTGTGTGTGTGTGTGTGTGTGTGTGTGTATAGACACACATATGCATACATTATTATCATGTTTAGACAAGAAGATGATGTGTAGATATAAATGATAGAAACCTTGTCGTAGGAGGTGAGGAACTCCTTCACAAACTCTTCCTCCTGTAGTGTGGCACTCACAGCGGCCTGCATGTTCAGTTTTTCTATGCGCTCCTGCTGCTGGCGCCATCTGTAGGAATACACACTCTATCATCTTGGAACAGTTTACATCCCCACAAATTAAAAAATTACCAAGAAATACTTTAATATTAAGTTACATAGAAGCAGACGTTTATGCAGGATCACATTTTTTACCAGTCAAAACATGTCAATGTAACTCAGTAGATAGATAAGCACGTCCACATGTGCACGCACACAATCCAGTCCAAACGTGCATATATATATATATATATATACACAGCTGTATATAAATATAAATATATATATATATGCAAACAATAGTATGTGCATACACAAGTGTGACACATATTTCACGGCATAATGGACATATCAATAACAGTGAGAGTCAACAACATGTTTTTTTGCTCTTCAAATTTCCACCTGTCCAAAACAAACTCGGCTCAATCAAGACAGGTGGACGGGTCTCTAGCTAATGCTATATATATATATATATATATATATATATATATATATATGGAAGAAGCAGAACTACCTGGATGGAATTTATGGAAGCCAACACAACACTTCACCAGACAAGTACTTACACCTGGAGCCCACCGGCACCAGGAAACAGGGAATGCTGAGAAACCCCTGGAGCAGAGAAGTGGAGATAAGGCAGAAGCTGAATATGGGTGGAAACAGCTAGAAAAACAAGTCCAAAACATAGACAGGAGTTGTTAATGACTGTTATGGAATGAAAAGACTAAATTGCAGGTGACATACCAGCCACATGTCTTCTTCATTAATTAGCACTATTAGTTGAATGACACATTGACAATATGATCACAACTTAGGCATTGGGATATTTTTTAACCATTATTTGTACATAACTGAAAACAATCACTGGGAGACCTGTTTTTAATGTATGTGAAGGCAGAAAACTCTGGAATTTATAGTAATGGATTGTAATTGATTCAATTACATAAAATAAATCAATTACATAATAGTTTGAAAACCCAAATCAGTTACAGCCTATCTTTAATCAAATACAATTACGTATCCTCAATACCCTGGCAGATCACCTTGCTAATTTAAACTGAGCCAATAATCTTGCTGCCTTCCACGATTTGGCTATTTTCATTTTGGTCTAAAGTGGCTGACATCACATGGAATGTTCAGGAATTTGAGTACTGATTTTAATATACATTACAACTCAGTCGACCATGAGAATGGTAGAATGGATAATTATATTTGGATTTCCAGTAAAGTGTCCTTTGATCTGGGCCACATGTGTTTGACCATCATAGTTCCCACAGCTGTACAACTAATTCAATTAAGTTTAACACTATGCCTAGGATATCCACCAGCATAGTCAACTATCACCCCTGGCTTGCAAGGATGCAATTTCGTAATTGGACCCAGCCCTGAAATGTGTCTACCTGTCAATCTGACCCTACTCACATACACCATTACGCAGAATTGCAATACTGCTATCATGTGGTGCCATTGCTCAGCATTGGGGCAATGGTATTCAATAGTTGTGTAGGAGAGGCTAGCAACTGGTACATCTTATTCTGAATGTTTCTTCTGCCATTGCCGAGTTGAATACAGGCACAGATTTCCGGCAGTACGGAATTAATCATCTGTCGGCGTAGGCCGAACCATCTGTTGGCGTGAGTCGAATTGGTGATATTTTATTTTCTGACCTAACCATGAAATTGACCACCTAGAGCCACCAAAGTTCTTACATCTCCAACTTACATATACACACACTATGTTATCCAAAAATTACACTTACATGCCTACTGCGATCAAAATTTACAAACTAATCTAAAACTTAACATCTCTGATGGCTACCATAAAATTTGACAAATTTCCATGTCTCAGATATTTGGTAAGCGTACAGTATGCTCAATAGAACGAATACAATATTTACAATTATAGGTGCACGTCTGTGTGAGCATATATAATAATAGTAATTACTATTTATAATTATCAAGGTGTGTCGCTGTCACTGTATGTGGTAGTGAGACACCTGGACATGATACAATATCGATTACGGTAGCGCCTGACAGGCAGCAAGCCAAATCGTGCTCGTGATATTAACATGTTTTCTGCCTGTTTACGAAGAATTGAACAATCATAACTTCACTATTTACTCGTGATGCTGCAGTGACCGTCTCTCAGAACTTTTTATATAACAAGGTAGCATACGTTGTCTACAATCTTGAAATGTTTTAATATCGTCAGCCAACCATGTCGCTAACGAAGCTGGTGGCTGGTATTTAGACCGACAACGCCCGTGAGTGACCTAATTTGGTAAACTATAATTAGCAAGGCATTGTTCTACCGTTGGCGGCAATGTGCCTACAGAACGTCTTTCGGGCTTTCCGTCCTGCCACCAGGGGTGTCACACCGCGATTACCTGACACAGTGTATTCATGGATCAGACGTCTAGGACTGTCCACGGCGCATCCAACTCTGCAAGGCAGACGTGGTGGCACGCACAAACAGCGCGTGATCCGAACGCGGATTAACAGCCGTTTTGAAGATCCATCACGAATTGTATGTCGGCAAGGCAGTGTCAGTGCGAATCTGGTAACTCTAAGAGCCGCCCCTGTTATGCCACACGATATGTCATTCGTCAATGTGGCATTACTGAATGCTCATTCCGTATGCAATAAAGCTCTCAAAATCAACGAATACGTCGTTGAACACAAATGCGACATCTTAGCGATAACCGAGACGTGGTTAAGGAAGAGCGGTGACGAAGTTGTTATTGTTGAAGTGACCCCTCCCGGGTTCCTCTTCCATGTCAAAGCTGGGGACAGTTCATTTGCGGTCGCCGCGGCGACTTTGTGGAACATTTTGCATAATGACATTAAAACGTCTGATTGTCTCTCTACTTTCAAGGCACGCTTAAAAACTCATTTTTTTAGACTCTCGTTCTTGTACAATGTGTCATAGTTTAGTCTCTGCATTAATTTGTTTTATATCTCTTATGTATTAATTAACCTATTTATATATTCATTTTATACCTACATGTACATTAGTTCAGTTAAATGAATTGACAATGTCTTATTTCTACATAGAACTGTAGCTATGATCATTATTTTAGTATACTTATTTAATTACTGTATTTATCTGTATTTGACTAATATTTTTTTTTTTTAAGAATTTCTTTTAGAAAATGCATGTTTATTTAGCCATAATTATTACCTCTATTTGGGTTCTACATGTTGTAAAGCGACACGAACAATTTATAATTGGATCTGGCGCTATATTAAATAAAATATATTACTATTATTATTATATGATAGCCATGGAGCTATGTGTGTAGGCACCACTGGAGATGTTGATTTTAGCTTAGTTTTTGTGTGTATTTTGATCGTTACAGGAATGTATGTGTATCTTGTTAATAGCGTAGTGTTTTAATGGCCTATGATGACTATATGCATGTCAGCCAGGTGGTCGTTTCCAGTTTCTGCCAAAACGACTAGTTTTAGTTGTTTCCCGTGCTCGGCAACATTCTAACTTCTATTAACTAACTAATCTGTATTATTTTGGTTACAATGTAATGGTCTTATGAGGTCTCATTCAACTAGTCAGCCTTTTTCAGAACGTTATCGCCAAACCGACCTGTATACTATATGCTGGCACTGAGAGAGAAGGTGGTCGATCACTGCCAGGATCTGGAGAATTATAGACGTTATGTCCCAAGTCGCTTATATTCCAAGTCGCTTATGTCCCAAACTCAAACTGTGGACGATATGTCTCAAAACAGGAGCGTTATGTCCCCAAAAAGACGATTTGTACTGTTCGTTGTAAATGATAATAAATGTCACTGTTATGCTTAAAATTTGATGTTCTGATCAAATAGGTACATATATTTTAAGTTTGGTAGCCAAAAATCTGCGGACAGCGCTATCGTTTCTAACATCAGTATTCATGTCATTCGCTAGGTGGCGCCCTAATTTTGTTTCGACTCATAGTGGAATGCCCCACTGCCTGAATGTACGAAACATACTGGCAATGCTCCAATTACATGATCAGAATGCTCCAACGGCGTGGTCGCAATGCAATGCACCACTTTTGGTCAGAATGCACAACTCATTATAATATTGTCAAACTTGTGTGTGTGTGTGTGTGTGTGTGTGTGTGTGTGTGTGTGTGTGTGTGTGTGTGTGTGTGTGTGTGTGTGTGTGTGTGTGTGTGTGTGTGTGTGTGTGTATATATATACATATAAATCAACTATTATAATATTATATTAAATGTCTAATAAAGAGATAACAATTATTGGTTCGTGGACTTCATTTCTATACATTAGTGAAAGTAAACTGTTTTGTTTTTGCATACATGTGTGTTACATATAAAAATGATATCAATACTTATATTACCTTGAAATTGTAACATTATCCTGAAATTATGTCCCTGTCCTTTGATTTGTTTGCATTATTTTTTTAGGGTATCCCCATAATTATAATTAATACACCTTTATAACATATCTAAAATCAGCACTTATGTTACCCTGAAATTGTTCAATTACCAGGAAATGATTATAGCGTCCTTTTAATTGTCATAGTAATCAAAGTCCTATACTCTTGCGTTGTGTTATTGGGCTTATTTTTTCTTGGCTTGGGTTTGCATGTGTTCAGAATATTTGGAGGCTATCTGTAACTGGCTTCACAACACCTGCTTTGCTTTATCTGGCAGATTGTTTCAAGTAGTCTATCCTTTGATTTGTGCATGTTAAGGATTTGCAGGCAGTAGTAATTGGCTTGATACTCTTGTATTGCTTCACTGAACAGATCTTTTTGTTTGAATAACAGCATTGTAGACCTAATTGCATTGAAACAAAGCATCCAAGATCAACAGTATCTGACTGAAGTTGGTTTACATTTTACTTTGATTATGAGAAGGCCTATGTGGATAATCAAGTACTTATTATAACTCGCACTCGAATGCTTTGAATAGAAGTTAGAGGAACTGAGCATATCTGGTGTGTCAGATTTGTGTTAGAATCGTCTAATGTTACATAAGAAGTTTAAAACTTTATTGAAAACACAACATTCTAGTTGGATAGGCTGCACCATTTTCATGGATAGACTGACGTCACACGTTCCTACTCTTCCCTGTTAATTATGTTAGAAACTTGCACTTTGAGACCGCATTCTGGTTTAACCACTGACTCAGAGGTACTACTCCATGTGGAGGAGTAGCTCTGAGTGTGCTCCAGGATGTGGATGGGTGGAGTTTGTATGATAATCTAGACTGTAGAGAGTGGCATGCCAAAGAGTGAACGAGTTGTTATGGCTGAGACATTATTGTTGTGAATAAAACAAAGATATGTCTTATTATATATACATATATATGTGATGAGTACAATTATTTATATTTATGTAATACTACAAGGTTTAATCTGATATATAACATTATTTTTAAACATTGTTTGGTACTGTATGCATGATAGGTATGCTGTTTAGTAGTTATTGGTGTGGGAATATATATTTTTTATAAAACCTGCTATTTTTCTACCGAGATCACAGAACCAGATTATAGAGGTTGACTAAGTAGGCAAGTGTTATTTCTTTTGTTCGAATACAACTTTTAATTACCAGCCTAATACATTGTGTTGTTGTGTTACTGGAGGAGAATCGACATTCGTCAACATGGTTTTCTTAGATATGTTTGCATTCCATGTGATACTTTCTGTGCACTAACTTCTATTTCCTGTTTTTTGATTATTTTGTCTCGCTAGCGAACATATGATTTGCAAAAAGAGGGCAACATAGGCTACTGCTGCAACAATTGTGGTTTGGAACTGTTTCTACGATTTCAAACAGTGGCACTGTTCATGGGATGTTAGGGCTAAGATTGACATTTTCTTATACAAATTAGCTAAGACATGTTTGCTAAATAAATTAATTTAGTGTGCATTAAAACGTCGAGTATACTGCTGTTATATAAATATATGGTGGTGATGGTGGTTGGGGGTGGTAGTTAAAGTCAAAAAATATTATAAGTGATACATTATGGTCAAGACATTTCAGCATATCAGGTAGGAAAAAAATATGTCATATAATGTTGTCATCTGCAAATAGTCACATGTATGCATGCTTTATTAGTTAATAAAACTCCATCCGGATTTCATATTACATTATTGCTTTGTGTTTAGTTGTGGAACGGCCGAGTTGTATTTAGCAGGTCAAATCTGAATTATTGTTCAAACATTATCGCAAACAACCACCCATTTTGTGTTACGTTCGTGAATAAAAACAAATAAAAAAAGTAAAAATAAAATAAATTTGGGACAAATCGTCCAAACGTTTTGGGACATACCGCTCTAAATTTAGTACATATCATCTAGGACATATGTGACTTGGGACATAACGTCCATAGGCCGGGTCTGGGACAGGGTGTTTGTCGTTCTCAATCTCAGTGGTTCTTTTACGTCCCAAATTCAAATTGAGAACAAACGACTGGGTCGAACTACCCGTCGGCATCGATAGAATCCGTCAGACATGAGCCGAAACATCAGCGAAGCAGAACACATGTGTCCGACACATTTGTTATTATCGCTCGCATACATTAGCCATTATCATTGGTATTTACGCGACATGATGATGAATGCGAGCGATAATAGGTCATCATCATGTTAAAACGTGAATCGTGCCAAATTAGACAACTTATATATCATCTACAATCATAATATAATAAGATGTTGGGTATATACAAAATCCTTGCAACTAAAGACTGACGCTATTACAATACATAAAACAGTAAGTTAACACTACTGCTAATTGTGCGAGATTTAGAAACATGTTAAAACAGATAACCATGGTTACTAAATCGCTATCCAAATCCTTACTTTGGACTTCCGATATCTTTCAAATCGATTGCCTCTAATGATTCCACGTAGCCCTCTGCCTCGCCTGGCAATAGCACGTGGCATATTTCGCCACTCATTTTTACGCAGAACTAAAATATAAACAAAATTCTACTCGAACTAGTGTCAATTAATCAGGCCCCGCGAGGTAGCGCCACCGTCGGCATCCAGCTGACTCGGGCTAGTCGGAACCAGAGTCGGAACGCAATCTGAACAGGTGCACACTAAAAGGCGGACCGCGAACGGGCGAACCGGGGACCACATTTACAAGGATGCACGCGATCTCTACGTTCCATGTTTACGTGCGTTGTTCCTTCGGGTGCGCTCTTGTGCGTTCGTTTATAAACATTGAGATGTATTTCCTTAATACTATGCGTGGAAATATAAGAAGACATTAATGATTTTACAAAATGAACACAATAGTGCAATTAATAATATAACAATTCTTGGATCTGTTATTTGTTTGTATTTATTTTCACGATTGCTGTGATGATATGTACAATTAACGACAAACCACATGTAAAATAATATAATAAACAGCTGCTATTAATTTATGCATGAATCAGTGACAACTATTCTGATGACACCCCAAGAAAGTTAAACAAATAAGTCTTTTCTTAATATTACCGTGATACCGAACAAAAAATATAAAAATCAATACATATATCTATAGCATGTAATGTAATATATTTATTTTTACAGCGCTCGAAAGGCCTGTGCATGTATATACAGCTACAAGTTAAAATTGTTACAAATACAGCATCCATATTTTCACTTTTGCCGAGGACATGCAAATAAAATACTGCGACAATTTTTTCAAATTCAACACCCCAGTCAGTTTAAGTGACCAATATAAACACAGAATATATAATAAAGTATTAAGTAATGACTATATCAAAAAATAAAGTCAGATATATATGTGACAATATATATGTAAGGATTTTACAGGGGTGTAAAATGAGAAAGTACTAAGATAATAAGTGATAATACCATGTTGAAGCTATATTATAATTCGTGTTTCGCATTGCAACCCCCCTTCCTCCCGAAATCTTTGTCATTTGGTGTTGAATCTTGGCTATTTCAGAGTGCTATTTTTTCTACTTTGAAATAAAATGACATTTGTATTGTTTATAATTGTAGACCTGCCGTTGCTCATATATAAAATATTGAGTGTGTGCGTGCGTGCGCGCGCGCGTGTGTGCGTTGCGTGCGTGCATGCGTGCGTGTGTACGCGGGGGGAGAAACCTCCATTCGCGGCCGAACCAAATGGTGTAGAAAATTGTTCGCTGCCGTCGCCGTAAATTAAGCTTCTCCGATGTCTCGGCTCGACTGGTGACATCGGAAGAGGGAGGGGGTGCCCCTGGACAGTTTTCGTTGCTGCGATCGAGGTAGCAATTTCACCTTCTCCTCGGTGGCTCTGGCTGTCTCCTATCTCGCCTCGACTAATGGGAAATCGGAAGACGGGGGGAGGGGGGGTGTTGAAATTGTTTTTAACATTTGTTGAAAAATAACTTCAGCTTGTTATAACATGAACGAGGGTACATTTACAAGGGTGTACGAGGCACGGTCACGAGGGCCCATTCAAGGGGGGAGGGCACGTGCCTCCCAGAGCCCCTGGACCCCCTATGGTGTATGTGCGTGCGTGGGTGCGTACGTGCGTGCGTGCGTGCGTGAGCGTGTGTGTGCACAAATACAGGTGTACATGTTGCAGTTCTAGAAAACGTCTTTCATTTCTCATATCTGGCAAGTCACCTCGCCCAGAAGGCTGCTATTGATGACAAAATACAACACCGACTTCATTGTGCGAGCTCAGCTTTTGGGCGCTTACGAATCTGTGTTTTTGATAATCGAGACATGAGACCAGATACCAAAACTAAGGGTCTACAAAGCTGTTGTACTTCCCGCACTTCTTTACGGAGCTGAAACATGGACACCACACAGACGATATGTTAAGGCCTTAGAGCAATATCATCAACGCTGCTTACGAAAGATATTGCGAATCATTTGGCAGGACACGAGAACAAATAGCAGCTAATGTCCTCGATGAGGCTCGCATATCATAATAACAATTGAGATGGACTGGCCATGTACTGCACATGTGTGACACCAGACTGCCCAAGCACATTTTCTACTCAGAGCTGAGTCATGGCAAATAGTCTAAAGGAGGAAACGCTAAATACGTCCTTAAATCCATTTTGAAAAGATGTGACATTTACCCAAACTCATGGGAATCAGAGGATCTATCACGTTTTAAATGGCGGTCGTTTACTTGAAACGGCAAAGAGTCGTTCGAAGCCAACAGAGTAACAACCTTAGCCAAAAGTCTAGGGAGATTAGAGTCGTGGAAAGTCTACATAATCCACCCTCACCACATTCTAGTTATACATGTTCGCACTAGGGGAAGATTGGAGTGATAAGCCATGTGCGAGCACACACCAAATGACACTGGAAAGATCATCCTCGCTACGAGGGATTGCCGAAGACTATGATGTGTGCGCGTGCGTGTGTGCGTGCGTGCGTGCACTTCATACTTCAATTGCACCATCTCATTGAAGTTACAACAAATCTCTAACTTCCTTGACGCTCACTAAAAATATCACCAACTTCCATTGACGCTTAAAAAGCTCTCTATCCAGAAGAAGTGGTAAGACCTTCTTTGACGGCCACTCTGTATATCTCGGTGCAAAGTGCTGTCGCGTTTTGTTGATCATATGCAATGCTTCCGACCTTAGCCTAGGTCACATGGAATATGACGTTCCACACGCGGCGGTGTTAAATTGTCGGAAGGTTGGAATATCGATTTTATTCAAATGATGATCAAAGGTGAATGTCGCAACTTCTTAAGCTATCACGAAGACTGACAATCAGATATTGTTTAGCGATCTATATCTAGCAGACGTGTAATCAGGTTTTGTCGAGTGGGGTTCGTTTTTGACATTTTGGTCATACAATTACCCAATAAGGTCATTCCTGTTATTTTCCCGCGGAATCATTCAAACATGTATTTATTACATTTGCTTTGTGTAAGAATGATTATTATTATTATAGTAGGCAATTTTTTTTTAATGTTAGAGGGAGGGAAAAAGATCGGGAGGGAGGGAGAAAGGGAAGGAGAGGATATATTTTAAAACATAGAAGGTCTATATGTTGTTCATCGAAATTTTAATTGCCATATGACTCTTTTCTCCCTGTATCGTCGCTTCTGTTTTTGTAACAGATTCGTCATCCACCTTACACCCTCTTTGCACCTATATTCTCCGCGCATCGTCCATCGGATCGTCCATCGGATCGTCCATCGGATCGTCCATCGGATCGTCCATCGGATCGCCCATCAAATCGTCCATCGGATCGCCCATCAGATCGTCCATCGGATCGCTCATCAGATCGTCCATCGGATCGCCCATCAGATCGTCCATCGGATCACGTGTCGCATCGCATACAGCATCGCACATAACATCGCGCATGGCCTCGTATATAATCGCACATAGCATAATCATCCATCGCATATCGTCCATCGTATCATGCATATCATCGCGCATCGGATAATCGCACTGACCATCACATCGTGCAACGCATCGTTGCTCCGCACATCGCGTCATCGCTCCATGGTGTTGCGAATTTCCACACAACATTGTTTCCAATGCCGTGGAGTGGTTAAGTGATGTCGCGTGTTGTAGTGTGACGCCGCAGTGGAACAATGGCACGATGCGATGGAGTGATGAGATGGAACAATGGCACGATGCGATTGAGTGATGGAGCGATGGAGTGATGAGATGGAACAATGGCACGATGAGATGGAGCGATGGACTGATGAGATGGAACAATGGCACGATGCGATGGATTGATGGAGTGATGAGATGGAACAATGGCGCATTGCGATGGAGCAATGCGAAGAAGCGATGGAGCGACGCGATGAAGTGATTTAGCGATGAGATGCAATAATGGCGCGATGCGATACAGTGATGTAACAAAGCAATGTCGCATTGTCGCGATGCCATGGAGAGATGCGATAAGGCAATGCGATGCCGCGATTTAACGAAACGATGGAGTAATGTGGAAGAAGCACTAGTTCATCGCTAAATATGCCATGTGATGTTAAGCAATATGTTCCCACAATCGAACGAGGCATGAAATATTTGTCACGCTGATGTTTTAATATGTAAAAATATGTAGGTATAATAATGTTTATGTCAGGCTGAATATTATCCTAACAAAACATGTCAAAACAATAATGTTCAGTCGTATAGAGTCTACATGGTAGTTTTCAACTAGACACATTTTAGATGGCGTGAATACGATTGATAAACAATCAGCCTTGATTACGTCGACCGCAGTTCGTCGTCAATTCATGCACTACTTTTACATGCAAATAATAAATCATTGTCGTCACTGAACTCGAAACATTTTTCGTGCTTTCACATAAAATATCCGTGCTTTGTAACGTTACATGTATACCGTGACTTCCACGTTGGTTATTCCGCCTGACGACGTTTCCATTTGAATAGCAACTGGAGTTCGCGACCTGCCGGAACAAATGTAGTAAAGCGACATTAGCGTAGGGTCTATGTAGCACACTATAAGTTGTAAACGTCTAACTTGTTTGCGTTCGTGAATGTGTGAGTATGGCCATCGCATATACTCACATGCGTGATTCCTTCAACATTGACAACCACCTTATACAACGCCATCTGCTCAGAAACCAGAACAAGGGGGCGATTTCTTCAATCTAGATGTATGCATTGTTAACAGCGACAACGACGATAACAAGCAGAATAGCAACAGCCTGGTCAGCGTACAGCAGTTTAGAGAACCGTGTGGAAGTCATGTCTAAGTGATAATCTTAATCGAATATTTTTAGAGCAGTTGTTAGTTGTTCTAATTTGCGGGGCAGAAACGTGGACGATCATCACAAGTATGCAAGACCGACTGGGTGGATGCTAGACACGACTACGACGTAAAACTGTCAATGGCCCATTGCGTATGTCACTGGTCCAGTTTGAAATAGTATGTTACTTGGCAACCAAATCATGGTCAGAGAAGAGAGAAGAGACCATGCATACTTCCCTAGACTACTAGTGTCTTTACCGACACGCCAGAACGCATGAACTGTTTGAGCGCGGTAGAGCATAACAGACACGCATTAAGGTGACAACCTCGGTCAAGTGGTGTTGGTCGTCTACCTCGAGGCAGTCCCTACACGCGTCAGGTCGTCACTGTCTCTACAACCTGCCATTCGACACTGATATATATATATATATATATATATATATATATATATATATATATATATATATATATATATATATATACCGACGACACAAATGTTGTCAACTATTGCCTGGATTTGTTTTAATCAGTTTGACGAAGTAGTTCCTCACAACCATTGTGTGAATACTATTATATCTATCCATAAGCAAACAGAACGAATTCCTGACAAGATGCCGAAGCGTGGCTGATTGCCGGGAGACACAGACGTTGTCCATATTGGAGATGAGTAAGGAGGAGTGATAACCATTATGACGCGATATCCAACAATCACCGTCCAGGGCCCTTCGCAGTCCTAAATTTTGTGCTGTTCCTTATGACAACAAAATTATCAAGACGATACATCGACGAACACATACCGATATTGTTGGTTTTCTCACAACCTGACGTCACAGGCGCGCTGCTTGTATAATCGCTTCTTCGCGCTCGACATCTTATTCCAAGCCGCCGTCGCTGAAGAAACACACACCACAATTTGTGAGACTAGCGCACACAACCTCGGATACAAGTAGGAGACACATGTACACATTCGTACTGACAGGCGGTTATCAATTGGCTGGATCAACGCGCCACACAGTGGTAGCAACATCACCATTCCATTGTAGTTTATGACACAATAATATAATTTTTTTGCAACTCTTATTTTTTCCAAATGGACAAAGAACCGTACAACTATTGCCGAAATTGGCAACACTTAAAAGTCGGGATACACTGACATTTGTTTCTTTTCGCCCGACCTGACCAGACCAGACCAGATGGTGTTGGTTTAGTCGGGTCTATGGCAATCCGGCAATGTATCCATACGTCTGATTGTAATCGGTGCTAGTCGGTGTCAGTCTGACGTAGTCTAAAGTTTTAAAGTTTTCGTGATTATGTCGTCTCGTTGGCTTCGAATACACACTGCAGTCGGGATGAGTCTGGTCTGGTTGGGCAAACACGCCTATGTATTCCGGACTTACCATATAGGGCCTACGTTCAAATTGAAAGCAATTGTGGAAACAGCGTGGTCGCCACGAATAATTACTGAGCTCTACAGAGATGTTCACTAAAATAAGGGAATATCATATTGCAGCTAACATCGGTTGGAATTAGTATGTTTGAGCACCTACCTGCTTTCACTATGTCCTTCGCGTCACCGTTGTTGCCCTTGCGGAGGTCGTCGACGAAGACGAGGAAGCCCGACTGTGGTGGCGAGTTGTTGGCACTCCAAGACTTCTTTCCATTGAATTTCGCCAACTACAAAACATACTTCCATCTCTCAGCGTTGTTGCAATACATGATAAAATAGCATATGTTGAAACTTCCATGGACGTTTGGTATAAGTTATCACGAGTCATTATCTATAGCTATAGCAACCACACTAACTCTATAGGCGTGCCGGGGGGGGGGGGTTGAGGGCACGTGCCCCGCCAGACCTATTGAATTTAGCAAACAACAGACACCTATTGAATTTAGCATTCAACAGACACCTATTGAATTTAGCCGCGTTATGCCTGCGCTAGAGTGACGTGCTCTCCCCAGACCTGTTGAAGGTACCACCGTAGATCTGCTGAATGTGCCCTCGCCAGACCTTCGGAAATTGCGAACGCCGCTGCGAAATTATTTCAACCGTTTGCTAGATTTCTGACCTAACCACGAAGACGATCACATAGAGTGGCTTTCAAAATCCATACATACATACATGCATGGATACATACGTACGTACGTACCTACCTACATACCTACCTACATACCTACCTACATACAAACATACATACATACGCACGCACGCACGCACGCACGCACGCATGCACGCACGAATGTGGGCGTTAGCTCGATTAGAGTGAGATGGTGTAAGTTGTTTGAGGTGGTAATCGCATTGTATGTGGTCTGATAGGTGTACTCACCTCTAGTTTGTATCTGATCTTGTCTTGCCTCGCCTTCTCGTGGAAGGGGTGCTGTTCTTCTGGCGTCAACCCCCGCCACTTCGCCGCTATTGCCTTAGTCCACTCGGTAATCTGCCACGAGGACACATACTTTGTTATACATATTTATTTTCGCACCGAAACATTCAAAACACACAGATAATTGATAAAGTATCATTGTAACACGTGTTGGCGGTCAGATTGGTAGTATAATCACATATACTTTATGGATTAGATTCCGATTTTACCATACAAAAAATCAAACTTTGGACATTTATGATGTTTTGTTGTCATGACTGGGTTTTGGGGTCAATTTCCAAACATTCCTTTTAGATCTTTGAGAAGTATACGTGCAAACTCTGTTATTGCAATGTGATTACTATGCATTAAGCTACTCTGTGACGCCAATGTCCACGTCAAATAAACAAGTTAGTTATTACAATACGAATAAGTGCCGTCTTGTTAGATCTTACGGTAACGTTGTTTAGAGGTTGTGGTTTTTCCAAATATCATATCCATTGGCAACTGTGACATACCGGCGGAAGCTGGATCTTCTGCCTATTCGCCAGTGTACGTTCGTGGGCGATAAAGTAGAAGAACGCTCCAATGACATGCTTTGGTCTTTTCTCGTCTTTCTTCGACGACTTAGTCTTGGTCACCTTGCCCTTGAGGCGGTAGCTGCCGAGGCTCGAGCGGCCAGACGAAGAGCGCTTGATGAGCGCTCGGCCTTTGCCACCCCTGCTCGACTTGCCCTTGCTACCTGCCCTCATACTGCGTCTCTTCGAGCCTCGCCCGTAACTGCTGCCAGACCTGTACGTAGAACCCATGTCGTCAGCCCCACACAGAACATGTCAAACTCCACGGCTGTCGCTTCTCAACATACACCGAACCACCCAAAAAACGCAGACGTTTTATAATCAGTTGTTGTCAGAAAACAATAAAATTGCCAGTCAGGGCAGCATGAAACAACGATATTTTGGTGTCTCCGTTAACCATAAAATGTCGCACAGAGCGCATGTTTAATGCACGGTCCAGTCCGGCCGGCTCGGTGCCTCTTTTATTTGTTTAACGTATTTTATTGACAAGTCGCTAGTGCATTGTTTGACCGCTAATTGACCTATGTTAGTTCCGATGATGTACATGGTGGTTTCGTTGGCGTTACGGTAGGGGAGTATAGGGCTGGATGACGAATTTCGCCTGTGTTTTGTTAAGTGCAATGTCACACTCTGACAAATGATCTGTTTGATCAGGTTGTCCGGGGCAAGTTGACGAACTAGACGCAACAGTGGGGAATGTCATTAATGGAATTTGGGTTTGCGACATCAGAAAATAAAGAGGACAAATAAGAGGACAAATAAGAGGACAAATACCTGGCCAACTTGCCCCCACATGCCGAACATCCTACGACTGGCGATAGACAAGATGTGGTGTGTTTGGCGTTTTCTAGGAAGTTGGAAGATCCGCCATCCATGGAATGATTCCAGTGGCACCAGTGCCTCGACTGGTGGCACGACATTATCTTTAATTACGAAGGACACATATAGTTATTAATATACATTGCTTAACATTATTAGCTAACTGATTAAGGCTTGGGGTTTGTTATCGTCAGCTTGCCATAGTCTTGGGGTTTGTTATCGTCAACTTGCCATAATCTTGCCACCCGGTGTGAAATAAGATGGCGATTGTTGATAAATTTATTTAAAACAAGAATATTAAATGTTGTTATCTTGCCAGAAAGTGCACATAATGCTGTTTAAATTGCATGTTTACCAATTTGCTGAAGTTAATAAAAGTACAGAAAATGGTGAAGAATAAGGTGGCCTTGTTCTCAGCAGTGATTACCACAGGCGGATCCAGGGGCCCGGGGAACATGCTCCCAAATACATTTGGAATTAATACTGTTGACCGCAATGCCCACCCCTCAAATATTTAATCTTTGACGCATGCAAGTGAATCCTAATTTCACTGTATCACATGCACACGCAGACCCTGAACTGACCGGGCTCAATCTAGCACGTCGTACGTCAATGTCAACGATTATTCAAAAAATATAATAAGTAAATGCGACAGTGTTTGATACAAATGCACCTTTAAGCTAACGATGAATAGCATTTAGTAAAACATAAGTAGGTGCTAGCCAGTAAATCGTTTATCGCTAGGCGGCTATGAAACACGTTAGCATAAGATCCATCAAAATCTAAAATGCATGCCGAACAAGTGGAGCGATCGAGCATTCAGTCGCATATTTTGTTGAAATTTTGGACCAAAACACTTTTAGTATGACAACAATATAAGGCGAGAACTGTATGTGGTGACGGTTGCCCTGGCGTATGTCATGCCGCCCTGACAATGTATTGCACAACATAATATGCCCGTTATCAACACTGTAGGCTAGGCAAAGCTTGTCGGAGGTCTGGCAAACCGCGACGTAGCGGAAGGTGTAGTAAGACGGCTCACTATCTAAGACGGCCATCTTTTTAAGGCGCTTTTGGTTTTTGCCGATCAGATGCAATGCTTTCGATATTGATCTTCGTCGCATACAATATAGCGTTCCACACACGGCTGTGTTCAAATACCGGGGAAATCGAAATATCAAATTAAGTCTCCATAGGTATAAGGTGAACGTAGGACCGAACTTCATAAGTCGTGATGAATAGTATCAGTCAGAGATTGTTTTTACTTTTGAATACAACTAACTAATATTCTCCGACGGACAGTAGACTCTATTTACAAAAAGTTACCGTGATATATATGCCTGCCATTCATTAGTATGTAATTCAGTATAATATCAAGGTGGGGTAAACGGTCCCACTCGCTGGGACAATACGGCATACAGGGTCGTTTTACCCCACGTATAACTAACCATGTGGTACAATATATCATAAATAATTCTCCATATATGAAAATACAACGGCCCCAGATGAGAAAAATTTAGTTTTTGTGATAACAAAACAAAGAATTCCCCAAGAAAGTGGGCCGTCTTACCTCACCTTCCCTACTGGATAGGTCCGTTTTATGCAACTACTTATACGATTCTTTCATACGAAGATGCATTCGTTTTTGTGGCTGAATTTGGGCCAAAAGCACGGAAAACCCGGAATTCTCGAACTGGCCTCTTTGAACTCTGTATTCGGCAAAGTTCCTTTTAGGGTAAAAACAACTGCAGATAGTTAAATAAATTATTACCAAAGTTAATTTAATTATCATAGTTATGAACAATAATTTTGTTTAAAATGTTCCGGTGATCATCTGATGTGGTTTCAGTATTTAAGACTTATATAAACAACATTGACTGGGGTCACCATTAGACGTCTGTCTATAGCATAGTTACGGATGCAATTTGCTAACAGTAGGCTAAGCCCCCATTTAAACAATCGCATAACACTATTAACACTGCAAGTAATGTTGCTAAAATGTAAGTTACGCGTGGCACATTGTGACCTCATGGGTGAATTTTAAATAAAATAGGTGTTATCTACAAGTAGGGAGCTTAGCAAAGTAAGTACTTAGCCGGCTACGCCGAGTAACAACGTCGACGATCAGTACCTGTGGCTGCGAGATCTTTTGCTGGAACGATTTCGACTCGTCGATCCGCTGTGCTTCCTCTTGACGTGGCGTGAGGTTGCCTTCGGTGAACCCGCCCTGGCAGAACCTACGCAACACGTACCAATAGGATGACCTTCAAATTTATCAGTAAATTACAATATAGTTGTGTTCACGAGCTCAGATTCCTGAGGATATAACCGCTCTATAAGTTTATTGTTATTATTATTGTTGTTGCCATTATTATTAAAGTGTTGCAGTATTGGCTACTGCAGTAGTGCAGTAGCAGAGGGAACCATATTGTGGGTATTCTCCAAACCTCAAGACGTGTAACAAATTGTAAAAAAAAATTTAGGTTCAAAGCTGCCAGAACGAATAACAACTAAGTATACTTTGACTAAATATCAAAACATGCGATTGGTAACCGAGATCTAATGAAACCGCGACATAGAAACAATTAATAAATATGTAGGGTCTACATAGCAGATTGCGCGAATAAAAATATTTTAATATTATTATAACTTGTGATGTTAGATTAAGACTGCATAGGCATAGCATGCTACTCTTAATTATAAGTGAAATTTTTTATTAAAAACAAGATAAACACAATACAAGTTTCTCTACAACAACATAACATAATTAATTGAAACATTATCGGCACGTATCAATTAAACAACACAAAAACCGTAAAAATTCAGGAGAATTACAAATACTTGCCCGTCCACGGTCAACTGCTTAAAATTCGAAAAAACACGTCGTGACGTCACACCGTTACTAGACGCGCGTAGCACAAATTGTTTACGTCAGCGCACGTTTTCACGCGCTTGATACAAATCGGCTTCCGTTAAAATTAATGTAGCTAACAAACGTAATATTTTCATTCACAAATAATGAGAATTTGCAAGGCTATTTGCTGGTCTCATATAAGTAGCTTATCCTAAAAACTAGTTTTAATGTTAGTAATAGCAAGGAATTTCAAAAGGTTAAAAAAAATCGCCGGCTACTGAACATCAATGTTGATGTATAATTTGGGTTTATATATTCCTATTTTTTTTAGCTTTTTAGCAGTTACATACCCAAGATCCGTGTTCTTCTAACAAATCGGATTAAATAACTAATTCATAGTAATAAAACGCATGCAGTTACTTACTTCACCATTTTCATATTTAATTTAGCAAATCAAATTAATAAAATGTTCAGGTTACTCTTCAAAAAGTATCGACCTGATCCCTCGTTGACCTAATGTGACCTTAACAATTAAGTTGTACTTCGTTCTTCAGCCATATTCGCAAATATTTCACTTTACTTCGTTCGTTTAGTAGCGTGAATATGTTTAAAAATAAAATCGACACATACCTCAGAAGGTCGGGATACACATATATAAAAGGGTTGGACTCTCGATAAGCCAAAGCAAAGGGCTTCCTTATCCACCTGCCACCCAGAGTTAATTCTCTGGGTGGCAATCTTATTAAATTTAGTTAAATCTTGTTTAACATTTAAATTGTAGTAGCACATCATGCTCGTTCAACTATCTATTAACAAATAATCAATATTTATCAAGTCTATGTATCAATAATCAAGATAGACTGGCCAAACACCCTAACATAATAAATATTATTTATATTTATTATTCACTACAGTTAAACTACCAATAAAACGACGAATAATAATGAAAAATCAAAAGACGACTGGGAATACTTACCCATCCCCGCTGGTGAAGATTCGAACAACAAGAAGAGCAGTTGACGTAATTCCGTTGCTAGGCGAACGCAATTATTCGCGTGACGTTTCAATCGAACGTTGAAACACGTCTGCGTTTCCCGCTTAAAAAAGTCCATGATCAAACTATTGGCCGGTGTCATAGTTTTATTTACGCAGGCATTTGTACCGGTGCAATTTGCACTGGTTCAAATCTCTGAATAGGGTCTAAACATAATACGTACCGGCATAATAAAGTTGCACCCATCGACACATGTATTTGTTGTATTGATATTACTTTGTGGTCGATTCTGCATTACTTCGGAGAGGTGGTAAACGTTTCTTGAACCAAATGGAACGTTGCGTTGCACCGTTTGCAAGTTGTACTGGTTAAAGAAACTTGCACCACCTCTCCAAAGTCAAACCCGCGGGCAGTGCTGTGCGTGGGATGCGTTGCACACCCGTCCCTGCAGAGGCAAAATATTTCCGTTATTTACATTACTACTAATTTACAGGACCAGAATTGGCAAGTGGATATTGCTATTCTTGATTTTTCTAAAGCATTTGATGTTGTACCAAATCACAGACATTCAACTAAATAAGTTTAATTATTGTGGTAGGCCTATTTATAAAATTAATGGAAATGTTCAGAACTGGATAAAGTCGTTTTAGTGAGTCGAAGTCAAGGAGTACTGGTAAGTAGAGAATTTTCTGAAGATGAGGACATGGTATCTGGGGTTCCTCGGGGGTACGGTAATGGGAGCCTCGTTATTTTGTAATATACTGTAGTGATCTTCCTGGGGCCCCACTCAAGGGAGAAATTAATTTAACGACCCAAAACTCCCGGGGGACCCACCCAAGGGAAAAACAAATTCATTCCATAGCCCCGAACTCCCAGGGCCCCACTCGTGAGAGAACAAATTCATTTAAGGTCCCAGACCTGCGAAGCCCCTCGCAAGGAAGAAGAAATTATTCCACGGCCTCGAGCTCACGGGGGCCCCACTATAAAGGGAGAGGGAACATTTATTTCAAGGCTCAGAACTCACGTGGGCCCCCTCAAGCGGACAAAAACATGTGTACAGGAAATACGACAACAAATTGAGTGAACTTTATACAAGACAATTTAATAACATGTCCATAGACTAGACCCCTATGGTTAGCTCGTCAGCAAACTCAACATTCAAGGTACCAGCTTTTGCGATTTTCTCAACGAAAAGTTATCAACTATTGAGGAAAACTCAACTTTCCTCAGAACATCGTACTCCATTTATAATGATCAATGAAAGGAAGTTAATCCTTTTCTGCCCAATTGTTGTTCGCAACTCATTCTTGGTCCGTTCCAGCTGCAAAAATGTGTATCCTCCACTGCAGTTACACACTATGAGGCAGAGGTAGAGTCGTAGTGCGATCTCAACACTCGCAAATGTCGGCGCAAGATCCTGATTTACGAACAGGCGATACAGTAAAGGTCTTTGCCGGCTTTCTTGTTAGCGTCACACGCTTGTTTCACGACCGGAGTATGAACCAAACAGCAGCAAATTGCACGATATCCCCCAACAGTTCTGACAAGTATTATCAACCGTTCAGTAGCTCGTCTTGTTTCTTCGTAATCGATTTTATAAAATTTCGCCAGAAAAAAAAGAACAATCGACACAGTTCACAGTAAGTTTTGATACGATCTTATATAGCATTGATTGTTGATTGATGATGACAAGTGGTCTCAGTGTTGAGATGAAGTCTGGTTGTGACGACAACATTGTTAATGTCCAACATTGGATTCTGGTGCATTTTGCTGGTAGCATGCATTCGTTTCACGATCCAGTACGGCCTACATCGATTTCGAGCTTCCTTGTATTGTTCCGAGCTGTTGTGCCTCTAATTGGGTTTTTGTATCATTTTACTAACTATGAGCATCACCATACGCAGAACCCCTCGTGTCACTCGATCAGCCTTTTCACGGCCAACATGTTGTGCGATTTCTGTTCACTTTCGAGAATAGATTACCAATCGATGTGCAGATGCTGAGAAAACACGTCAAGAGACTGGACAGAATCGAAGAACGCAAAGTACTGCCGTTTGGCCGACCGGGATTAGAAGTTGCGTATAAATGTCACATTGGGAGATATCCTAAGGCAAAGCCAAGGCCGCTGCGGTCGTGGGTTACTGCACGGTTAAGTCGCATGTTGACGCAAACCGGAGCGCTATTCGGGCATCAAAAGTGCCCTCAAATCAATATGTTATAACATGTACTGTATATTGGAAACAAATGTGGAATAATCGCATAAACACACTGAGATATCAAATCTGTTCGATTGTTGGACGACTGACTGCCGGTGGCGTGATGAGATGGAACAATGGTGCAATGCGATGGAACGACGCGAAGAACTGATGGAGCGACGCGATGAAGTGATGTAGCGATGAGATGCAATAATGGCGCGATGTGATGCAGTGATGGAACAAAACATTGGAGCAATAACGCGAACCAATGGAGAGATGCGATAAGGCAATGCGATGCCGCGATTGAATGAAACGATGGAGTAATGTGGAAGAAGCACTAGTTCATCGCTAAATATGTTGATGTTAAGCAATATGTTCCCACAATCGAACAAGGCATGAAATATTTGTCACGCTGATGTTTTAATATATACAAATATGTAGGTATAATAATGTTTACGTCAGATTGAATATTATCCTGACAAGATATGTCAAAACAATAACGATGAGAGTCGAAATAGGAGTGCTTGCACTCTCTATTGTCGCCGTGCGATCCGTCATTTGTTTGGTGATAACAAGCGGTTAGTCATACAAATGAATGTTCGTAAGTCGATTTGTTTTTTATTGCTATAGCTCTGATAAATTAGGAAGCCTTAAAACGCACAGCGACTGCGCCTTGTAGCCTGAACGGATATGTCCATGGACTGGAATGGTATTCTGGTTCGCGAAGAGAGAACAATTGCTTGGATGTAATTTTCACAAACAGACTATCCCATAGTTGGTGTGAATGACCATGCAGCAATCATTCTTGAGGCCTCAACTAGTGTCATACGCACCAAACCAGCCAGGAGAAAATTCTTCCTCTGGTCCAAACTAAATATTACAGAAATAAAGGCAGAAGCCGCCATGCAGTGGACGATATATGGCAGTCTCTCAAAACAGGCCTGAAATCCCTCACAAACAGGCACGTTCCAACTAAGATGACATCAACTAGACGCAACCAACCATGGATAAACACACACACACACACACACACACACACACACACACACACACACACACACACACACACACACACACACACACACACACACACACACACACACACACACACACACACACACACACACACACACACACACACACACACACACACACACACACACACCAAGCGGCTAGAAAAACATAAGCAGCGAGCATACACTCAAGCCAAACAGACCCAGAAATGGGAAACGTACCGCAGCTGAAAAAACGAACTGCAGCGCACTTGTAGACAATCACACGACCGCTATGCCAATGGTCTAATCACAGATGGAGGTTCCAGTGCTAAGAAAAAGCTCTGGACTTATGTCAAATCAAAGCGCAGAGACAATGTTGGAGTATCCCCCCTGAAGAGAGACGGTCAGACACAATGTGACCACAAAAGAACCAGAAGGCCCCCCTACCCAGCCTAGGCCCCAACCCCATATCCCACACTACCAGACATCAACATAACCGTCAAAGGAGTGAACAAGCTCCTGTCTGGATTAAATCCACATAAAGCCACAGGACCCGACGAGATCCCCACCAGAGTGTTGAAAGAAACTGCGGATGAGCTATCCCCTGCTATAACCCTCCTTTTCCAGGCCTTCATTCAACAACACACCCCATCTGACTGGCTTAAAGCAAATGTAGTACCAGTATTCAAAAAAAAGACGACAGAGGGAAAATTGAAAACCGTCCCATCTCCCTAACCTCTGTCTTATGCAAACTCCAGGAACACATAGTCCGCTCCCACATCATGACACAGTTTGATAACCACAACATCCTCCCAGATGCCCAGCATGGCTTCAGGAAGAAGCGATCCACAGAGACACAGTTTAGGAACCCTACGCGATCTAGCACACACACTCGAGGTGGGAGAACAAATGGACTGCATACGCTTTGATCTCAGCAAGGCGTTCGACAATGCATGTGCCTCATCCTAGACTCATACTAAAACTAAAATACTGTAGGTGTTGTAATACCCTATAATCAGGCTATAGGAACTATGTTTTGTAGGGCATTCATAATAAAAAACGTGAGTTGGCCGGACTGTCATCAAATGTGTGCTACGCGTACGAGTAAGTCTGTGTGTTTAAACAGCTGAATTCATCTGATATACACGAACTATCATTTCATGGTGGCAGCGATGCTGTCGAATGAAACGTCGACAGCTGAATTGTACTAGCTGTGTGTAATTACTACGTGTTTTTGTGGGTTCAATTACCTTCGGATAAAACTCGCTAAAACAAAAAATGACAGCACACAACAGTACATGCAGTACCGCGTACGGTAGCCCACAGAGGCCACAAGGTTCAATAAAGCTATAGCACTTGGCCAGCACACACTATTGTAACACGCACAATGGCTAAACAATCTTACAATGGACTGAGTAGGCGACAACATAGCAGAGACATTCGAGCTATTTAAACAGCGTATGATTCTCATGCTAACCGATGAGGGAGTGACCGATCCGGCAAGACAGGCCGTGAAAATACAGATAACAGTCGGCAACGAGGGTTTAATTTTTGAAGCGCATCAACTCCTCGACACTGACTAAGGAAGAGAAGACAGATCCTGCAAAGTTATAAAAATTGTTTGAGGATCAACTAGACATCCGTTTGAATTTCCGCATCCACAGAATGGAATTAATGACGTTTCGGCAGGGCGTGCGCGAAACAACTGGTGAATTCCTGAATAGAGCTCGCCAAAAAGGCAGCCTATGTGACGTCAAAGAACGGGAATTAAATGAGAGAATCATAGAATAGATTATAGCAAGTACACCTCATGAAGCCCTGCAGAAGCACATTCTCGACCAGAAACAAGGATAACAAGTCGAACTTGTATTGCAAGAAGCCCGCAAATACGAAGCTATGGTAGTCGGAAGAGAAACACTGCAGAGCCTCAGAAGCACGCGTCACGCGGCTATCAACGAGAACAGACAAAGAAAGGTGTGCCGAAATTGTGAACTCTCACATCCACCGCGACAGTGTCCAGCCTACAAAGACAAGTGCAACTACAGTAACGTCATTGGACAATGGGCAAAATGTTGCCGAAAGAAGAAGACAGACGATCGACATAGAGATCAAAGCAAGCAAAGAAGGCAAAATAAACCAAAACGCCGAGGCCGACGTGACAGTAAACCACCAAAGCCAATACATGAATCGTCTGGTTACCGCACTGAAAACGAGGCAAATGATTACGAAACAGAAGGTGAAACGTACACAAAGTCATTCTGCGTAGTCACTGAGACAGAAGGACACAAAGACACACCGCATAACGAAGCGTATGCCAACCTCAATACTGTATCCATCTACTCAAACTTAAAGACGACACAGGCGCATCAGGCAATACCCTACCCGTGCGGCTCGCAAAGCAGATGTGTGGAGAACTGTGGCAATCCAAAGTAGAACCTGTACCTCATACAAAGTTATCCTTTGGCGCATTGAAAATCCTATGTCAATACAAGGACTGTCAGTGGCGCAAGTACACTGAGAATAGTGACAGTACATGCCATCAAGCCTGACGTCGCACAGATTGCTGCGAATACCAACCTACAGAACGCAACAGTGAACTCCATCTAGGACCTCAAGAGGCAGTTTCCAGATCAGTTTGATCGCATCGGTAGTTTTAAAAGCAAGGCTACTCTTTCGTTGAAGCCCGAAGCGAAATCCTCAAACAGGAGTTTGATGCCACGGAGAACGACGGAATAATCAGGAAGATTGAGCACCACACTGATTGGTGTTCATCAATCGCAACAAGCGTAAAGCGAGATGGGAGCCTAAGGGTATGTCTGGACCCCAAGCGTCTCAATGACTGTCTCAAGCGCTGTCCACACAAGATTCCTACCCTAGAGGAACTCAACCCTGTGTTTGCCGGGGCACGCGTATTCTCGAAGATGGACGCCAAATCAGGATATTGGTCAATCCACCTTGAAGAGACCAGTTAAGAGATGACAACCTTCCGAACACCCTTTGTGGGGTACTGCTATAAACGACTCCCATTCGGTCTATGCGTGTCACAGGACCTCTTTCAGCAGGCAATGGGCAGCATCCTAGCCAGATGCCCTGGGTGTGTTGGCATTGCAGACGACGTAGTCGTACACGCAACCACGAAGAGCACGACAGGAACCTGTTACAGCTCATGCAGGTTGCTAGAGAGGAAGGTCTCGTCTTCAACTCCAAGAAATGCGTCATCAAGACCAATGAGATCGCCTCCTTCAGGTCGGTGTACGACCAAGACGGTATCAGGCCTGACCGTGGCAAATAGTTAGAACATGCACAATATGCCTACACCACAGGATAAGACGGATATCTGCAGTTGTTCATTGGCGTAATGAACTATCTTGCAGCGTAAATACCTCACTTCGCAGACAAAGTGGCACCACTGAGAGAACTACTCAGGAAGGACGTCTCGTTCCTGTGGCAAGAAGATCGTCAGCGCACCTACGAAGATCTCAAGAGATGCATCGACAGCGAGTTGTGTCTGTCGTACTACAACCCACAGATGGAGACAGTCCTAGAAGTTGATGCGTCACAGAGAGGCCTGGATGCATGCCTTCTACGGGACAACAGACGTTTGCATCAAAGACACTTACACCGACAAAGTCAGCGTACTCGAACATAGAGCGTGAGACTTTGGCCATCGTGAGCGGGATCCAAAGTTCCACACATACCTCTTCGGAAAGCCGTTCGTTGTCATAACAGACCACCAGCCTCTGTTAATGATACACAACAAGAGCGCACCTCTACGTCTACAGCGACTCCTGATCAAAATTCAGGGATATGACTTTCAGCTTGTGTACCGACCTTGCAGCCAGACGATCACAGCGGACACTCTGTCACGACTTCCCAATCCGGAGAGTAGTATGCATCCTGCAGTCTCGTAAGACTATGGATCTGTGCCCTGGTGTCGAAGATCAGTTGTTGGCTGGGCAGCGTCTATTGTGGCTGTAGAGGCCAATTCTTGAGTGGCAGTCTTTATTGCATATGCTGCACTTGAAGGCGCTCTCGGCTTTGTTCTCAGCCTGGGTGTTTTTTCTGCGGTTGCGGTTTTCTTCTGCTAGCATGCGGAGAGTATTCTCTCATCTTTTGAAACCCTTGTGTAGTTCCTGCCTTCATGTGGATCGGTCTCCAGCAAGATCGTCCCAGTTGTCAACATCTATGTCTAGTGCCTTCAAGTCTCGCTTGCATACGTCCTTGAAGCGCAGATGGGGACATCCTCTAGTTTTCTTTCCAAATGCCAGCTCTCCGTAGAGGATGTATTTTGGAAGTTTCCCATCTTCCATCCGATGCACATGGCCGAGCCAGCGGAGGCTGCGTTGCCTGAGTACGGTCACCAGGCTCACAGACTTGGCACGTGAGAGGATCTCTGTATTGGGGACAGTCCGGAGAATAATGCTGAGATCCCACTAGACGTAACAGTGGACAACATCCTGGCAGACGAGAGAACGATGAAAGGCTCCACACCATGGACTTCATCAACTTCAGTACCGAGAAACGAGTCGAGCTCAGAGAGTTGTCTGTCTCAGACCACACAGTGCGAGTTCTCCAGCAAGTGGTCTACAGTGGTTGGCCAGACACGATTAAGGAAGTGCCGCAAAACCTTCGTCCATACTGGTTGTACCGCGACGAAATTGGCATCTCCGACGGAGTCATCTTCAAAGGGAGACAAGTCCTCATACCAGACGCATTGAGATAGGATATCCTGCAGTAAATATATGAAGCCCACCTCGGAATCGAGAAGACAGAACTCATGCGAGAGTCTGTATACTGGCCAAACATCCACAAAGACATTGAGACAATTGTCAAATCAAGCGCAGCATGCCAGGAGAATCAGGCGGAACATAGACAACAGCCTCTTGTTGCTCATGACGTGCCATCCACACCGTGGACAACGGTGGCCACCGACATGTTTGAGATTAAAGGCGACAATTACTTGATCATCACAGACGATCAGTCCAAATTCCACGTCGTTCAGAAGACAACACCGACGACCAGCAGCACGATTGCACACATGACAGCGGAGTGGTTCGGCATCTTCGGACCACCGCTGGAAATAGTCACTGATAACGGTCCGCAGTACGTAGGCAAGACTAACTACGACATGTGCCGCAGATGGAACATACAGCACACAACGACATCACCACGGTATCCACAGTCAAACGGACTGGTAGAACGACAGGTGAGAACCGTGAAGGGTATCTTAAAGAAGTGCACCGGTGAACATCGACCACACCGACATCTTACCAAGTCCCAGCGAGATCATGTTCAACCGCCCAGTACGTACAAACTTGCCTAGCCACCACCCAACATTGCAGAATGAGCAGGTGAAGAATGAAGGAATACAGCACCGGAGAGACTGCATGGTGAACAGCCACAACCAAGGTGCAGGAGCGGATCTGCCTCCACTACATGTTGGTCAACGATTGAGAATACTGGATAAGGAGACACACCAGTGGTATCCAGGAGAGGTGATAGGTACATGCGCAGAATCAGGATCCTACATCGTACAAACACCAAACGGTACGAGACTACGCAGGACCAGGTCACATCTCAGAGAACTACTGGATGCCACCCCATCGAAGAGTATTATCGAAGAGGCAGCAGAACCACCACACCGAGTGACGCTCCAAGAAGACAACACCGATGATGACGCAAGATGTCACGATGACCGGCGACACTGCAGCGACTGCAAATGCACCGTCCCGAAAGCCGATGACGTCGACACGCAGATCCGGACGCACGATCCGGAAGCCATCCCATACGTTGACGAGTAATAGCACGGACTTTATCATGTTCTTGCGAACATGAACGTTTAGTAGAACGTTTTTTATCATATAATTATAATTATGCCATTCAGATATTAGCTTTGCTTCCTGCGAAGGAGGATGTTGTAATACCCTATACTCAGGCTATAGAAGCTATGTTTTGTAGCGCATTCATAATAAAAGACGTGAGTTGGCCGGACTGTCATCAAATGTGTGCTACGCGTACGAGTAAGTATGTGTGCTTGAATAGCTGCATTCATCTAATACACACAAACTATCATTGCAATGGGGTTCGGTCCAACATCCTAAAATGGATCGAATCATTCCTATATAACCGGACACTGACCTAGTGAATGGAAACTCTTCTAAAGAGACCCCCGTCCTATCAGGCGTTCAGCAAGCTCTGTGTAACGACCGCTGCTGTTTCTTGTTTACATCATACAATATACCAAAGAGCGTAACATCAAACTGTATGCAGATGACAGCCTACTGTATTGCAGAATCAGCAGCGTGGAAGACTCAGACCACATCCCCAAATCAAAACAGCAGAAAGCTAGGCAATTGGCAGCGTCTACAGGAGAACACCTAGACAACACAGCAAAGTAACTAGGCGTCAACATCAATAGCAAACTGTCCTGGAACCACCACGTGGACGCCATCACTAAGAAAGCCAATTCCTTAACCGCAACACCAACAACTGTCCATTTTATAGCCACAATAATACCCTGGAATAACCTAACCGCCCAATCAGTTCAATATCCCTCTCTAGATGCCGACACTGCCACAAACAAAGTCTAACTAAGAGTGACCCCTGTTTGTTTTTAAATTGCACTAGCACATAATTTTATAAACAGCCACAACCAGCACTGCACACCTTGCGCACCCAACAAATACCACACCATCAACGAAGTCGTCAGTAATGACGATAGTGGATTACTGGAAGAAGAAGAATCAGTCCTTAGAAGCGTTTCACAAAACTACGCTCAGGGCAGCGCCACATGGATGATTAGGCACCTGTCAAATCGGAATCGGGAAACATACGCCTACGGGAATGATTATTTGGAAGGACTCGTGAAAAGAAATACCAAACGAACTGATTCGGTAATAAACTACCAAGTTAAATGCATTCATATTCAATACATATCTTATTTATATGTCTTTGATACGCATGCGTTCCGTGGGACGCAACGATTATTTTGCACGGGTCCAGGTACTGTTTCTATGCATGTAAGACGCAGGATCTTGCGTCCCGTAAACCCCTGTGTAACGTTACCGTATCGGCAACATTACGCAAAGGTTGTGTTTGCTGGGAAGCATCTAGTCTAGACCTAACTATATTCGCAAAATAAAATTTTACATTAAAAACAGTGTCGCCTAAAATGCAATATAATGTACATCTTAGCCCTGTGCTTGGCTTTAGGTTATCATCATTCGTATCCATCCACTATCACACAATGTGCTTCCAATGTTTGGCACATTTGCTGGCGATGTCATTGGCCATCGTCAGATCTTGGACAGAGCATGGGCTCTCCTTCGTCTCGCAGACCAGAAGGTGTTGCATGGTCTGCCTAATGCCATAATTACAGTTCTTATGGTCGTTGGAGTAGCCCCATTTGATCATATTATTGGTTCTCGACCAGCCAACCTGTGTGCGTAGTCGGTTTATCGCGTTCCAAGTGATCCAGTCGTTTTCCACACCAGCAGGGAGGCGTTCTTCGGCGCGGATGTTCATGTAGTCCAGGACTTTCATGGCCAAAATAGGGTCAAGGTGGAAAAAATTGCAACATAAGCAATTCTTGCAGTGTTGAAAGCAGGCATATATCCTAGGGAACATTGTCAAAATTACCCAAATGTTGGGGTCCCCTCAGTAGCTTTTTCCTCTGCGATTTTGTAACGGTTTTACTTTCGGAACAAAGAACGAGCAAGATAATGTTTTGGTAAACCTCAAATAATCCAAATGCGTGTTCGATCGAAAAAACGCACATATTATATTCAGAGAGCAAACCAACACACATAGACATTAAACAATGTTAATATCGCCTTTTTAACAAAAATGCTAATTGGTATTAAAACATACACGACTAGCTGGAATTACTTGTCCAATTCGTCCCCTATATAATATAATTATGCTCAGCATAATTATAAGTATGTTAATCTCATAAGCATATATCATATATGTAGCATAGCGCAAGTATATTCGACAGGGGAATATTGGGTATAATAATTATAATAATGTTATAATAATAATAATAATAACAACACAAGTTTATTAGCAATTCAACTTAGTTGGATTCACTGTATACAATAAAATACAACTAATACATTGAAACGTCATACAGTATTAATTCACTGAAAAGTCATACAGTATCAATACAATCATTTTGCCCTTGTGTAATCCCCATAGTATAAAAGAGTTACGGTATCTGTTTGTTCGGATTATTGGCAAAGGCTACACATTACGCTGTCTGATGTCATATATGGTATGCCTTTTGTCAGGCAGCAGATGGTTTAATCTGTGTGTACTAACATACAGGGCATGCACATTCTAAGACACGTCTCACAACACTTACATGTGACCGAAAACATTCGATAGGAGTCGAAAGGGGTTATGGGGGCTAAACCCACCAATATTTCGATTGTTAAGCACCACCTCCAGTATTTTGAGAAATTTGAAGATATCTCCACGCTTCGAAAGTAATGCCCGACTGCAGCGGGATCTGAAGTTCCGGCTCAGACCCCGATATACAACTCGTTCCGACTTCTATGCATTTTCTTGCTGTCGTTTAATAGCCCGAAACATTGTACGCAATTTGTATTTCACCCCACGAAATATTCGAAATATCTTTCAACAATCAGATAGATATAGTAAAATAATACTCGCTGTTTCCTCTCATTACCATTTATTGTAGAGCCAGACGTCCCTATGGATGACGTATTTGGTTCCTACGGTCTTTACACACACGACATGACAGGTCTTGCAGAGCCAGACGTCCCTACCGTTGATGTGTTTTGTACCCACGGTCTTTACACACACGACATGACAGGTCTTGCAGAGCCAGACGTCCCTACCGTTGATGTGTTTTGTACCCACGGTCTTTACACACACGACATGACAGGTCTTGCAGAGCCAGCTAGACGTCCCTACCGTTGATGTGTTTTGTACCCACGGTCTTTACACACACGACATGACAGGTCTTACAGAGCCAGACGTCTCTACCGTTGATGTGTTTTGTACCCACGGTCTTTACACACACGACATGACAGGACTTGCAGAGCCAGGCGTCCCTACCGTTGATGTGTTTTGTACCCACGGTCTTTACATATGCACACGACGCGACAGGTCTTGCAGAACCAGACGTCCCTACCGTTGATGTGTTTTGTACCCACGGTCTTTACACACACGACATGACAGGTCTTGCAGAGCCAGACGTCCCTACCGTTGATGTGTTTTGTACCCACGGTCTTTACACACACGACATGACAGGTCTTACAGAGCCAGACGTCTCTACCGTTGATGTGTTTTGTACCCACGGTCTTTACACACACGACATGACAGGACTTGCAGAGCCAGGCGTCCCTACCGTTGATGTGTTTTGTACCCACGGTCTTTACACACACGACATGACAGGTCTTACAGAGCCAGACGTCTCTACCGTTGATGTGTTTTGTACCCACGGTCTTTACACACACGACATGACAGGTCTTGCAGAGCCAGACGTCCCTACCGTTGATGTGTTTTGTATCCACGGTCTTTACACACACGACATGACAGGTCTTACAGAGCCAGACGTCTCTACCGTTGATGTGTTTTGTACCCACGGTCTTTACACACACGACACGACAGGACTTGCAGAGCCAGGCGTCCCTACCGTTGATGTGTTTTGTACCCACGGTCTTTACATATGCACACGACGCGACAGGTCTTGCAGAACCAGACGTCCCTACCGTTGATGTGTTTTGTACCCACGGTCTTTACATATGCACACGACGCGACAGGTCTTGCAGAGCCAGACGTCTCTACCGTTGATGTGTTTTGTACCCACGGTCTTTACACACACGACATGACAGGTCTTGCAGAGCCAGACGTCCCTACCGTTGATGTGTTTTGTACCCACGGTCTTTACACACACGACATGACAGGTCTTGCAGAGCCAGACGTCCCTACCGTTGATGTGTTTTGTACCCACGATCTTTACACACACGAAATTACCAGTCTTGCTAACAAGTATGTATTATAATGACTATTAACCGGTAACTGATCCTAGGTAACGGATATACGACGTTCCTTTAAATGTTCGGGTGCTTCAAAGACAGAGTTAATAAATATTTCTCCTCTCACTTATGTTACAACATTGGAGCATAAATTTGCTCTACAAAGTGACTACTAAACAGCATCACGTTTGTAAAATCATGGGAATTCATTTTAAATATATAAGTATTTTAATTGTGTGTTTAATTATTGAAATTATAAATGGAGAATATTAATAACAGCAAATTTGTAAAAAGATATTCACATTCAAATTACATTGATGTTCATAATATACATCAGTTTTTTGTCCTCTTCAAAGCACACAACTAAAACAATTCCACAATTAAAAAAGGAAATATCTTTATTGATGTAATTTACTCTGCTATTTTCACTAGATATTTAGAGAACAATATGACTGTGAAATATATAATTTTACTATATTATCAACTAATTCAATTTGGATTAAAAAAAAACTAAATAACATAAACATAACATATTCCACTAATTCCGATATCTCAAAGCAACAGTAAGGATTATATTACTCATGTCTGATGTAGTAGTGAATTCTGATAAAAACTTATTGTAAGCGCGTGCGATGAATATATGACTTAAATGTGTCTGTTACGCGTGTACCGATCGTACGATGTGCAGGCGATGCTTTCATTGGCCACGTGTTGCCACAAAAAAAGCAATTTGTGCGTTGCGCTGCGACAAAAACAATTAGATGTGTTATTTAACGCGGGCGATTGGCACGAACCTAGCGTCTACGAAAGCTCGGTATTTCTGGTAATGGCTTTGTTGGGTTTGCTCGAAGTTGGTTGGTGTCATAATACTCTGACAGCCCCACGAGTGCTGATGATAAGATTTCCTCGATCGGGGTAAAATCTGTACTCTGGGTAATGACGCGAGATCGTCTGCATAGTAGTGCATATACACGAAGCTGCATGCGCGTATTCGGGTGGATGGGCTGATCATTCGTATGCTGCCGATATATCTACTAGCACTACACCTGTAATTCTGCCTCGTCCGAAACCGTCCTCGATGTACTGGGTGAGGTTCAATACCTGGCCAGTGCAAGACTTGCCTGGGCGGAAACCTGCCTGCTCCGGGATGAGGTGCTGTTCTACGATGGTGGAGAGGCGGTTCAGTATCAGCCGCTCGTACAGTTTGTACAGGTGGCAGAGGAGCGATATTGATTTGAAGCTCTTCGGGTTTGATGGATTCTTTCCGGGCTTCAGGATGGCAACAACGCGTGATTGTCTCCAGAACCTCGGGATGCGGTGTGTTCTAGGTGGGAGCATCACAATCTAAACTTGTCCCAGGTTCCCAGTACCCCTTAATCCACCCCTATTTATACTACTTGTGTCCAAACAGACTGCACCGAGCTTTGATGGCAGACACCCGCATTTGCGATAGATTCGCTGAGGACATCTTACGCCGATAACTTGCGTCGGTTGACGACAACGCACTGCGTCAAACCTTGCCTGCCCCGTACAGGCGTTAGTCCCTACGCATTAGCGTTGTAGGTGCGCACAGGAACTATACAAAGTGTACACGTGGTGCCATAGCTTGAACTTTTCTGACACATGTTGGTGTCTAGCTGATCCAGATAGACCATAGGTTCTAGAGAGTTACGGCTACTAAGTGTTTCTCCTGAGCAACATTTTGGATGTCCCCAAGTAGGGGAAGGTTGTATAAATGCCAATTAGTCTCCCGGAAAATCCAGGAGTCTCCTGGATTTGGGTTGTAAATAACCAGGATTTCCGTTGAAAATCTCAAACAGCGCACCCCCCCCCCCCCCCCCCCCCGTCTTCCAATGTCAAGATCATACACAGCGACGACACATGCAGCGCGACACATGAAATTTTTTCGTTAACAAATGTTCGCCGCCGCGTCGCTGTAATTTCTACTTATTGTAACCTGAACGGGGGCACACATTTCAAAAGTTTCTAGGGGGCACGGTCACATGGGCCCATTCAAAAAGGTCTACGAACATGCAAAATTCCAAAGGTCTATAGGGGGGCACGTGCCCCCAGACCTAACCGAGACTGTGGCGCGAGCGACCTCCTATGCACTGTGAGTTCGGAAGACAGGTTGATGGGGTGCTGTTGGAGATTTTTGGCGGCGACATTCATAAATGTTTATGCTCTTCAGCAACCTCGATTTACATCCCTTCGAGGCTCGCCAAAACACATTCACGCTGTCCGAAAACATCCAATTCCATCAAAAAATGCACCCGTTCCCTAAATATTGAGGGGGCTAATCCTGTATCCAGCCCCCACCAAACATTAATTCCACCCTCAAATTACAAACCCTGTCCCTAAATATAGGGAGGCTAATATAGCTATTTCCTCCACTAAAATGTAGAGGAGTTCAGCCCCAGGCTCTCTTGGTTCCGACGCCTATGATACCAGATATTTATTGTAATAAAAATCACATTTTAAACTCGCTGGTAAATTTTTAACGTGAAAGGACTCTACACGTTGCCTCGGAGTCAACATTACAGAGCCACAGCAATTCAGACAAGCCTTAATACACAACTAATGCACCCAACCCTGATCGTATGACTCCTAAGTTGGCCAGTACTCAACTAAGACAAGATAGAGGACCCCACATTTTGCCATAATTTTTATTAGCATTTGGAGAACAACAAATCGTGGCGCCACCTCACGGAGCCTGGGTAATCGAGACTAAGGTAACTGAGACTGTGCCGCGAACGAGCTTCTGTGTCAACTAACTTCCGGATTAGCTGGTTCTCTTGCGTGTGTTTGTTATACGTTTGTTTTGATTTATTATTACGCGTTGGATAAACACTTCCATAGGCTGACAACTCGGTATGTGCATCACCAGAGGAGAGTATTTTTAATGGTGTCCTACTTGTCTGGGTGCGATTGACACGGGTCTGCGCCGTTGTTATTGGAATCACTGGCTTTGGCCTACGCTTAGCGATACCACTGCCGTGGCGGCGTGTTGGTAGTCGTAGCATTCGGCGCGATAACGGTGACTCATCTTCTGTATTTAGAACCGATTATGAACTGGGGATTACCCGACCGAAGTTACTGTTTCTGCGACAGTGATGAATGTACGAAAGCTACTAACAATGTTGACAGTGTAAATGTATAAGCCATCATGTTTACATGCAGTTGATGCCATACTGGCCCGTGCCGTGGCGTGGGATACTATTACTAGTAACAATCGTATTCATACATTACACACTACATAGTAACCATTATCATAATCGATTACATTTGTGATGTTTACACCCCATCTCTGCCTGTTGTCAATATAGACCAGTGAGTTTAACATCAGTGATTTGCAAATTATTAGAAAGACTAATTAAAGATCACATGGTGGATTTTCTTGTTAAACATAACTTGATAAACCCATCTCAACATGGGTTTTTAAAAGCGAGGTCATGCTTAACAAATATGTTATGTTTTTTGGAAGACATCACTAGGTGGGTAGATGAGGGATCACCAGTAGATATCATCTATTTAGATTTTCAAAAAGCTTTCGACAAAGTACCACATCAAAGATTACTCCTTAAGCTAAAGGCCCATGGCATAGGAAATGGTATAATAAACTGGATAGAAAACTGGCTGAATGACAGAAGACAACGTGTAGTAGTTGATGGGGAGGCTTCAAACTGGAAATCGGTATTGAGTGGGGTACCACAGGGATCAGTACTAGGACCTATATTATTCTTAATATATATCAATGATTTGGACGATGATATAACAAGCAAGGTGTTAAAATTTGCGGATGATACAAAAGTGTTTAGAAGGATTAAAAGTGATGGAGACAGACAGCATTTACAAGATGATCTTGATGGGTTGATCAAATGGTCTGAAAAGTGGCAAATGCTGTTCAATTTTGGGAAATGTAAATGCCTCCACACAGGTCATGGGAATGAAGAGGTAAAATATAAAATGGGGGGTACTGTTCTAAGTACTACTGTAAAAGAAAAGGACTTAGGGTTAACCATTAGTGCTGATATGAAGGTTTCAGAGCAGTGCGGAATTGCAGCGTCAAAGGGAAATCAAATCCTTGGATTAATTAGGCGAAATATAGCGTATAAGAAAAAAGAATTAATAGTACCGCTGTACAAAACAATAGTGAGGCCTCATTTAGAATATTGTATACAAGCATGGAGGCCATATCGCAAGAAGGACATAGATATGCTAGAAAGAGTACAGAGGAGAGCGACTAAAATGATACCAAATCTGAGGGATCTTAGTTACGAAATACGCCTAAAAGAATGTGGTTTAACAACACTAGAGACCAGGAGATTGAGAGGAGATCACATAGAAGTGTTTAAAATATTGAATGGTTATGAAAATATTGATAGAAACATTTTTTTCTCAGTTAAGAAAGATAGAAGGACCAGAGGACATGAAACTACATTAGTAAAGGAGCAGTGTAGATTAGATATAAGAAAGTTCTCATTCTCACAAAGGACTGTAAATGAATGGAACAGATTATCTCCTGATTGTGTTGGTGCTAGTAGCGTGAATATGTTTAAAAATAAAATCGACACACACCTTAAAAAGGCGGGATACATGTAGATAAAAAGTATTGGACTCTCGATAAGCCAAAAGGCTTCCTTGTCCAACTGCCATCCAGAGTAATTTTCTGGATGGCAATCTTGTTAAATCTTGTTAAATATTGATAACTAGGTGAACAGGACCACACTAGTCCTTTTAGAAGGTGGATCATATTACCTTGTCGTAACTTCCTTTTACAATTACAGGTACAAAAGAACCTGCAACCATCGCCTAAGTCATCTGTTGTATTGCATCAGTGGAGTCGACCATGTGTCCTGGCAGTGGTGTGTCGCACTGATTCGCATCGGTCTTCAGTAGTGTATTGACTGTGTCAGATAACATCCGTGCTGGCATGGTGTCCATGTGACAAGTCATGTCACATGACAGAATGGCCCGTGAATTTGTTGAAAGAATGGCCTATGAATCCATTGGCAGTGCAGTGCAGCCTCACATTCCCATATGTAATGGAGCAACTGCCCAGTCACATACACTGACCAGCTCAGTTCCACATCGCCGGAGACCATGCAGCACAGGAGATGCTGATGACCATGCATGTTGTCATGACAACTACAGTGACACTGACAAAGAATATGACAGTAACATGATCAGTCATATGCGGCGTAAAATCTCAAACAATTTCCAGCACTACAGTAACTTATTGCAGGGCCTTGCGCTGCCCATGCTGTTCCGTGAGAGTAAGACGTGGAGAGAGAGTGAGGGAGATACTGAGGACATGTTGGACGAGTTTGAGTTTGTCGAGAGTATTGAACTACACGACATGGAAGGATTCATATTTGAAAGTGAACGTGAGATTGGACAAGGCCACAACTTCCTGCCTGTCCAACTACAGGTATATTATAATTTCCTCCATCTCTTCTCCATTTCTAATGAATGGATTAAATGTAAGATAACATTATCTATCTGTAGTATACATGCACAACTAAAATAATTATATATTATTTATTTGAGAAAGTGGTGGTGATAAAGAATGTTGTCTTACACAATGTCACATTTGTTGTTATAACCTGCTGTGAGTGTGATCTGTTGACAGTGGAACAGGTTGCATTTGTTTAAAACTAGATGCACAGTAGGGATTTACAGAGAAGCCTGAAACTGGAGGTATAGATAAAGACAGCACAAATAAATCAGTAAAGAACAACATGTAAAACTGTTCTGAAACTGGTTATAAATGCATTTATTTAAATGCAAGGAGCATAGTAAACAAAAGAAGTGAACTAAACATTACGGTATAAGATATTGACCCACACATAATAGGTATAACCGAATCATGGGCCACCACCGATATATCAGATCTATACCGGGACTAGCAGGCTATGTAATGTTTAGGAAAGATAGAATATAAAGAATGGGAGGTGGAATTATTTTATATATTAAAGAATCTACCCAGAAGAAAGAGAAGCAGATTGCGAAGAATCTGTTTGGTGTAACATAGTTACGGGAAACTCGACGTAAATGGTTGGGTTAGTTTATCAAAGTCCAAACGTAAGCACAGAAGAAAATGAAAAAGTACAAAACGCTATAAGGGAAGTGAGCAAACGGGATTGTATTATTATGGGGGATTTTAACCATAGAAATCTATACAGAGTACAGGGAATGAGGACCACAATTTTTTTATTTAGTTCAAAATGTGTTAGACATAGTTTTTTCATCACAGAATTAATTACCGGGTAGTTGACAATGTCAAGATATGTGAGCCACTTGGGAGTAGTGATCACAGCCAGATACATTTTGCCATCAAAGTAAAATCAGGAAGGAAAAATAAAAAGCAGTACATGAGAAACTTCTACAAAGGAAGATATAAGGACATGAGGAAATATTTAACAAAGATAGACTGGAATAACACATTTAAGAATAAGACAGCAACAGAATGCTGGAGTATTTTAAGGAGTGAAATTGAGTGCATTGTCGATAAGTTTATTCCGTTGAAAAAACAAGACAAACGGTCCAAAAAGAAACACTTATCGAAAGAAGCCATTAGAAAAATTAAGTACAAACAAATGATGTGGAAGTCATATAGATGCACTGGAAATGGTGAAGACTACAACATTGATAAAGAAGCACTTAGGCAAGCTACAACTGAAATTATAAATTCAAAGAGAAGCTAGAAAAAAAATTAGCTTGTAATATAAAACATTATAGCAAGAGTTTTTATGCATATGTTCAGAGCAAACAGAATGTTCAGAATGAAGTCAGTCCTCTAGAAGGTAGTGCTGGAAATATAATATCACAGGGATTATTAATGGCAGTAGACCTGAATGAGTACTTTAGTTCAGTGTTTACCAGGGAAGATATTATTTCACTGCCAGTACCATAAGCTAAGTTCAAGGGAGTGGAATCAGACTATTTAGGACAGTCAATTGTAATCCCGGAAATGATAGCTACAAAAATAAGGGCAATGAAGGATAATAAATCACCAGGGGCCGGTTTCGTACTTAAAGTTACACAATTACTTAGCATCACATGTTTGCATAAACTCCTGTTCGCTTATATTAAAAAATCACGTCAGGTACTAAGACAATCATCTTAGCATTAAGAATGTTTATAGCCGCTTCATGAAACCGGCCCCTGGAGTGGATGGGATTCCAACCAAATTGCTATTGGAAATTGTAGAACAAATTAGTATACTGCTGGTAACAGTTTTCAACTTGTCACTAAACGAGGGAGTGGTTCCTTTAGAATGGAAAGAAGCAAACATTATACCGTTATTTTAAAAGGGTTCAAGAAACAAGTCGAAGAACTACAGACAAGTGAGTTTAACATCGGTGATTTGCAAATTATTAGAAACACTAATTAAAGATCACATGGTGGATTTTCTTGTTAAACACAATTTGATCAACCCATCTCATGTGTTTATAAAAGCGAGGTCATGCTTAACAAATATGAAGATATTACTAAATGGGTAGACGAGGGATCACCAGTAGATATCATCTACTTATATATATTCAGAAAGCTTACGGCAAAGTGCCACATCAAAGATTACTGCGGTGTAGGGATGGACTAATTAACTGGATAGAAAAATGGCTGATTGACAGAAGACAATGGGTACTAGTTGATGGGGAAGCTTCAAATTGGAAATCGGTTTTGAGTAGGGTACCACAGGGATCTGTACTGGGACCTATATTATTCTTAATATATATCAAAGATTTAGACGATGATAATTTTTATAACAAGTAAGGTGTTGAAATTTGCAGATGATACAATAGTGTTTAGAAGGATTAAAGGTGATGGAGATAGACAGCATTTACAAGATGATCTTGACAGGTTGGTCAAATGGTCTGAAAAAATGGCAGATGTTCAATTTTGGGAAATGTAAATGCCTCCACAGAGGACATGGGAACGAAGATGTATAATATACAATGGGGGTGTACTGTACTAAGTACTAATGCAAAAGAAAAGGACTTAGGGTTAACCATTAGTGCCGATATGAAGGTTTCAGAGCAGTCTGGAATTGCAGCTTCAAAGGGAAATCAATTCCTTGGATTAATTAGATGAATTATAGCATATAAGGAAAAAGAACTAATAATACCGCTGTACAAAACAATAGTTAGGCCTCATTTAGAATATTGTATACAAGCATGGAGGCCATATCACAGGAAGGACATAGATATGCTAGAAAGAGTACAGCAACTAAAATGATACAAAAACTGAGAGATCTTAGTTATGAAATACGCCTAAAAGAATGTGGTTTAACAACACTAGAGATCAAGAGATTGACAGGAGATCATATAGAAGTTTTTTGGTCAGTTAAGAAAGATAGAAGGATTAGGGGACATGAAGTTACATTAGTAAAGGAGCAGTGTAGATTAGATATAAGAAAGTTCTAATTTTTACAAAGGACTGTAAATGATTGGAACAGATTATCTGCTGATTGTGTGGGTGCTAGTAGCGTGAATAGGTTTAAAAATAAAATTGATAGGTACCTCAGAAGGGCGGGATACACATAGATAAAAAGGGTTGGACTCTCGATAAGCCAAAGGGCTTCCTTGTTCACCTGTCATCTATAGTTAATTCTCTGGGTGGCAATCTTGTTAGAAATATAAAACAGCTTTCTTCCTCTTTACGGCCAATATCAATATATTGATAATTATGTTGTGTGGAGGTTGCAAAGGTGTCCAGCGTGGTTTTAAAGATCTCTTGATTATGGGAAGGGGGCTAGAGGATGTGGTAGAGTAGCTCTAGGTAAGGTGGTAGGCAGAAGAAAGAGTGGAGGGGGAGCAGGGGTCTGGTGTTTACGGTTACCACTTACCATGTAGGTAGTCGGCAAGCCAGGACTCGAAGCAGTCCATGGACTGGGCAATCACTACCTCCTGGGGCAGACTGTTCCATTCTGGGATTGTCCTCAGAAAGAACGACATCTGCCGGTACAGCATCCTGCAGGAGGGGATGTCGTAGCTGCAGGTGTTGTTCTTCCTGGAGCTCAGCTTGGTTTCTTTATAATAGTAACAGTGACATTAATTACAGAGTTAAAGAAGTTGCTTCTTGATTAAGTGACTAACTAATGTGCATGAATTGTAAGTGACATGCTGTCACCAATTGATGTATCTGTCACTGTGATCTGTGCAGGCCCCGACCTGGTGTGACAAGTGTGGTGACTTCATCTGGGGTGTTTACAAGCAATGTCTCACCTGTAATAGTAAGTACATTGATCACTTGTTTCAGTCTGTTTCTCTCACATTGTCCTTGTAGTCACAGTACCAGACAGTGACTGATGGTGTAACACAAACTCTTGTGATATTCATGAACAGTGCATTCACACATTTCTCTCAGTGTGTATTTGCCATGAGTTCTCTAGTCTCTACTGCTCGTCAGTAGTGCTTGTAAGAAGACTATTAGTGCAACAGCATGTGTCAGCTGCTTTATGTCCTCACCTGCCAGATCAGTAAACTAGATCAAATACATAATATTGTAATACTTGTAATCCTAAATTACAGCAGAAATTGCTGGAATATATTTATGCTATATGCAGTTATGCATTGCCTGGTGAATCAGAGGTCTCACACACAGCTGTCTAATTAGAACAAGACTGGACATTAGATAATGTTTCTTATCCCATATTCCAGCAATAAATGTAATACCGGTCCTGCATAGTGTATTGTTTCTGCATGTGGAAAAAGACACTAATTTATAAGATTAAGATACTACCTAAACACGGGGAGTCTCCGCATCTTCTCTCAGGACTAACACAGAAAAAGACATCAGTGAAAGCATAAATAAAGAAATTATTTAGGAGACAGAAAATCCACATTTACAAACAACCATTTTAGTAATTTGTTAAGTACCTCCTACCTAGTATATTACTGACATCCTTTTCATTGACCAAGTCAGTCCATATAACTAAGTAATAAATGGGATAGAATGTATGTGCCTAATATTGGCTAGATTTAAACACTATTTATACAAGAAACCAGCATGTATGAATTGTTTAAAATGCACAGAGCAAGTTGGAGTAACTCTTATGTTTTTGTAAAATTGTTTGGATATAAACATGATGAGGGTAGTTTGCAACTAATACTTCCTCTTGCTATTATTGTCAATGCTGGTGTGGAGAAGGGCCCGCATTATGTCTCCAAAGCGTTATGGTTATATGCATGCTACCATGTTAGAGATATGCTGTCACTTGTCAGCATCATTGCAATTTGATATCTTAATGTTTTGATAAATGTGATAAGTACTTAGACCTACAGAACATTTAGACTATTGGATGTAGTATTTTTACATGTATTTACTTAAAAACTATGTGTGTGTGCTCCTATTTTGTATATATATATATATATATATATGTTTTAATTGTTTATTTGTGTTCTGCCTGTATGTATTATGTCTATTGCATTTATATAAAATATTTACAACTTTTACATATTTCAGGATCTAACAAATACATTTTTTCTCTTTTAGGCATTGTTAAAGTGTGCACTCATTTTATAGGTTATTCTTGCAGGTTTTTATATAATACATGCCAAATGTTTTTGCACTTATTTATTACATAATTGTGTGTGATTAAAACATCATAATATTATGTTCTTGTTGTACCAGTAAACTAGTTGTGAAGCAGCAGGTGTTTGACCAAGTAACACTGTGGATTGTGATAGTTGTGCAGTATGGATGCAGTCATCTCAGGGTTCTTGCAAATGTTTTACTTTGATTCGTAGAACCATTCATAGTATTCTATAGTAAGCCCTAATGGTAAATCAGTGCTTCATTGATGAGATTGAATCAGCAGACATTGGTCAGATTGAATGAGTCAAAGTATTGATGCTGCTGCACATGTTAATCTGTTGTGGGTTTCATATTGTGTACGTGTGAATATATTTTGATAATGATAGCATTTGTTTTTTGCTTTGACTATGATAACATCTATATTGAATCTTGTGAGCAACTGGTTTAGGTGCTGTTCACTTGGTGTCAGCACTGGTGTTACTAGTTTATCGTTGCAACAGTACAGTAACACTGCAGGAAGACTAGAGTGATACATGATATGTGTGACACCTCCACTTTGGATGACTTCTGTAACACTGGCCATTTTAGCGAGGGGATATTTAATTGTTTTATGCTCATGGCCTATTTCTTTGTTGAATTAATGTGCTTTTTATGTTCACCTTTAACTGGTATATATACACACTGTAATATATTATATAATAATTGTTAATATTAAAACCTTATTTTGTAATTCTTTCATTCTTTTGGTTACACTTTCTAAACAACACAAATTCCTGCCTAAACCAGTTATAGGTGTTTTTTTGTTGACAACTCTGTGCTCAATGGAGATCAACATTTAGTTTTGCTCACTAGTAGATAGAGAATCAGAAAAAGAAACATAAACGTGTTTGATTTGGAGGTCTGGCAGAGTGGCTTTTGTGCAGTTTTAAACACTGAGTTTTATTAAATTATAATTACTTAACATTTGTGATTTATTTAAGGGTAATCGAAGTAGTCTAATGTGTGTGTAATGTGTGATTGATTTCTGAATGCTGGTGCAGCATTGACAGTTTGCTGTGTGTGTAAACAGATCAGCTGTTCATTGTCATGTGGGTGCAGTGGGGATAGGGTTAAGGGTGTTGGGACAGAGAAGAACACTCTACTAATAACCTTCTGGACTGGCACTGATAACAACCCTGTCTAACTGCCCCAGATTTATGACACATTGACAGGAAGTCAGTGGGGTGTGTCTGACAGTTAACTGGAGTAACCCAAGGGCCCTTACACTGAGGTCACAGGCTCCTTTTAAGGGACCATTTCCGTTTTCTTAATGGCTAAACACTGAGAACTAAATGTTATATATGAACACACAGAATGTACAACATCATTATAGATTTAAATGTGTGCATACGTGAATGTGTGTTCATGCGTGCGTGTGTGGGTGTGTTGTGTGTGTGTATTGTGCGTGTGTGTGTGCACGTGTATGTGTGTGTGTGTGTTGTGCATGTGTGTGTGTGTGTGTGTGTGGTGTATGTGTGTGTGTTGTGCATGTGTTGTGTGTATGTGCGTGTGTTGTGTGTGTATTGTGCATGTGGTGTGTGTTGTGCGTGTGTTATGCATGTGGTGTGTGCGTGTGTTGTGAGCGTGTGTGTGCATGTGTTGTGTGTATGTGCGTGTGTTGTGTGTGTGTGTTGTGTGTTCATGTGTACACCATATGTTATCACATTTTAAAATTATATATTATTATATCTTGTTCTTTGTAGTTTGTATTTATGATATAAGTTGATACATTATATAATATTATATTCAGTTAAAATGTTTCAGAATTAAAGACAACTTTGTTAAATCACTTAAATCTAATTTGTACTCAATTGTTAATGAAAATGTGCATCGATATATACAAGACTGGGATGTCTTTCTTCAGAATATACATGTTAATTATCAACCTTTATTTTGCCCAATCATCAGCAAAATGAGAAAGACTTTATATAATTTGATTTAGTATAAATACAGACAATAGAGCATTCAAGTGAAACTGTTGTAAAGGCTATTTGCTGTAGTATATTTGTCAACAACCATGATGCCCTACTAGTCGCTTCTCTTGCTGTCTCAAGGACACTCATCACTTCATCTTAATATTGATATAAATACATCAAAGTGTAATTGTCTATATGATGATATGGTTTCCACGGGTAAGATCCAGGAGCTAGAGTGTTTCTACGTTAGAATGTACAGCTTGTCATGTCTAGTAAGAGATAGAAACACAATTGAATACTAAGTACTAGTAAATTCAAAATTTGGGATTTCGAAATAATAATAATTATCTACTTTCCAGATCATGGATTCTTTATTTTAACCAATCCGATGAATCGATCTTATTGCTATAGCGGAATGTTAATTGTGGGTAATGTCAACACAACTCTGTGATTGGTGATATAATGCAACACACGTCTATAATTGATATGGGAAAGTAACACACTTATGTGATTGATGATAGAATGCAACACACTTGTATAATTAATATGAGAAAGTAACACACTTAACACACTTAAGTGATTGGTGAGCTAGAAAACAGCACGTCTTTGTGATTGGTGATTGGAATGCAACAAGGCCTACTGAGGTAATAGGTGCTAGAAAGCAAAACACTTCTATGATTGGAGCTAGGAAACAACATACTTCTGTGATTAGTAAAAGAAAGCATCACACCTGTGTATATATATATATATATATATATATATATGATTAGTATTACAAAATAACACAATTCTATGATAGATATTAGAAACAACACACTTGCTAGAAAGCGATAGATGTGTGTAATTAGTGCTAGAAAGCACATTTCTGTGATTGGTGCTAGAAAGCACATTTCTGTGATTGGTGCTAGAAAGCACATTTCTGTGATTGGTGCTAGAACGTACATTTCTGTGATTGGTGCTAGAAAGCACATTTCTGTGATTGGTGCTAGAAAGCACATTTCTGTGATTGGTGCTAGAAAGCACATTTCTGTGATTGGTGCTAGAACGTACATTTCTGTGATTTATGCTAGAACTTACATTTCTGTGATTGGTGCTAATATACCTGTATATCACAGTGTAGTTGTTGTGTTGAAGTGATGTTGACATGGTCGTACTAGGAAGGTGTAACTGGCTGTGTGTCCTGGTCAGTAGTACCAAGAGTCCAGTATAGTCAGCAGGTGGGAGTGGGGGGTGGTTGCGGGAGGAGCAGAGGTCAGCAGGTGGGAGTGGGGGGTGGTTGATGGATGAACAGAGGTCAGCAGGTGGGAGTGAGGGGTGGTTGAGGGAGGAGCAGGGGTCAGCAGGTGGGAGTGGGGGTGGTTGATGGAGGAACAGAGGTCAGCAGGTGGGAGTGGGGGTGGTTGCGGGAGTAGCAGAGGTGGGAGTGGGGGTGGTTGATGGAGGAACAGAGGTCAGCAGGTGGGAGTGGGGGGTGGTTGAGGGAGGAGCAGAGGTCAGCTGGTGGGAGTGGGGGTGGTTGAGGGAGGAGCAGGGGTCAGCAGGTGGGAGTGGGGGTAGTTGATGGAGGAACAGAGGTCAGCAGGTGGGAGTGGGGGTGGTTGAGGGAGGAGCAGAGGTGCAAACAAGTATCTATTTCTGCCTTCCATCTGCTAACTAGCACTGGTGGGCAGTATGAGTGGTGAGGAAGGCCTGCTATTACCTGCCCTCTAATCCACTAATGTCATGGGCTGCTTAGATAAGGTAGAACAGGCAGTAATGGGAGATGGTCCAACTGCTGGGCAGTTAGTGTCCAGCTGGTCTCCAGTGTAGCTGGCTACAGTGTTGGTGCTTGTGACTTGATGCAAATAGTAGTTCTGTATATAAGTATTCCTCTGGAGAGATGCGTCAAGTCTCACACTGAACTGTGCGTCAAGTCTCACACTGAACTGTGCGTCAAGTCTCTAACTGAACTGTGTGTCAAGTCTCACACTGAACTGTGCGTCAAGTCTCACACTGAACTGCGGTTCAAGTCTCACACTGAACTGTGGTTCAAGTCTCACACTGAACTGTGGTTCAAGTCTCACACTGAACTGTGGTTCAAGTCTCACACTGAACTGTGGTTCAAGTCTCACACTGAACTGTGGTTCAAGTCTCACACTGAACTGCGTCAAGTCTCACTGAACATGATTGCTGTCATGTATCAAGACATCAGTGGATATATCTGACGTATGTGGTGTGTACAATAGATACACATGCATTGCAGTGTTGCCTTGCCTGAGGAAACATAAATGTGGAGTCTTAAGACAAGGTTAGGACCAACATCTGTTGACCTGTAATAATTTTTTATTGTGTTATTCTGTAATCATCTTCCCAGAGTAACAGCAGTGTGCCAAACAGTTGCCACAGAGACAGTGATCTCCATGACAGAAAGCAGTGGGAAAGCAGCTGGTTCAACTCATCTGATGTTATAGTTGTTTACTTGATTTGTGTTTGTGAGCGGAGACAAACACTGCCAGTAGCATACTGTATGGCACATACCAGCGGCAGCGTTGCCGTCAACTCTGTTTCTCTTTGCAGTATGCCAGCAATGTGTGGTTGTGTGGCCACTGCAGTCGAGTGTGAGTACGTGGAACTTGCTGCGTCACCCCTGTCGATGGCTATATACAGTCGCACAGTTTTCTCTCCAGTTCTCCCTGTGATCAATGATGAATTGTGGGTTTTTGTTGCGTTGCCGGTATGTGACTGGGCTGTGCTCCAAGTAGCTGCCTACTCTAGTAGTCTCTGATCAGAGCTACATGTTTGTATGGGCCAGTTCTGAGTTGGTGAAACAGTACAGTACTGCTGATTGCAGGAAATTATGTTGCATAAATAGTAGGTATCAGGTGGAATACTCAACTAAAACGTTGTCAAAACTGTTGGATTTACTGAGTCATTGACAGCGTGGATTATATGTTCTACTATTGCTGTTTGACATGTGACATTGTTGACACTGGCTGACTGCTGACTTCACATGTAAGGTGGCTCCATCTATACGTCTAAGGACATGTCGCATATTTCCATGCTAGTCTAGATGTGTGGTGAGAGATGATTGACAGGCACTGATGGCACAGACCGGTTCATTGTGCCAAGGATACCTTGCAGTTGCTATCTGTCATAAACTGGCTGTATTTCTATTTGTGTTGAATCTGCGCAGTTATTCATGTAAGCGCAAACCTTTCTGTTGCCAAGTTATGCACAGACCGAATCCTCATCTACCCACAGTAATCCTGGTCGCATTTCATGTGTAATATTTGTGTAGAGCCAGGTTGGTGGGCTGTGTCTGTGTGGACTAGGTATATAGACTGTCCCTCCTGTGTACTCGGGGACTGGGATGTCTCCCTAGCTTACACCAGGCCATATTGCACAAGCAGATGTTGGCCTGACTGCACCAGTGGAATGTGTTGAACCAGTCTACCAGCTGAGACACAAGGTGGGTGCTACAGGCGTGTCCATGCGTGAGACCTGGTGAATACTTGGAATAGGACTGATATGAAATAACACTGAGACGGATTAAGTACAAGTGGAGCTTCCTAGTGTGTGGTTGCATACACAGACCAATGGCAGACCACAGTGACTGTGGTGGAAGTGGCCCCCCTCACAGAGCCTACTTCACTGCCCAGGGTGAGACAGGCAGACTGACCTCTCCAAGTGGCACTGTCACCGGACTGTTCTCCACACCCGCACAGACCATACAGATTGTCATGCCTCCTGGTGGCGTGAACCGTGGCCAGGGATCGGGATTGCGGATTAGTGTGAGCTCCGGACAGGGCAAGGGCACTCCTGGAACGATTATACTTGGCAACTTGGGTGGATCGCAAGGAACAAGTGTGACCTTCAGCACACTACCAAGGAGGGTGGCACCCACCCAGGGGGGTGTGATTGTTACTGGGGGTCAGGAGGGCAGGAGGGTGAGGCGAATGCATAGCTCTGATGATATGACCCCACTGGTGGGCAGAGTGACATTTAGTACCCCACAGATTGAGGAGAATGTGTACAGCCCCTCTGCCTGTGATAGCCCTGGGGTTGAAACAAACAGGGTAATGTTGTTTGCTCCGGTAAATGACGACAACGTGTATGGTACGAGGGTGATGTCACCCTCTGCTCAAGATGGGAAACAAGTGTTTGTGCACAAGATTCACCTGGTGCCCGCATTGAGCAGTGGACAGAGGGCTGTAGTGACAGGAGGCAGTGAGAGTGTCAGCCCCGGCTCAAGTGGAGTACCAGTGAGTGCGCCAGTGGGGGTGGCCGGGCCAGTGCATGAGTCAGTCTGCCACGTGCCGAAGTCACACAGTACCTGGACTGGTGTCAATGACGGCAGTGTCGACACAGCCACTCGCTTCTATGTAGTGTCATCCACTGACACAAAGACACAAGCCGACCCTCAACAACAGGCCTGGCGTGACACAAACAGACTGCGTCAATTTGATGACACGATTGCAAGTAACATGAGGCGATTCATGTCGCGGGAGAGCCACGGTGACGGGGTAGGATACGACACCCCACCAGTCACCCCGCCAGGCTCCCAGAAACTCCCAGCAGTCAGAAAATTGCCCGTATTCACCATCACCCATCGCAGGATGGCGTCTGCTGACCAGTCTAGTGATGTCTGCCCAGAAACGCCCTTGACGCCTGATGACAAGCGCGATCTCTTTAGCAAGTTCAAGTTTCGCTTTGGGAGTATTGGGGAGTTTGCTGGCTCCAGTGCGGGCGGCACTGGTGGAAGTAGGCAGACCAGGAGCAGCACACCGGAGGTGTTTTACTTCCAGGATTTTGATGATCTCGCGAGCCGAATCCGTGTTCTCTGGAGTAACAGACAGGAGAAACCAACACGCGGTGAGTGACCCAGTTCATCCCTTCAGCTGCTCATGTTTGATTGCAGACCACAAATCATGACCAGTTTATGTTGTTTTAAACTAGACTCAATGCATTCTGTGTTCATTGCTCATTCTATCGCCAAGAATGTCTTGTGTGAGTTTGAAACAGTTCAAACTTGTATTCTGTCTTCTTTGACTGTTTATTATGTCGGCAGGCAGGAGTTCTCCATGACATGTGTGTCGCAAGTCTTTGTTTCATACATGTCATATATTGCTGTTCATAGCTACTCTATGTTCATGACTTTGTGGCTTATTCATATGTCATGTTCATGTGGCTTACTCAAGTATCGCGTCGATGTGGTGTGTCTTCATGTGTTGTGTATCACTTGTGTTTATAATACGTGTTGTGGTTGTCTACAGATATAGATTAGAGGTTGAATTTGTAGCTACAAAGAGTGGATTTTTAGTAGCAGCTTCCCACTCATTGTTAGCCGTATGCTTACATGGCGTCAGCAAGGAAACCTGTGACTAAGATCTTACTGCGACATCCTTACACACCACCAGCAAGGAAACATCTTACTATCACATCCTTAATTAAACAGAGTCAGCAAGGAAACCATGTCACAAAAATCTTACCATCACAACCTTAGATGGAGTCAGCAAGGAAACATGTGACTAAGATCTTTTTACTGTCACATCCTTACACAGTGTCAGCAAGGAAACATGTGACTAAGATCTTTTTACTGTCACATCCTTACACAGTGTCAGCAAAGAAACATGTCACTAAGATCTTTTTACTGTCACATCCTTACACAGTGTCAGCAAGGAAACATGTCACTAAGATCTTTTTACTGTCACATCCTTACACAGTGTCAGCAAGGAAACATGTCACTAAGATCTTACTATCACATTCTTTCATGGCATCAACAAAGAGATGTGTCACTAATATCTTCCTGTCAATCTAATGTTGATATTGTAAAATATTCCAATTTAAGTTTGTTATTATAATGGCCACAACAAAATCTGCAGCGATTCTGATGGTAAGCCACCTGTGTAACGTGCATTGATAAGTAAATATTCAGCTTATTCATGATACGTCAATCGTCTTGTGTTTGGTCTATGTTGAGAGTACTTGACTGTGGGTAAAAATAAAACTCCACTACAGATGAACTTTGTATCTGGCAACTTGATCTCTTAATATGTTTCTGAGTGGCTAACGTCCCTGTTACAGTGGCAGCTTCATAGCTTGTGTACAACTCTAAGATGATAGATCACCTCAACAATAATAATAATATAATAATAATAATTGCTTTATTCACAGACTCCATGCAACATAATACAAGTACATTATCATGGTTCTATAGTTGTGTTATAACAATAGTTACAATGTACAGAATGAAAAATCACCTGTCAACAAAATGTATGTACAGGGAATTGAACCAATATTTCCATATTCTTGACATGTATTTCACGTCACTATTAATAATGCTACAAATCAATAAGTTTTTTGAGAACTGCAGTCGGCATATAAACCTATATGTCAGATTTCTAATAACAGCAGCACAGTTAGGTATCTGTCATAACCTAACACCATTCGAAATATATTGTTGTAAGAGACATACAATTTCCTGATTGCATAGTTATGAAAATTCCACCATAGATGGGCAGTATACATAGGTGAGCAAAAAGTAGTAAACAATGTCTTCTATTGTGACCAATATTTATTATTGGTCAATTTAGGGCACATTGTGTTAGTTAGATTTACAGTTTGTTGGTCACATGATGTGATCACATCTGAGATTAGTGATCTACTTGACTTGGTTGGGGCAAAGGGTGGGTCTGGTGCAGGAGAGGGTTATGTCCAATGGGGTGTAGAATTGGTTTGGGAACTCTAACATCTGTCTGTCAGTTTCCTATCCATCACCCCAGGGTTAGTTTGCTTGGGAGGGAACCTTGCGTGATGAATGAGGGGTGATCTCATAAAGAAACCCTGTAGCAGACAGTCTGTGTATGATGTGAGTGGAGTGTAACTGTTGTGAGAGTCTTGACCACTGCATGTGTATGATATATGCTGCCACCTGGATGTTGTCCTGGTTGTATGACAATCTTGTAGAGCACTGTGGTGTAGGGGTTAGAGCTTCACACTCTCAAACAAGATTCTGGATTGGTGTTAGGGTTAACTGCCATTTTGAATCTTGGGCATGTTCGTTCACTCTGCATTGCTCCAGTGTGGTCTTTTTATAACTCTATAAGCTACTCAAAACAATCTGATGCTTGCTTGTATGCATGGCTATGGCGGGCACACAATAATAGAAGTGATCCAGTAGTAGTACAGAGTGTATAAAAGTGCATTGCTGGAGTGTTGGAGCATCCAATAGCCCACATGCTGGCTGCTTAATGAAGAGGTAGGGAGAACAGAAATAGGGCAATTATGTGATGCTGGTAGTGGGTGATGACACACAATTACTTTCAAAAACACCAGTTTACAAGCCATGATGGGCAATTGTATGTAGCAGGGACTGCAGGGTGGATGTGTCATGTATTATCACTGAGTGTGAGTGAGGGCAGTCCACTATGGGCTGTCAGTGATAATAGTGTCATTACAGCACAACAACTGTGGCCTAGCTCCCAGCTCTCCACTATGGGCTGTCAGTGATAATAGTGGCATTACAGCACTACAACTGTGGCCTAGCTCCCAGCTCATAGTCAGGCTTTATCGGTTTCTGATTTAGCAGATTGACATACTGCACTGCACTGATTGGGAAGACTGTAGCTGGGTCAACCAGCACAGCTGCTACTTGTGCTCTGTGCAGACAGTCTGTGTATGATGTGAGTGGAGTGTAACTGTTGTGAGAGTCTTGACCACTGCATGTGTATGATATATGCTGCCACCTGGATGTTGTCCTGGTTGTATGACAATCTTGTAGAGCACTGTGGTGTAGGGGTTAGAGCTTCACACTCTCAAACAAGATTCTGGATTGGTGTTAGGGTTAACTGCCATTTTGAATCTTGGGCATGTTCGTTCACTCTGCATTGCTCCAGTTCACTCCAGTTGATATCGATTACACATGTCTGCTAAGGAATACAGTGTAAAGTGCTTTGAGCAGTCCTAAGGATTGGATACCGAGCTGTACAAGAACATACCTTTTATAACATGGAGACGGTGGTTGGGTACTATATGTGAGTGTGTTAGTATGGCCTTGTAGGTGCTAACTCCCATCTAGATGTTGTCCTGGCTGTATTACAGATACACCAAACAAAATAAACAATTACTTGAGTTTATGCAGATTGCAGAGGAAGGGGAGTTTGACCCTGTTGTGAAGGCACTGCTTGCCAGACAAAACAAACTCATAGTTTCCAGGCCATGCTGTGGATAGCCATAGTGGTTTTGTGGACAACCCACTATGTGTACATTTCTACATTATTTTGTGGACAACCCCTAATGTGTACATCTCTACATTATTTTGGGAACAACCCCCTATGTGTACATTTCTACATTATTTTGTGGACAACCTCCTATGTGTACATTTCTACATTATTTTGTGGACAACCCCCTATGTATACATCTCAACGTTATTTTGTGGACAACCCCCTATGCGTACATCTCGACATTATATTATGGACAACCCCCTATGTGTACATCTCGACATTAGTTTGTGGACAACCCGCTATGTGTACATCTCAACATTATTTTGTAGACAACCCCGTATGTGTACATCTCTACATTATTTTGTGGACAACCCCCTGTGTATACATCTCTACATTATTTTGTGGACAACCCCCTGTGTATACATCTCTACATTATTTTCATGTAATTGTTTGTCATGACAGTCTTCTTATCATGTCTATTATAGACCAGGTGTTCGTATTCCACATTTACTGAAATCTAAAGAGAAGTGTTTCAAAGGCACCATATTACACAACTGCAACGTCACTGGTACGTTGTTTATAATTTTTACTGGTTTTAAAAATAAGTTCAACCTTGGCTTAGCGCTGGTACTTTGAGTTCATAATCAGCCCATGATATGTTATCACATGCACCACATTTGGTGATATTGACTTGAAACTTGAGGAAACAGATACAGAAACAACAATAGTATACTTCCATCAGTTGCATTCTACAAGTTTGTATGACAACTACTATATGTTACAGTTGAGGGGCAAAGGAAACATTATTTAACATGTTAAAACAAATACACCAGTGTTTAACAATAATGTACCATTAAACATGTGATAAATAGTTTTTCAAAGCCATTTTAAGTAGGTGCTATGCTGACATAGAGAAATTGATATCTAGTGAATGTTTTTCGTGCTAGGCACACATGAAAAACAGCACTGCGGCTATGTTCCTGTGAGGATGGTTGACTTGTGAGGATGGTTGACATGTGAGGATGGGTGACTTGTGAGGATGGTTGACTTGTGAGGATGGTTGACATGTGAGGATGGGTGACTTGTGAGGATGGTTGACTTGTGAGGATGGTTGACTTGTGAGGTATATCACACCAGCAACTTCGGTACGGAATCTAGGAGTGATCTTTGATAGTAACTTCAATTTCCGACAACACGTATCTCAAACATGTCGCTGCTGTTTTTTATCGTATTCGTGATCTTCGCCGTATTCGCCGGTATATGTCATTTTCTGTTGCTAAGACTATTGCAACAGCGCTTGTTAGCAGCAGACTTGACTATTGCAATTCCCTCCTTTATAGTATCGCTAGCAAGGATATCACCAAACTTCAGCGTGTCCAAAATTGTCTAGCAAGCGTAGTTACAAGATCTTCTCGTTTTTCTCGCTCTGTACCACTTTTGAAGTCTTTGCATTGGCTTCCTGTACGATATCGTATACAATTTAAGATCTGTACCATTACATACCAGGCACTGTCCAATAAACAACCATCTTATTTGCATTTATTGCTTACTCCTGTAAGAAAATCTATCCAGCTTCGATCATCTAGTTCTGACCTACTTTTTGTTCCTAGAGTCAACACTAGAACTAGGGCTTTTTCTGTTGCTGCACCAACTCTTTGGAATATGCTTCCTCTTAGTGTTAGATCAGTTGAAAATATTACAAAATTCCGTCGTCATTTAAAAACATATCTTTACAACCTTGCTTATCCACCGTAGCTCCCTAGCGCCCTGACCCATCTGTTGACAACTGAAAAACTACTTATGGATTTTGAGATTGACCAACCCTTTTGTTTTGATGTGCCTCTGAGCTTGGTTTCCAAGGATTTAGGCGCAATAGAAGTTATCTTGTTATTATTATTATTATTATTGTAAGTCAGTTGTAAACAAGTTATATTTACTTCAGTAACACAAGTTTTTCAATATAATATAAGTAACACACAATGACAGCACTACCACTGTCTTGATATTGTACCAGTGAAGCAGGCAAGTATACCTTTATAGTTTAATAGTATTATTAAACAAGACATGTTTGTTTCGGCTGCAAACAGGACAGGAAGGGTAATCCCACAGGTCTCCATCAGAGTCTAATACTATAGAGTCTTATAGACTGACAGACATGAGTTAGTGGTAATGATCACCCATCACCAACACTGTCTCCCAGTGAAGGCCATGTTGACAGCAGTGGCTGGCACACTCCCTAGTCACCGCCGTCTCACCCACAGGTTACAGGCACACAACTCTATACATGCGCATTATGTTGGCTTAACTTGGCTCTGCCAGATTTCATCATCTGACTTTGTAAACAGCTTGAGCTAAGGACTTGGTGCCTGCGGCTAAAGTACATAGGTTGCTGCACCAGTGTGCCATGCTGAACATCCAAGCTGCCCTTCACAGTCAGAGCGCTATGTAAATAGCAATCCCCTGCACTTCAGTCATCGTCAGCCCATGACATTTGGAGGCTGTAGCTGCTTAAACCTAAGAGACTTGGTCCACTACATGGCTTCCATCCAACTGTCCATTTGATTCATTGTGATATCCGTGCGACTGTCTATCCATTTAATTAATTGTGACTTTCATCCAACCAATTTCTATTCCGTAATTGGTGAGCTTTTTTCAGTAATTATACTCGTACTAAATTATATTGGTCAAAAAGGCATAATCTTACTCTGTGGATTGCCACAGTAATCATAATCAGGAATACAATTTTCTTGTGCATATTTACATAGCCCAGTTCCCAACTTCAATGCAATCACCTCATCTGTACATCTGTGTGTCCATTTGTTACAGCATCACCTCAACTGTACATCTGTGTGTCCATTTGTTACAGCATCACCTCATCTGTACATCTGTGTGTCCATTTGTTACATCATCACCTCATCTGTACATCTGTGTGTCCATTTGTGACATCATCACCTCAACTGTACATCTGTGTGTCCATTTGTTACATCATCACCTCATCTGTACATCTGTGTGTCCATTTGTTACATCATCACCTCATTTGTACATCTGTGTATCCATTCGAATCCATTGTGTCATCTATTCTTCTATTTGCCTTCCACTTGTTCCCTCACACTGGTACTTTGACAGTGTTTTCTGGTCTCACAGATCCACTTTATTGGTGCACTGTAACTGTAAGTACCGGCAGTATCGGTTTGTTGAATTTGTTTAGTGGCCTTTCTTTGGTCAGCTGCCTCCAATGCAAATAACTGTTGTGCTCACTTTATAACTCAATAAAACAGAATGTTAAATAAGTCTTGCCTGATGTATAGCAGCTCTAGAATTGTGTAACACAAGAGGCTGAGATGCACGATAAACATGTTTGGTTTTTGTGTTTGACATTTAGTTTCACCAGAGCTTGGAATGTAATGTGTGTATATCAACTAGACCTTGAGTCCCTGCTCCAGGGCTGAGCTGCAGACTGGGCTGTCCCAGAGGGAGGGAGGCAGTCTAGCTCTTAGAAGACATACGTGTGAACACGATTTAGTGTTAAAATGATTTAGCTAATACAGTTTAACTAATCCGCTTCAGTAGATGGTTTAGTTAAACCGTTTTAGCTAAAACGGTTCATTGTGCAAGTGTTAATGCAAACGTATTAGCTAAAACATTTCAAGTACGTCACAGTCATGCGCATTCGATCTTGCGCCTCATCGCTTCCTGTTTACAACATCAACAACATTTTGCCAGCATCATGTCTTCTATGGATCCAAGCAACGCAAAAGCTAAAGAAACGCAATTGCGATGTGACAATTGGGATGATGGAGAAGTTAAATTGTTAATTGAGTTGTGGGGGAACGATCAGGTGCAGGCCGAATTGGAAGGAGTTGGCCGCAATGTAGCCGTTTTGCTATGCTACCCTGCACATGTGCACATACCAACTTCCTCCTTAAAACGGTTGAGCTAAATGCGTGTGTGAACACTCTCAATTTACAAACATAAACCGGTTTAACTAAAACGGTTTAACTAAACCATTTTTATCCTGTAGGTGTGAACGCAGCTTTTGCTGCAGTCATCAGTGTCAGACCAACAACTTACAGCCACTAACAGCTAGTGTCCAGTAAGCACTCCGTGTAAGTGGTGCAAAGTCACTGAGTCTGTGAGTAGGGCACACATTACATTAAACTTGTAAAACCCATTAGTTTCAGTTTCCAATAAAATTACATACTATTCAGCATTTTGGAATTATAAAATTACAATATAGTATGTGTTTAATTGTTGCTTTATGTGCACGTTACAGTACTGCTGCGTTGTTGACAGCCATGGATGTGTGGTTCTTACACCAGCATGTCTTCTCTTTAAGTAATGTCATCAATATAGAGTAGTGTTGTTATTATTGTTCTTCTACTCTCCTCTGTCACATTTGTAGCAACCAGGTACATTTATGTCTGCAAACAGTAGGTGCCATCGACAAACATAAGCAAACATATGTCATAGAAATTAGGCATTACTTGTTTCACAAGAAAAAATCTCTGAATGCTTTGCCTCATGACCTTTATCAGAGGATTGGCTCCGCTGCTGACATCTTGCATGACCATGATCATGTGACAGTGTGACACAAGCTGGAGAAGGGTCGGCGGGAGCCACTGACCTCAGTTATAACACTAAGTTGTAATTGAGGTCACTGGTGGAAGCTCGTGGGCAACAGCTAGGATGTGGGCAGATTATTAATATTAACACACACAACAGTACTGGCGCCTGGTGAACTCTGGGATCATTAACACATTACAGTACTGCCACCTTGTGAATATAGGGATCATTAACACACAGCACTGTAGTCCATCAAAGACATATTAATGTAATAAGATGTTTCATTCGCTGCTTTTCTGTCCTGGCAAACAAGTGGCACCCCCTTGTGGTCAGATGGCAGACAGTAACATGACCACTTCGTTATGACAGAGGTTGGTGGAAAAAATTAATAAAAGGAACTTTAGTCAGTCCGTGCAGAGGCAGGTTGTTCGAGATATTACAGGGACAGCCCATGTCTATATTTATTTCGTTTTTCGACAAACGAACATAACAGGTATACTGTTTGTATAACTTTTATATGTTGTCAGAACTAAATTCGTGCTACTTAATATAACGTCATATTAAACTAAATATGAAAAAACTTTGTGCTTGAGATCGATAATGTGCACAAGTTACAGTTATGTTATTGATTACCGTAAATTTCTGTGTATAATATGCCCCCATATATAAGACTTTTGCTAAATTTTGATAGAATTTCTGTATTACCATGTATAATATGCACCCCGACTTTTAACATCAATCCCCGATTTCTCTGCTTCTAATATTTTGCTTGAACCCATGAATCCATCTCAGAATCGTAAACATGTCACCTACGCAAGTTATGGCATTGCTGCCGGCTTGTCGCTCGCTAGTGACTAGTGTGTAAGCACTACATAACTTGTGTTGTAGCTTGACGATTGTGCAACTGATTAAATCGGCGCTTGCTAGAACCGTCTCTAGGAAAATGTTGATATAGTGTTATACAAAACACAATGAAATGAAATGTTGGGGTTTGTAATACAGTGATTGGTGAATTGTATTGGCTTTTCATCTCTACATAGGAGCCGGAACTGGGAGGTTTGGGGCTCAGCCCCCCCAATATTTTTGGTGGGTAGCTTAATATAACCAGACATCATTAAACCTTTGCTTTATTCATGCATATAGTTTTAATACATTTTTAGTCTTATTTATCTCAGAATCACATTTTAGTATCTAATCAAATTATTTAATGTAAATTAGGCTTTTATTTTATTTATTTTGTATTATTTATATATATATTTTTATTATATATATATATTTTCCAGTAGGTTCAGCTGTTCAGCACTTTTGCTAATCGTTTATTTTATCATTGCATTTACCCGTAATTTTACTATACTTAGGCTTATATATATATATGCATACACTATATACTAGGATATTGTTTGCTAATTTAATTTATTTTCTTATTTATTCTCAAAAGTGTTTTTATGCTTCTTAGATGATTGGCAATTTGTAAACACCCGTGAACGGGGGTCATTAGTCCCGGATTTGATGGTGTATAAATAAAGTTTATTATTATTATTATTATTATAGGATCAGCCCTCCAATATATTTGAAAACGGGTGCATTTGGAAATTTGTGGTCAGTCTCAAAGGAGTCTCAAGGGGAGTGCAGTTGGAGGTTTTAGGTGAGCTTGAACAATTGTGAATGACACCGTGAACAAATTTCAGCAGCATCCTCCCTCCCCCACATTTCGATGTCAGGGGCGGATCCAGAAAGGGCAGTCTAGGGTAGTCAAGGTCCCACAGCACAGTGGTGCTGAAACTCCAGCACTGCCCACCCAATATTAATTTCATTCCAACGCCAATGTTTAATACACACACACACATGCATGCACACAAGCACGTACGAATACACGCACACATACACACACTGATGCACACACATACATGTTAATTGCCGAGGTGTTAGGCTTTCATTTAATAAATTACACACTTTTGATCAAGTGTCATAAACTATTTAATATTGTTTTACTAATTAATTAATTTTATTATATCAGTTAATTAATTAACTAAGGTATTTTCAATTTATGAAAATGGTAGGAACATTTGATTGCTGAACTCATTTCCTGCTAGCTCTTCATTCTTTATATACTACTTATTATGCTGGTTTAATCCAGTTGTAGAGATCAATTAAATGGATAGTTAATAATCAGCATGTATGTTGTTACCGGATTCAGTTACCTGCTGTCCAATGCTGTCATGAGGACACTGAAAGCTCCATAAGAGACATCAAGGATTCGGAAAGGTTACTTAATACTTCCAAGGATAATTAATAAGCTTAATTTATTATTCACACATAATAAAATTATTATTTTCAATGACGCTTGTTTGCGTGTCATTGAACATTTTCATTATAGTCTGCATCCAAGCACAAAATGCTTAATATCAAAGCTGTAATTGTGATGTGTTTATCATCTATTTAACACTGCTCCCGTACAACATTAGGCGAACTGAATTTGTCTGTAGTTTGTATGTTCAGAATACCTGAGTAAATTTGTTGTCTACCCACGGTATGTTAAACCAGAAATGAGGTGTACACAAGGGGGAGCCACATACCAGTGTTTGAGTTTACATTGTGCACCAGGTGTCAGTTCTGCTGCCTTGTTGATTGCCATGGAACTGTGGCTGTTAGATGCTGTCGTAGTGGTAATGTTTGTAGTCTTGATAACACTGCTCTGGTTGATAGTTGAAAAAACTGTGTTGGGAAATAGAATGAAAACATTGTTGTAATGAAATGCAATTTTGGAATTGTTGTGGATGATGTCCAGCAGTGGTCTTGCTATAGTAGACAAACAGTGTATTCTCAGACCACATAAGGAGAACATTCTCTGATGATACTTCTCTGATGATACATCAACCAGGAGAGATACTTTGGGCTCCAGTGATATGTGCATATTTCTTGTGATATTTGACATATAGTGAAGGTATTTGCCGAAGGAGTCCCTCAATCATACAGGAAGTGGTAACCCAATTAATGTCTCACTGTTTATACATTTACTGTGAGGTCAGTTGGCGGTATGTGGTGAAGAAACATTTATGAATTGTAGCCAGTCTGTGGATGGTATCTAATGAAGAAACTAATATGTGTTGGAAATGAGAAAGAGAAATTGAGTACAAGAATCACATGATTAGTATCTGACACAGTGTACAACTTCTCCATCCCTCACGTAAAAACCAGTCAGTTTACAGCAATTTTGTGTAGCTGGTCAGTGGGCGGGGTGTAATGAAGAAACATTTATGTGTTGTAGCCAATCAGATAGTGGTGTCTAACGAAGAACCATTTATGTTTTGTAGCCAATCACATGGTGGTAACTAATGAAGAAACAGCTAGGTGTTGCAGCAGCCGTCTTAGAACTTTAGGTGTAAACCAAGGCAGTTGGCATTGCCAGTGTAGACTAGTTGATTGAAAGCCACTCCTTTTTCATCTCAAGCCAAGGATCTCTGTGGTAATGATATGGTTAATGATAATGATTGATGTTTGCCATGCTTAGCTAGGCAGGCAGTATGCAAGAAACATCTTCAGCTACATTTTAACATGTTTAGTATGACACTAAAGACCAACCAAATGGTGTAAAATAACAGACGTAAGTGTGTTGTTTACGTACTGAATAATTTGTTAATACAGTAAAACAATCCATAATGGGCATCATCAGGAATGTGCAATATGTACACCTGGTGTGGCCATATTACTGCTATGGACAAGTAGTGAGTGGACAATGCTTGCAAACTAGTTATTCAAATGGGACTTTAAAAAATGTCCTGTATAGACAGGTGTTTGTTATAGACAGGTGTTGGCTAAGGCAGGTTTCACTATATAGGATTATTCAGATTTCCCGATCAGATCTTGGTGGTTTCCCCATATAGGATTATTCAGATTTCCCAATCAAATCTTGGTGGTTTCCCTATACGCGAGCATTCAGATTTCCCAAACAGATCTTGGTGACTTTAGTGCACAAATAAATGTGTAATATTTTCTTTTTTTGTTCTTGAAACAAGTAATTTAAAGGTTCTTAGTAATATATATTCTTTCTCTAATTAGGGATGCAGTGGGTATTGATCGACAAATAATTTTTTTAAATATTGAGATATTGTCAAGCCCGGGATATTGTCGTGGGGATAGGACAGTGTCCAAGGGATATTGTTATGGGAGTGTTATTTGGATATAGTGTTTAATCACTGAGTTACTGGGTGTGTGAACATATCTACCTAGGCCAGTAGTATCACAAGTGTAAATATTGATAAATAGAGATACTTCACTTTGTATCTGTGTATGTATGAGTGCAGTTGTTTTTGGTATTGATGGCTGTAGGAGGTTCGTGTGATATGTTGGTGCTTATTGTTGCAATATGGTAATGGCTGATCAAACTGTATGCTTTGTTACTGGTCCACTAAATGTTGTGATAATGAATATGTATGTTTATGTAGTTCCTAGATGGCTATCTGCCTCAGTGTGTGTGCTACAGAACCAAGTGGTTGAAGGGCTCTGTATATCTCATTACGCACCACCCTGACTTGGTGGTAAACAAAACAACCCTGATTGGGATATTTATTTATATCATTGGTTTATGTTTCTTTAATTCGGATTTCCTATCAGTAATATGATTCTCAGCATATCTTATCTTATACAAATAAACACACATGACTGGTACTCGATAAAACAAGAAGTTGGTTTATGCTGCTGTGCCCTACTGTAATATTATGTCTCAGTTTTCTAGCAGTGCTATAAATAAATCTCCTGGATAGGAATAGATATGAACATATTATATGTCTGGCTCTTTCTGGTTGTTATGTTAGACCTACAGTTTGAAATTCTATATTGACGGTGGTGTACATTAGATATCAATATCATGTTCTAATTTAACACTGTGTAACAGCAGTACATGCATATATTTCTTGAAAATTCATAATTAACTACTTCGCAATTTTTTATTTTAGATGTTTTAATTAAATAAAATAAGTGTACACTGGTAGACATATCACACAAGCTGTTTGTTGTAGAGATTCTGATACCAATCTGTGGGTATTTGTAGAAGGGGCATACCCAGAAACTGATTTTCACAGAACACCTTACATGTCTAACCTTTCTGGTAGACAACTCTTCATCTCTAAGGCCCTTATTTTATTCAGCAGGGCAGAGATTCTTTAGTTGTTAAGTGGCTATATTTGCCATTTTATTAGTTATCGTTTGCCAAAGTATCAGTGGATAAACAACCTTTTCAGATGTTAAGTCTCTCAGTCATCATTTGTAACCTTGACAATGTGCACTGCCAAACTGAGGCATTTTCATCAATAAAGGGATCTGAAAACATGATTTGAGAAAAGAGCCATGGCTGACTGGTGTAGCCTTCTCCTAAGGGTGGGGTACTTCTCCTGGTGTAGCCTTCTCCTAGGGGTGGGTTACTGACTGGTGTAGCCTTCTCCTAAGGGTGGGTTACTGACTGGTGTAGCCTTCTCCTAAGGGTGGGGTACTTCTCCTGGTGTAGTATTACACTGGCAAGTTCTTCCCTGTCTCTACCATGTCCGGTCAATCAGACCGCTTGCCAGCTGTCAAAGAATGTTCCTATACTGCTTCCACAAATATGTTCTGCACCACAAGGGTCCAGGATATTTGGTATGCCCCAGGGCAGAAACATGGCTGGTAACAGCAAGCTAGATTTAGTCTCCCTCCAGTAGCATGAGAAGGAAGCACGCTATTCCGTAGGGAGAATGTAGGGACATTGGGTGGATACTGGAATAAAGAAAAGGAACTGTGAGTAGTCAGCAAGAAAAGTGTGACAAAAGATATTACAAGTGTTGCTTCATCAAAGCCCAGGCATTTGGAGTATATCTAAGAAAAGTGCTGTGATGAAGGTGTGAAGATGCCCAGCACTAAGTCTGTCTCTGACAATGAGGATGTACAGTTGGCTTCATTTCTTACATATCATAGTAATGATATTTAAGAAACCTACTACTGACAAGTGTTTGCAAGTGTGCCAGAGAGGGCAAGAAACATTACCAACAACATCACTGTAATGTGCCGTCTGTCTTGCAACATCTCTGTGCAGACACACCTGGAAGACGCCCTGTCAGTGTACGCAGGATGAGGCATGAGGTTAATCAACTGATGTCTTCTACTGCTCAACTGTATTGCTGAGTGGTAACATGGCAGACGTAAGAGGATTTCCTAATAGAATGACTGATAGCAACAATCTTGAGACCACGTCAGCTGACGCTGCATTTTTGTTGAGCTCTACATTAGTAACAGGAATAGGCATAGTGACGCATATACTTTAAAAAAAAATTGGTTAAAAGATCAACACTGTGAACTAATGAAATTAATCGCTGTAGACTGATGAAATTAATCATTGTGGACATGCGGTGGTTGCAAACCACATCTGGAGATTCTGCTCTGCCGCTATAGAGAAGATAACCTTGACGTCACTAGTAGTAGTACAACGGAAGTTTGTCTTATCAGCAGCTCTATGACTTTGGGTTGATATTCTGCTTCTATAAACATGTATGTCAGATGTGGTTTCTGCTGAGAGCTGCAAGCAACTTGTCTGAGGCTTAAAATCTGTGTCACAGTGTGGACAGTGTCCATAGCTGGACACGAGAAGGGCAGTTCCAGCAGTTAATAAGTTGATAACAACAGGCAGGTGTGGGCAGGTGTGGTCAGTGGCAGACAGGTGTGGACAAGTGTGAGAAGACCTGGACATACCTGGAATGTGTTCAGTGGAAGGAGAGTCTAGGCACTGACCAGGTCAATTACTCTGGCACAGGTCCGATTTCTGCTGGTTAATAAACAACAACAGCCAGACTAAGTTTGATCCCTGGCTGAGATAAGTTTTCTAGCCACAACTGGACAGAGGTGAGGTCAGTTCTCTAGCCACAACTGGACATATGTGAAGTCAGTTTTCTAGTCACAACTGGACAGTGGTGAGGTCAGTTTTCTAGCCGCTGGAGTTGGTCAGCATGTCACCAGTGTTTTTAGGCAGTCAAAGAAGAATTGACCGTGGGAACTTGATTGTTATATTGTTATAACTTTGGCTTCCCTGTCATGTGAAAGCAAGTTTTGCTTTCAATTTGCAGCAATTTTGTAATTAGCTGTAATTTGTGGCTAAATTGCATTGCAATAAAACAGCTGTACTATAGCAAAGTAATTCAGCCACAAACATCTGTTTTAGATGATATCAGAGCACTTATGTTTTGCTGAATGGCACACAAGAATGGTCTTACCACTGCCTTGCCTGGGTCTGGCGCGTTACATCAACTCATCCTGTCACATAAATAGACTGCTCTGACAGAGTGTGACACCTGACACAACAGACTAAGGCTTAGTCACCTGGAAGGTATCTGTGACCTCACTGAGAGGGGATTCCCTGCTCAGTCACATGATGACTAAGCTCAGCAGTTTAACGGACAGTGCACACCTTGGTTGATTTACAGGTGTAGCTCTGTGTGATCACTCAGGTGTTTGGTTTAGTTGTTGTTGATTGTTGACCAGTGTGGTCATTGCCAGCAGACAGAGGAAGGCTGTGTGTAATTTGGTAGAGTGTCTGGCAGTAGGGTGATTGGACTGTGAGGTGGGGCAGTGAAGCATGGAACAGTGCCAGCCTGTGTACACTGGGCCTTGACAAAGCAGCCAGTGTGGCCTGACACCACCTACAGCCAGTAGGCCTCATGGTACTGTCACAACAAGCACAGCTGCTAGATCCACACATACACCAACACTGTCACAGGATGTACATCACTGGCTCAGCTTCACTGAGTGTCACATATGAAGCTGTGTGACAAGACTTGACAATGTAGTTGGACTGTCAGTGGGTGCATTAGACAGTGACACAACACATCGACACACGACTCATGTCACCAGTGGACCCTACCTGTGTGAAGTGATAGCCTAGTCAATGGTGTTATCATTGACACCAGCAGACAATAAGAACGAGTCATTGTGGAGATACAGTGACACGTGTGGTGCTGGCACCACCCACAAGAGTGGTGCTCCAATGTGGTGGTGCACTAGAGGGGATGTTACCTCACAGAGGGAGGACAGCCAGGGAGAGACGGGAACTGTCTCCCCAGTGTCCCAGAAAGTAGTAGCAGAGGAGGATGGGAGTGATCCAAACATGGATGAGACATCTCCACTGGATTACCTCAATGTCGAGTTACGGATCAGTGAGTACAATCAGTGGGTACAGGGGGGCTAAGTAGAGAGGGCACTGAGTACAATCAGGGGGTACAGGGGGCTAAGTAGAGAGGGCACTGAGTACAATCAGTGGGTACAGGGGGCTAAGTACAGAGGGCACTGAGTACAATCAGGGGGTACAGGGGGCTAAGTAGAGAGGCACTGAGTACAATCAGGGGATACAGGGGGCTAAGTAGAGAGGGCACTGAGTACAATCAGGGGGTACATGGGGGCTAAGTACAGAGGGCATTGAGTACAATAAGGTGATACAGGGGGCTAAGTAGAGACGGCACTGAGTACAATCAGGGGGGACAGGGGGCTAAGTAGAGACGGCACTGAGTACAATCAGGTGATACAGGGGGCTAAGTAGAGAGGGCACTGAGTACAATCAGGAGGTACAGGGGGCTAAGTAGAGATGGCACTAAGTACAATCAGATGATACAGGGGACTAAATAGAGAGGGCACTGAGTACAATCAGAGGGTACAGGGGGCTAGGTAGAGAGGGCACTAAGTACAATCAGGTGATACAGGGGGCTACATAGAGAGGGCACTGGGTACAATCAGGGGGTACATAGGCTAAGTAGAGAGGTCAGTGAGTACATTTGAGGGGGATAAGTAGAAATGTAAGGGGGTAGATGGAGTTTAAATAGAGGGGTCATTGAATGTTCTGGTGGCTGGTTATTAACAGGTGGCAAACTCTAATGACTGTATGTAAGTACATTTCCTGTTCATACACCTGTACAATTACTTGTGTACATTGTGTTACCTGTTTTTGTGAGGGTAGCTTCACTTTTAGGGTTATATGTTACAGAGTTACCTGTTGTGAGATTACCTGTTGTTGTGGAGTTACCTGTTGTTGTGAGATTACCTATAGTTGTGAGGTTACCTGTAGTTGTGAGGTTACCTGTAGTTGTGAGGTTACCTGTTGTGAGGTTACCTGTTGTTGTGAGATTACTTGTAATTGTGAGGTTACCTGATGCTGTGAGGTTACTTGTAGTTGTAGTTGTAAGGTTACCTGTAGTTGTGAGGTTATCTGTAGTTGTGAGGTTACTTGTTGTTGTGATGTTACCTGTAGTTGTGAGGTTACATGTTGTGAGGTTACTTGTAGTTGTGAGGTTACCTGTTGTGCTGAGATTACTTGTAGTTGTGAGGTTACCTGTAGTTGTGAGGTTACCTGTTGTTTTGAGATTACTTGTAGTTGTGAGGTTACCTGTTGTTGGGAGGTTACTTGTAGTTGTGAAGTTACCTGTAGTTGTGAGGCTACCTGTTGTGAGGTTACCCGCACTTGTGAGGTTACATGTTATTGTGAGGTTACTTGTAATTGCAATGTTACCTGTTGTTTTGAAGTTACCTGTTGTTTTGAGGTTACCTGTTGTTTTGAGGTTACCTGTTGTTTTGAGGTTACCTGTTGTTGTGAGGTTACCTGTTGTGAGGTTACCTGTTCTTGTGAGGTTACCTGATGTTGTGAGGTTACCTGTAGTTGTGAGGTTATCTGTTGTTGTGAGGTTACCAGTTGTTGTGAGGTTACCAGTTGTTGTGAGGTTACCTGTAGTTGTCAGGTTACCTGTTGTTGTAGAGTAGAACTATCTGTTTATCCACCATTATAGCAATATTTGCACAATACATTTAACATGTCAGTCTTTGTAAATACTTGAGACACTGGAAACTACTGTGATGACACGTCCCATTATGTTAGTGTTGGCAGTCTGTAGACTGACAAGTCCTTAGTGTAGATAATCTGTATGAGAGCAAACTAGCACCAACCATGTCTCACTTGGTGAATAGTGTGAACAGAACGTTTCTTTTATTTCGCCTTTCTTGTTCCAGTCTTCTATGTCTTTGTCTCAGAGGGTCCAACTACTGTTTAAGACTATACTACTACTTATTTGGTCCACTTATATTGTCTGAATAAACTGATTGGTCCCTTCAGATACCATTCACAGACGTGATTAGTTGCCTAAATGCTGGATGCTTTATAGAGGTGTAAACCAACTATTGCTCCTAGCAGGCATAACACGTCTCTTGACTGAGTAGACATGTCACAACAGCAGACTTAGCATTTCACAATGAGTGTTTTATAGCTGGTGTTTCACTTCCTATTAGGTTGATCTTTAGTATGAATTCAGACAAAAATACACCATTACACATACAGTACTATCATACATTATCTGTACATGTAGATATTCTACCATAAAGGCACATATGAAAACATCACATAACAAAAAGGCACAAATTAAAATGTAATTAATGCAACTTGTTTATAAACATTATGTGCATTTGTATCTAGGGGATCTATACTACACACATATATTACACACCTTAGTTTACAAACTTATCTTTTGCAAATTGCAGTGTTACTTGTTAATAAGCCCAATAAGTTCTTGAACTCATGATTGATTCTAGAACATTGTTGTGACTGCATAATTTGACTGAAAGTGAGGAGTTGATTACAACCAAGCTATGCTAATCTACCAAGTGATGTAGCCACCAGGGCTAGCTGTCTTGTCATGAGCACTATAAAGTAAAGGTAAGTTCTTATATAGCGCAGTATCCAGTCCTCAGGACTGCTCAAAGCGCTTTACACTTTACTCCCTGGCAGACCTGTTCAATCGAACACCATCTCGACTTCTCTGGGAAGCATCCAGCCACGCTGCTATTAATGCGCGAAGACTATTCGTACACAAATATCCACCACTGTCTATAGCCAGGTACTCATTCATACAGCTGAGTGAACTGGAGCAACGTATAGTGAACGAACTTGCCCAAGGTTCGACACCGCCGCACAGGATTCGAACCCGGGTTCTCTCGGTTGAAAGTCTGAAGCTCTAGCCACTGCACCACGGCGGTGTGAGCAGTCACCACTATAGTGGTGACTGCTCACACCTGTACCATGTGTGGCAGTATCAATGAAGGACTGTGTTGTTCTTCCGTTTACCATCTCTGTCTGGTGGCTGTAGACATTGCTGTAGGGTCTCTTTCTCTCTACTGGGGCATTCACTGCCAAGACACTCGCAGACACTTGGTTTGTGTCAATTGTTGTGTCCCATTGTTTTATGGAAATAATCTACAGTTTTCTGTTGCTAGTGTCAATTGCCTTTGAACGCATAATGGTGTAACATAGTTGTGCTTAATTTGTGGGTTTTAATTACATATCATTTCATTCTGTAAAATTAACCTGATAACATCAAATTAAGATAATCTTACCTGTTGTGTAGTTGGTTAACTAGGAGCAATGTAAGAGGAGCCTAACATGAACTGTTCCATCAACACAAATAGGGGAGGTAGGGGGCCTATTTATTGTCAGTGATAGGGATATTAGTGCAGCAAGGCTGGCTCTACTCCAGTTACCCCTATTTGTATGCATTAACCCTAGTTTGGCTGCAGAGTCCAGTTACACCCCACTGCATGACCTCAGGGTGGATGTTTCAGTTCTCCACAATGTAGTGTCAGGGTGATTCTGTTTATTTGTTTCTACCAGGTATTCTTTCTGTACATTGGAAGGTAGCACTTAGTGTACAGTTGATGAGTAAGTAATTCAGAAGTGTTATACATTGTATGATGATGTGTTTACATTTGATAGCTGTAAACAATATAGAAAATAGATTAACTATATATACAGTGTTTACATTTGGTTTCTCTAACTGACCCAGAAGAGCTATGAAGAATGAAGTACATTTGAACCTTACTAATAAGATGACCCTTGGGACTGGGCCAAACTTACCTCAATAGTGAGTTGACCAATCAGCAAGACTACTTTCCTCTACTTCTCTGTTAAGGAAATAATTTGAGACTCCTAGTGTAGCCATGATTGCAAGGTAACGGTATGAACCTTTGCACTTCCTTTTTGAGTTTATACAGTTGTTACAAGTTTGTGAATATATAGTATTTGAATTCCTCTGGTGGAATATGTATTTAAAACTGGCACAAGACCCTAGTACCTGTCTTGTAGTAGCGTACTATCTGTGTCACCTGCACAGGTATTTTTAATGTGCACAGTGTCAATACATTGATGTCTTTGCCCAACACTTTTAGCATGATTCTTACAAAACAGTATTTGCTGCAAATTAAAGTTTAAGTTGCAAACTGGTGTGATGGGCTGTACATGTCACAATACACTCAATTGTTTGCATAATTCAAATCAAACTTCCCAGACATTTACCAGAGACAGTCTTGTCTCTTTTATCCACAACATAACCGTCTTTATCAAGGCTGATAAGGCCAGGAGCAAGCATTCGTGTCAGATTGGTTGTGGGTGCAGACACTGCAGTAATACCACAGTTGTGGGCCTCCCTGGCTCCCAACACACACTGTCTTGTGGCAAGACAGGATGTGAGAATACATATAAGTTGGGAGTTATTACGTAGGGCAAACGTCTATCAAATGTAGTTTAGTAAACTTTGGTGTGTTTGAACTGTGATGCCACCATGTGGTAGGGGCATAGGTATGTGCATAATCATATATGTATGTATGCTTAGAAGCAGCAGCTGTGTGATGTGCCTATTAAACACCAGGCTGGTTGTATATTAGGCTAAGGGACCATATCTAGAGTTGCATCCGTGTTTGTAGGACATATGATGGATATTTTACAAGCTCAGTTTTTCAGCAGCCTTATTAAAAAACTTTAGTGATTAAAATGTTTTAATTTGATAATATATGTAATTATTATTAATATATAACACATTTTGTTAGTCATTGCTGTGTTTTACAGTATGTTATACTTGTGTGCTGTTACTCCATATTCTTGTTGATACAACCTTTATCTGAATCTGTTGACATTAATGAGCTTAGGTTTATCTTTATGTAAACACCAAGAGTAAATCAATAGTGCCTTTACACATATCAGTGTAGAAATGGACACAGGAAATTATTCAAATACTGATGGTGTTTCTCATAGACATGAGACTAATTGGGCATTATACTGTTAATTAACCCAAGCACATTTGCCCACTGGGAACACAGGTCATCAAGAACTGTCACCCAGTATGTCCTATTCCATGCTGTCTTTGCAAGTTCTTCCCAGTTCTAATCCATTTTTGTTATCTCTGCTTCAAGATATCTCTGCTAAGTATTCCTAAGCCTTCCTCCTGTTTCCTCCCTTGGGGGTTCCATATGAGGGCTTGTCTGGGATGATACAGGATGCAGGTTTAGTGGGTGACCTTAATTGTCTCTTCTTGATTTCCTTCTCCAATGGAAGATGTGGACCTTTCCTAAAGAGTCATGTTGCTAAGTAAAATGTCAGTTTCTCACTTTTGCACAGCCATCTGTTGATATCATCTGTCCTTTGTTAGCTATGTCTTGCAGCAGGTTTGCAAGCTGTATATTAAGACATGTCCCCCAAGGAACTGGCTATAAATTGTTCTTCTATATATGACAGCTGTTCCTGGTCTGACTGGAAACAATAATTATGTATTGACTCTGTGTACCTAAGCAGCATTCAGTAGATGGCTGAGGAAGTGTCACTGATAACAGAGATAGTCACCAAATGTAAACAGTTTATATAATATCTGCAGTTGTTTTGAAAAATTCATTTATTTAAATGGTGAAAAGAATAGATTTTGGTCACTAGATGTGGTAACTTGTTAAAGTCATTTGCTGGGCTGATATTTAACTTTCAACATTTTTAATTTGTTAGTGATTTTGTTTTTGAGGGAGCAAAAAAGCTGATGCATCAACATAGAAAGACATGCATATTGAATTGTGCATTCATGTGAAGATTAAATTTGTGAAAATTTGCTTGAATTGGGTCCTGGGCAGGAATGATATAAGTTGATAGTTTATGTGATGATTTTATAAAAACTGTGTACAACAGTTGTACAAATGAACTATAATATCGCAGTGGATACTATTTAGGTTTTCATATTTGCAAAATTCATTTGAAGTGAAAGGGGCGAAAACAATTGAAGAGACCTTTAAATAGACCTGTGCAACCTGTAAGGCAACATGTGTTTATTTCTTTTAGTCAGGCTCAGTTGCTCTGCTTTAAGATTTGGATACAGTAACTGGAAAGGAAACTGAGACTCATTAATACATCAGTGTGATAAGAACAAGGGATATGCTACCATTGCCTTGGTGGACTCTGGCAAGCCACTAGGGTTCTTTGAGCACACCCCCAGGTCTGCTGTAACCCTGTGGTGCAGGTAGAGTGTGCTGACAGGCACCCAACTAATCCATGTGCCCTGACTACTATAGAAGGCTGCTGCCTTATGATATTCCCAGTGTGGCCTGACTGCAGCCAACTGTGGATGTCTGTCTCCTGCCACACACATACATCACTGGTCTGACTCAACCTCTCTAGTCCTGCCTCTTTCAGACTCACTGGTGGACACAAGCCTGTGGTGAGTTACACAGTGGACACAGGCCTGTAGTGAGTTACACAGTGGACACAGGCCTATAGTGAGTTACACAGTGGACACAGGCATATAGTGAGTTACACAGTGGACACAGGCCTATAGTGAGTTACACAGTGGACACAGGCCTATAGTGAGTTACACAGTGGACACAGGCCTGTAGTGAGTTACACAGTGGACACAGGCCTATAGTGAGTTACACAGTGGACACAGGCCTATAGTGAGTTACACAGTGGACACAGGCCTATAGTGAGTTACACAGTGGACACAGGCTTGTAGTGAGTTACACAGTGGACACAGGCCTGTGGTGAGTTACACAGTGGACACAGGCCTGTGGTGAGTTACACAGTGGACACAGGCCTATAGTGAGTTACACAGTGGACACAGGCCTGTGGTGAGTTACACAGTGGACACAGGCCTGTGGTGAGTTACACAGTGGACACAGGCCTGTAGTGAGTTACACAGTGGACACAGGCCTATAGTGAGTTACACAGTGGACACAGGCCTATAGTGAGTTACACAGTGGACACAGGCCTATTGTGAGTTACACAGTGGACACAGGCCTGTAGTGAGTTACACATTGTACACAGGCTTGTAGTGAGTTACACAGTGGACACAGGCTTGTAGTGAGTTACACAGTGGACACAGGCCTGTAGTGAGTTACACAGTGGACACAGGCTTGTAGTGAGTTACACAGTGGACACAGGCCTGTAGTGAGTTACACAGTGGACACAGGCCTGTAGTGAGTTACACAGTGGACACAGGCTTGTAGTGAGTTACACAGTGGACACAGGCTTGTAGTGAGTTACACAGTGGACACATGCCTATAGTGAGTTACATAGTGGACACAGGCCTGTAGTGATTTACATAGTGGACACATGCCTATAGTGAGTTACACAGTGGACACAGGCCTGTAGTGAGTTACACAGTGGACACAGGCTTGTAGTGAGTTACACAGTGGACACAGGCCTGTAGTGAGTTACACAGTGGACACAGGCCTGTAGTGAGTTACACAGTGGACACAGGCCTGTAGTGAGTTACACAGTGGACACAGGCCTATAGTGAGTTACATAGTGGACACAGGCCTGTAGTGAGTTACACAGTGGACACATGCCTATAGTGAGTTACATAGTGGACACAGGCCTGTAGTGATTTACATAGTGGACACATGCCTATAGTGAGTTACACAGTGGACACAATCCTGTAGTGAGTTACACAGTGGACACAGGCCTGTAGTGAGTTACACAGTGGACACAAGCCTGTAGTGAGTTACACAGTGGACACGGGCCTGTAGTGAGTTACACAGTGGACACAAGCCTGTAGTGAGTTTCAGTGGACACAGGGCCTGCACTGGATTACATACTGGACACTGGTCTGTGCTGGATTACATGGTTATTGGTGGACACTAGGTACCCAGTGGACCTCTGCCTTGGACAGTCTATAGTGGATATTCAATCTGGACACTGGAGGTTGTCTGACTAAATGTGTCACGATTGTGTGAGTGACAACTATAGGAAGCATATGAGGAACATGAGGAACAGTGAGTGAGAGAGTGGAACATGAGGAACAGTAAGTGAGATAGTGGAACATGAGGAACAGTGAGTGAGAGTGGAACATGAGGAACAGTGAGTGAGAGAGTGGAACATGAGGAACAGTGAGTGAGAGAGTGGAACATGAGGAACAATGAGTGAGAGAATGGAACATGAGGAACAATAAGTGAGAGTGGAACATGAGGAACAGTAAGTGAGATAGTGGAACATGAGGAACATTGAGTGAGAGAGTGGAACATGAGGAACGGTGAGTGATAGGGGAACATGAGGAACAGTAACATAGAGTAGAACATGAAGAACAGTATCTGAGAGTAGAACACGAGGAACAGTAAGTAAGAGTGGAACATGAGGAACAGTAACATAGAGTGGTACACAAGGAACAGTAAGTGAGAGAATGGAACATGAGGAACAGTAACAGAGAGAGAGAGTGGAACATGAGGAACAGTGAGTGAGAGAGTGGAACATGAGGAACAATATCTGAGAGTGGAACATGAGGAACAGTAAGTAAGAGTGGAACATGAGGAACAGTATCTGAGAGTGGAACATGAGGAACAGTATCTGAGAGTGGAACATGAGGAACAGTAAGTGAGAGAGTGGAACATGAGGAACAGTAACTGAGAGAGTGGAACATGAAGAACAGTAACAGAGAGCGAGTGGAACATGAGGAACAGTGAGTGAAAGAGTGGAACATGAGGAACAGTAAGTAAGAGAGTGTAACATGTGGTCCCTAAAATGGTCCCTGTCACTAGAGGTTGTCCCCATCACTAGAGGTGGTCCATGTTCACTAGATGTAATCCCTGTCATTAGAGGTAGTCCCTGTCACTAGAGGTGGTCCCTGTCACTAGAGGTGGTCCCTCTCACCAGAGGTGGTCCCTGTCACCAGAGGTGATCCCTGTCACTAAAGGTGGTCCCTATCATTAGAGGTGGACCATGTCAATAGAGGTGGCCACTGGACATAGAGATGGTCCCTGTCACCATAAATGTCATGCCCCTGTCAACCTTGCAGCAGTGTGCAGTGGTAGTGTTGACATAACCCTCACCTGTCAATCAAAGCTGTGTTCCACTTGGCTGCAGTTATAATCTCTGCCACCCTGCTGGTAGACCTGCAATGACTCACACAGCTGGCACCTAGGGGATCCTTTACTCAGAAATGGGGACACACCACAATTGATTACTGGCAGGTAATGTTTTTGTAATGCCATTTAAACATATTTTTTACATTTTTCATTTATCCAGTCACTCCCTGTTGGAGAACTGGTTAGTTGTTGTCACTTTATTGTGCAGCCCATGACAGTTGTAAGCTGAAGAGAGAGGGGGGCACAGTGGTTGGTACATGACAGTTGTAAGCTGTGTGTTGGATGGAGGGGGGTACAGTGGTTGGAACATGACAGTTGTAAGCTGTGTGTTGAATGGAGGGGGGTACAGTGGTTGGAACATGACAATTGTAAGCTGTGTGTTGGATGGAGGGGGGTACAGTGGTTGGAACATGACAATTGTAAGCTGTGTGTTGGAGGGAGGGGGTTATAGTGGTTGGAACATGACAGTTGTAAGCTGTGTGTTGGATGGAGGGGGTACAGTGGTTGGAACATGACAGTTGTAAGCTGTGTGTTGGATGGATGGGGGTACAGTGGTTTGAACATGACAATTGTAAGCTGTGTGTTGGATGGAGGGGGTTATAGTGGTTGGAACATGACAGTTGTAAGCTGTGTGTTGGATGGAGGGGGTACAGTGGTTGGAACATGACAGTTGTAAGCTGTGTGTTGGATGGAGGGGGGTACAGTGGTTGGAACATGACAATTGTAAGCTGTGTGTTGGATGGAGGGGGTTATAGTGGTTGGAACATGACAGTTGTAAGCTGTGTGTTGGATGGAGGGGGTACAGTGGTTGGAACATGACAGTTGTAAGCTGTGTGTTGGATGGAGGGGGGTACAGTGGTTGGAACATGACAATTGTATGCTGTGTGTTGGATGGAGGGGGGTACAGTGGTTGGAACATGACAATTGTAAGCTGTGTGTTGGATGGATGGGGTGCATTGGTTGGAACATGACAGTTGTAAGCTGTGTGTTGGATGGAGGGGGGTACAGTGGTTGGAACATGACAGTTGTAAGCTGTGTGTTGGAGGGAGGATGGTACAGTGGTTGGAACACGGCAGTTGTAAGCTGTGTGTTGTATAGAGGGGGCGCATTGGTTGGAACATGACAGTTGTAAGCTGTGTGTTGGATGGAGGGGGGTACAGTGGTTGGAACATGACAGTTGTAAGCTGTGTGTTGGATGGAGGGGGGTACAGTGGTTGGAACATGACAGTTGTAAGCTGTGTGTTGGATGGAGGGGGGTACAGTGGTTGGAACATGATAGTTGTAAGCTGTGTGTTGGATGGAGGGGGGTACAGTGGTTGGAACATGATAGTTGTAAGCTGTGTGTTGGAGGGAGGGGGGTACAGTGGTTGGAACATGACAGTTGTAAGCTGTGTGTTGGATGGAGGGGGTACAGTGGTTGGAACATGATAATTGTAAGCTGTGTGTTGGAGGGAGGGGGGTACAGTGGTTGGAACATGACAGTTGTAAGCTGTGTGTTGGATGGAGGGGGGGTACAGTGGTTGGAACATGACAGTTGTAAGCTGTGTGTTGGATGGAGGGGGGTACAGTGGTTGGAACATGATAGTTGTAAGCTGTGTGTTGGAGGGAGGGGGGTACAGTGGTTGGAACATGATAGTTGTAAGCTGTGTGTTGGATGGAAGGGGGTACAGTGGTTGGAACATGATAGTTGTAAGCTGTGTGTTGGAGGGAGGGGGTACAGTGGTTGGAACATGACAGATGTAAGCTGTGTGTTGGAGGGAGGGGGGTACAGTGGTTGGAACATGACAGTTGTAAGCTGTGTGTTGGATGGAGGGGGGTACAGTGGTTGGAACATGATAGTTGTAAGCTGTGTGTTGGAGGGAGGGGGTACAGTGGTTGGAACATGACAGATGTAAGCTGTGTGTTGGAGGGAGGGGGGTACAGTGGTTGGAACATGACAGATGTAAGCTGTGTGTTGGCGGGAGGGGGGTACAGTGTTTGGAACATGATAGTTGTAAGCTGTGTGTTGGAGGGAGGGGGTACAGTGGTTGGAACATGATAGTTGTAAGCTGTGTGTTGGAGGGACGATGGTACAGTGGTTGGAACACGGCAGTTGTAAGCTGTGTGTTGTATAGAGGGGGTGCATTGGTTGGAACATGACAGTTGTAAGCTGTGTGTTGGATGGAGGGGGGTACAGTGGTTGGAACATGACGGTTGTAAGCTGTGTGTTGGAGGGAGGGAGTACAGTGGTTGGAACATGACAGTTGTAAGCTGTGTGTTGGAGGGAGGGGGGTACAGTGGTTGGAACATGATAGTTGTAAGCTGTGTGTTGGAGGGAGGGGGGTACAGTGGTTGGAACATGACAGTTGTAAGCTGTGTGTTGGATGGAGGGGGGTACAGTGGTTGGAACATGACATATGTAAGCTGTGTGTTGGATGGAGGGGGTACAGTGGTTGGAACACGGCAGTTGTAAGCTGTGTGTTGGAGGGAGGGGGTGCATTGGTTGGAACATGATAGTTGTAAGCTGTGTGTTGGATGGAGGGGGGTACAGTGGTTGGAACATGACAGATGTAAGCTGTGTGTTGGATGGAGGGGGTACAGTGGTTGGAACATGACAGTTGTAAGCTGTGTGTTGGAGGGAGGGGGGTACAGTGGTTGGAACATGACAGATGTAAGCTGTGTGTTGGATGGAGGGGGTACAGTGGTTGGAACACGGCAGTTGTAAGCTGTGTGTTGGAGGGAGGGGGTGCATTGGTTGGAACATGATAGTTGTAAGCTGTGTGTTGGAGGGAGGATGGTACAGTGGTTGGAACACGGCAGTTGTAAGCTGTGTGTTGGAGGGAGGGGGTGCATTGGTTGGAACATGACAGTTGTAAGCTGTGTGTTGGATGGAGGGGGGTACAGTGGTTGGAACATGATAGTTGTAAGCTGTGTGTTGGAGGGAAGGGGTACAGTGGTTGGAACGTGATAGTTGTAAGCTGTGTGTTGGAGGGAGGATGGTACAGTGGTTGGAACATGACAGTTGTAAGCTGGGTGTTGGAGGGAGGGGGGTACAGTGGTTGGAACATGACAATTGTAAGCTGTGTGTTGGATGGAGGGGGGTACAGTGGTTGGAACATGATAGTTGTAAGCTGTGTGTTGGATGGAGGGGGGTACAGTGGTTGGAACATGATAGTTGTAAGCTGTGTGTTGGAGGGAGGGGGTACAGTGGTTGGAACATGATAGTTGTAAGCTGTGTGTTGGAGGGAGGGGGTACAGTGGTTGGAACATGACAGATGTAAGCTGTGTGTTGGAGGGAGGGGGGTACAGTGGTTGGAACATGACAGTTGTAAGCTGTGTGTTGGATGGAGGGGGGTACAGTGGTTGGAACATGATAGTTGTAAGCTGTGTGTTGGAGGGAGGGGGTACAGTGGTTGGAACATGACAGATGTAAGCTGTGTGTTGGAGGGAGGGGGGTACAGTGGTTGGAACATGACAGATGTAAGCTGTGTGTTGGCGGGAGGGGGGTACAGTGTTTGGAACATGATAGTTGTAAGCTGTGTGTTGGAGGGAGGGGGTACAGTGGTTGGAACATGATAGTTGTAAGCTGTGTGTTGGAGGGACGATGGTACAGTGGTTGGAACACGGCAGTTGTAAGCTGTGTGTTGTATAGAGGGGGTGCATTGGTTGGAACATGACAGTTGTAAGCTGTGTGTTGGATGGAGGGGGGTACAGTGGTTGGAACATGACGGTTGTAAGCTGTGTGTTGGAGGGAGGGAGTACAGTGGTTGGAACATGACAGTTGTAAGCTGTGTGTTGGAGGGAGGGGGGTACAGTGGTTGGAACATGATAGTTGTAAGCTGTGTGTTGGAGGGAGGGGGGTACAGTGGTTGGAACATGACAGTTGTAAGCTGTGTGTTGGATGGAGGGGGGTACAGTGGTTGGAACATGACATATGTAAGCTGTGTGTTGGATGGAGGGGGTACAGTGGTTGGAACACGGCAGTTGTAAGCTGTGTGTTGGAGGGAGGGGGTGCATTGGTTGGAACATGATAGTTGTAAGCTGTGTGTTGGATGGAGGGGGGTACAGTGGTTGGAACATGACAGATGTAAGCTGTGTGTTGGATGGAGGGGGTACAGTGGTTGGAACATGACAGTTGTAAGCTGTGTGTTGGAGGGAGGGGGGTACAGTGGTTGGAACATGACAGATGTAAGCTGTGTGTTGGATGGAGGGGGTACAGTGGTTGGAACACGGCAGTTGTAAGCTGTGTGTTGGAGGGAGGGGGTGCATTGGTTGGAACATGATAGTTGTAAGCTGTGTGTTGGAGGGAGGATGGTACAGTGGTTGGAACACGGCAGTTGTAAGCTGTGTGTTGGAGGGAGGGGGTGCATTGGTTGGAACATGACAGTTGTAAGCTGTGTGTTGGATGGAGGGGGGTACAGTGGTTGGAACATGATAGTTGTAAGCTGTGTGTTGGAGGGAAGGGGTACAGTGGTTGGAACGTGATAGTTGTAAGCTGTGTGTTGGAGGGAGGATGGTACAGTGGTTGGAACATGACAGTTGTAAGCTGGGTGTTGGAGGGAGGGGGGTACAGTGGTTGGAACATGACAATTGTAAGCTGTGTGTTGGATGGAGGGGGGTACAGTGGTTGGAACATGATAGTTGTAAGCTGTGTGTTGGATGGAGGGGGGTACAGTGGTTGGAACATGATAGTTGTAAGCTGTGTGTTGGAGGGAGGGGGTACAGTGGTTGGAACATGATAGTTGTAAGCTGTGTGTTGGAGGGAGGGGGTACAGTGGTTGGAACATGATAGTTGTAAGCTGTGTGTTGGATGGAGGGGGGTTCAGTGGTTGGAACCTGATAGTTGTAAGCTGTGTGTTGGAGGGAAGATGGTACAGTGGTTGGAACACGGCAGTTGTAAGCTGTGTGTTGTATAGAGGGGGTGCATTGGTTGGAACATGACAGTTGTAAGCTGTGTGTTGGATGGAGGGGGGTACAGTGGTTGGAACATGATAGTTGTAAGCTGTGTGTTGGAGGGAGGGGGTACAGTGGTTGGAACATGATAGTTGTAAGCTGTGTGTTGGAGGGAGGATGGTACAGTGGTTGGAACATGACAGTTGTAAGCTGTGTGTTAGATGGAGGGAGGATGGTACAGTGGTTGGAACATGACAGTTGTAAGCTGTGTGTTGTATAGAGGGGTGCATTGGTTGGAACATGACAGTTGTAAGCTGTGTGTTGGATGGAGGGGGGTACAGTGGTTGGAACATGATAGTTGTAAGCTGTGTGTTGGAGGGAGGGGGTACAGTGGTTGGAACATGATAGTTGTAAGCTGTGTGTTGGAGGGAGGATGGTACAGTGGTTGGAACATGACAGTTGTGAGCTGGGTGTTGGAGGGAGGGGGGTACAGTGGTTGGAACATGACAGTTGTAAGCTGTGTGTTGGAGGGAGGGGGTACAGTGGTTGGAACATGACGGTTGTAAGCTGTGTGTTGGATGGAGGGGATACAGTGGTTGGAACATGACAGTTGTAAGCTGGGTGTTGGAGGGAGGGGGGTACAGTGGTTGGAACATGGCAGTTGTACGCTGTGTGTTGTATAGAGGGGGTGCATTGGTTGGAACATGACAGTTGTAAGCTGTGTGTTGGATGGAGGGGGGTACAGTGGTTGGAACATGATAGTTGTAAGCTGTGTGTTGGAGGGAGGGAGTACAGTGGTTGGAACATGATAGTTGTAAGCTGTGTGTTGGAGGGAGGATGGTACAGTGGTTGGAACATGACAGTTGTAAGCTGGGTTTTGGAGGGAGGGGGGTACAGTGGTTGGAACATGACAGTTGTAAGCTGTGTGTTGGAGGGAGGGGGTACAGTGGTTGGAACATGATAGTTGTAAGCTGTGTGTTGGATGGAGGGGATACAGTGGTTGGAACATGACAGTTGTAAGCTGTGTGTTGGAGGGAGGGGGTACAGTGGTTGGAACATGATAGTTGTAAGCTGTGTGTTGGAGGGAGGGGGGTACAGTGGTTGGAACATGACAGTTGTAAGCTGTGTGTTGGATGGAGGGGGGTACAGTGGTTGGAACATGACAGTTGTAAGCTGTGTGTTGGATGGAGGGGGGTACAGTGGTTGGAACATGACATTTGTAAGCTGTGTGTTGGAGGGAGGGGGTACACTGGTTGGAACATGACAGTTGTAAGCTGGGTGTTGGAGGGAGGGGGGTACAGTGGTTGGAACATGACAGTTGTAAGCTGTGTGTTGGAGGGAGGGGGTACAGTGGTTGGAACATGACAGTTGTAAGCTGGGTGTTGGAGGGAGGGGGGTACAGTAGTTGGAACATGACAGTTGTAAGCTGTTTGTTGGAGGGAGGGGGGGGGGCACAGTGATGGAACATCGCACTTTCAGTCAGGAGAACAACATAATTATATCATCTCTTGTTACCATGTTGAATCTTGTTCACGCCACATTGCCACAGTTCACTCAGCCCAACATAGATGGTTGTAGCTGCTGGTGGATATATGAACACACAGGCTTTGTGCAGTAATCACAGTGGGGCTGACATTGTTGATGATTGGACTGGCTAGTCCATCACCCTTGCATGGAGTCCCCGCTGCAAGTGCAGCTCATGATCACTACTACACCCAGTTAACTTCTTGTAATGGGAGCCTAACTGGAGAAACAAGAGAGGAAATAGCAGAGCATACAAACATAAAGCAGTCATTATAAGATCTATGGGAGATGGTTTCTGGCAGTGTTTAGTGTTATCCACATGACTGATGAGCATAGTGATTGCTGGTGGATGGCAGCAGGGAGAGGTGTTGGGGAGTGTATTTATACAAGTTGTAGGGCAGTGTTAGACATCTCACTGCCTCTCCTTCCTGGCATCATCTCTTGGTCTCCACTTCAACTGTTCATCTGTTATAACAGCCATGTTAATCCACAGCTACTTGGGCCAGACGTTAAATGGGTGTATCAAATATACAGTGGTATTACGATACTTTAGCAACTTTGATTGTAACATGTAAGTACATATGTACTTACATGTAAGTACATATGTACTTACTCATACATAAGGATGTATACTTCAGACAACAAAGTTTGAAAATTACGCTTATGTTCAGTGTGGATGATTAGATGTGCTCGTTCTTTACGATGTTTGTGGTGCAGGTAAACCAGGTGTGTCTACCTGTCCGTGTGTGGTTGTGGGTATGTACCTTGGTGGTATATCTCAAGGAAGCTCTGCTTGTAACAGTGTACACACTTGGTCTGAGGCTCTGTCATAATGATCCACATTCATAGATTGATGTAGTCTTATAATAGTGAAGTACTCTTACAACTGAGTGACCGATCACAGATAGGTGACAGTAGTTCATTGAACGGTTACCCTAAATAAGACAACAACAGTTGATAAATCACTAATATTTAAAATTCAATTTGCCAGCTCACATTATGCATTATCTGCTGAGCATCACCTGATCCAGCCACCAGGGGTATAGTATTATAGTAGTATAGTAGTCAGTACTAGTCACTTGTAGGTTGTAATGAGGTCACGAACAAGCCATGTAATTATTATGTTGCAGGCGAAACAAATCTGTCTGCAGTTAGCGGCCACCGAGGGGAGCCACGTGGTGGTAGCGATCGGCCCAAGTCATTTCTACGAGACGAGATGGATGAATTTGATCGTGTTTTCAGCGAGTTGTTGTTTTCCCCACAATCTAGAACTTCAGCCTCACTCTCACAAAACAGTCGGTGGGCGAGTTTCGACAGAGTCGTGGAGGAATTTGAAAATGAGGCGACAGACCTGCGGGTAAACAGTTCTTGCGTTTCGTCAGCCCATACTGTCACACAAACCAGACACAGTGGTAGCTTTAGTACTGAACACACGCCAACAACATGTAACTCAAGACAACACTCAGGTTCACCTTCATCCAAGCATTCAGCCAAAGACACATCCTTCTTATCCTCACCATTCTCAGCAAGACTGCCACGTGATCGCCATAGCAGCGGTGGGGAAGACGTCGCCAGTGAATCGAACAGTGATGCATCATCATATTCACAATTTAGTCATTTGTGTGATCGAAGTGATAAACTGTTTGCCGACCTTCTAGATGACCTTGACAACCTTGGTGGTGACTCGGCGTCAGTGCGGCGGAGACGGCGTGCGCGGGACCTGTTTTCTGATTGGTTGTTTGGTAATGCTAGCATCAGCCGCCAGCAGGGGCCACTACTGTTGGGTGAGCGACCGATGTTACGCAGGAACCGAGCCGGTGTCGACAGAAAGCAGTACCTCTCAAAGCGACGAAGTGCAGACTTTTCAGATACTTCCAGTCGACCAGGATTCTACACCAGATGGCGCCGCCCACGGTCAACAGAGTTCTACAACGAGGTTGGTATTATAGAGGAACTACATTCTAGTCTTTAAACATGCCACTGTCACCTTCTTTTGCTTCAGATTGTCAGTACACGTGCCATCATAAGTGTCGACCTCTCGTCACACTTGACTGCGAACATTGTTCGTCTTCTGATGGCACAGAAAGAATTTCACGAAATCATAGCGAGACGTCTCTAATGAATGAGAAGCCCCGGGTGGTAAGAGCTGCGTGGTAGCAGATCCAGATCGTCATCACATTGTTGATCCTTGTCTTTATTCACCTCCTTCACTAACCTAACAGTTGTTGTTCTTGTTGTCATCATTTACCACTTTCTCAACACTTTGTATATTAATTTGGCAGTCATAATCCTGTTGTGTTGTTTTCTTTTAATTTGCACCTAACCTGGTTACTTATAGCCCAACCGATGTGTGTTTGAATTATAACTTTTTGATGCAAGCATGACATTTGGCATACGTTTAGATCGTACAAAAACAGAAATATTTGCTAGGGGACCATCTAAGATTTTGCCGTGTGGAACTTGTGGCTGGCAGCCATTACAAAAATGGCTTATGAAAGATCTGTTGAATCCTCTTGATTAGCCGATCTACAGAGATCTCATCAGTTCACATTTTAATAATAATGGAAATATAACATTTCTCGGGTTTTGTGTTTTTCTAGATGATGAAGGGTCGACGTCGAGTGAAGTTGGTTAAGGTCACAATCCTATTTCTTCTTACTCTGCTTCAGCTATTTCACTAAATTTATGTCAGATGTAAAATTAGTGGCATTTCTAAGAACCACCAACTGTCCAGACAGTCACCATCAAGCCTCTCCTGGGATTGGCTGTCTGGTGTACTTTCTTCATCACTTGCTTTGAACTTTCTAAACAAAACCCTTATATGCAAATCATGGTTTTGTTGGTTCACAAGCCCAAAGTGTTTCACTGTTTTTTGCCTTTTGTTTTGTAGTATTGTGATTCTATTCAGTTCAACACTACACATGCCACTGTCTGGCTTATGTGTTCTGTAGTGTGATTATATTCAGTCGGACACTACACATGCCACTGTCTGGCTTATGTGATTTGTAGTATTGTGATTCCATTCAGTCCAACACTACACATGCCACTGTCTGGCTTATGTGTTATGTAGTGTTGTGATTCTATTCAGTCTGACACTACACATGCCACTGTCTGGCTTTTGTGTTATGTAGTGTTGTGATTCTATTCAGTCTGACACTACACATGCTACTGTCTGGCTTATGTGTTTTGTAGTGTTGTGATTCTATTCAGTCCTACCCTACACATGCCACTGTCTGGCTTTTGTGTTATGTAGTGTTGTGATTCTAGTCAGTCTGACACTGCACATGCCACTGTCTGGCTTTTGTGTTATGTAGTGTTGTGATTCTATTCAGTCTGACACTACACATGCCAATTTCTGGCTTATGTGTAATGTAGTGTTGTGATTCTATTCAGTCTGACACTACACATGCCACTGTCTGGCTTTTGTGTTATGTAGGTTGTGATTCTATTCAGTCTGACACTACACATGCCACTGCCTGGCTTATGTGTTTTGTAGTGTTGTGATTCTATTCAGTCCGACCCTACACATGCCACTGTCTGGCTTTTGTGTTATGTAGTGTTGTGATTCTATTCAGTCTGACACTACACATGCCACTGTCTGGCTTTTGTGTTATGTAGTGTTGTGATTCTATTCAGTCCGACACTACCCATGCCACTGTCTGGCTGATATGTTTTGTAGTGTTGTGATTCTACTGGAATTCAGTCAGAGAGGCTACAAATATCTCAGAGTCAAGAACTTGCAGTAGATAGATGGCTGTCTGAATAACATAAATAAATAAAAAATGTAAAACATACGCAGACACATGGAGCAGAATTTATATGGATATTCCAGACTGACTAGATGTTTACAACCAAAAAACCATGACAGTTGTATGAAATGCAGATGGAGAGGGTTGCACTGATGTCTGTCCCTATCAGTAGTCTGATTTATATCAATCACAAATGGTGCAGTCTCTTGCGGAACTGACTTGTTTGTACCCAGTTTGCATGTCATCTTAATTCTTAAAAAGTCCTGGACATAATTCAACATTTCAATTGTTGTAATGTTTGATATTACCATCTTAACCCATGACTTTCCACTGTCTTTTACCCAATGCTAGCAAATATTTTCTCTTAAGCCATGACTGTCAACTGTCTTTTGTGTTAATCAGTGACTTTCAACTGTCTTCTGGCTTAAGCCGTGACTGTCATCTATCAATGCTAGCAAATGTTTTGTCTTAGGGCATGACTATCATCTGTCAATGCTAGCAAATGTTTTGTCTTAGGGCATGGCCATCAACTGTGTTCTGGCATAACCCGTGACTGTCACGTGTCTTCACCCATGCCCATAGTTTCTTCTTTTATTCTTGCATTGTCAAACTGAAGTCATTAGTTTATGATGAAACAGTTTGAATCTCCTCTAAGCGACATAAATTGAATGCACATAAATTGAACGCGGCCATTGGTTCCAAAGACATTATTCTAACTGAAGGGTGCATCAGATTGCCCTCACTTCTACTGTGTTTCACAGCAGTAACACATTCTTACATTATCTCAAACTCACTTCACTTCACCTTTTCCTCGACTGTTTTGGTTCTGATTTGTTTCATTTGCTCTGTGTTTAACCTTCAGAAATGAGTTACATGTGACCCAGACTTATTAGTGTTAACGAGGCATTGTTTCCCTTTATTGTTGGTTGTCAGATGTTGCCGTAGACTACAGCAGCTGTAGGCTATGGCACTGACACTTGTACAATTTGTCAATGGGTTTGACCTTCCAATAAAGATACAGTTTACAGTAGAGGGAGGATGGAAGGAAGCCAGGTGACCCAGTGGGGTGGTGGAGGGGGGGGGGGGGGTAAATGGACTGAATTCAAAATCAAATGGACATTATTAAATAAAAATATTGTGCCTTATTAATTAACATTTGATATATGATAACACCAAAGTTAGCTTGCAAATTGCATACATTTATATTATAAAACAATATGTGTTTGCATGTTTTGTCCAAGCATATCTCCATCAGTTTCACAAGAATGGGGTGGACATTTTATAGGCATGCTAGTGGGTTAATTAAGAGGTTCATAGATTTTTTTTATTTCACCCCTGGGATCCAACATTTCAAAAGGCTGTACCCAACATTACAATGGTGGAATTTAACATTTTTCTGCATCACCATAAAGATCATAATTCCATGTATAAATATATACATAGACATTTTTAATAGTTTTCACATTATTGCAGTTGACTTTGATTGGTACATTTTCAATGACCAGAATTATGCAAACAATACTTTGGTGTACAAAATTGAAGTCACATTTCAGTGCAATTAATTGCAGGGTGGGTCAGTCACCAATATTTACAGTTTAGAACCACTCCCTAGGATTCCATTTGGAGATATCCATTGGCATAGATGCAGCTGTGTCAGGAAAATGTCTTTTCCCCATGCGAAGTTGTGTAACTCAGCTAGTGCACATGTTATGTTTGTTTCCAGGTGCTTGCTTCCTTGAACCAGTGTGAAAGTGCTTTACATGAAGTGTTCATTCATATTGGTGCACAGTTTCTTGTATTTATGTTTTATGACAGTCTTTATTAAAACAGGCCATTCTTATAAACCATAATGTATGGAATTAATTAAGTGGTTTGGCAAATAGATATTTGTTCTTCACTCATTTATATGAATAAAGTTATTAATGTGTTTTATAACTTAAACATATTTAGCCTGTGCCACCCATCATTGTTTTATTTCAGCCTGCTAGTGCTACTCAATTGCTTTTAATAACATGCTTATTAAATGTAAAGATACTACTGACTAAGACTGCGTACATGATAATATTCACTAAGACTTAGAATTCATGATAATGATAACTTTGTCTACAGGATGATATTGATTGAGACTTTGATTACATAATGGTATTCACTAAGACTTATTACACTGGCTGATTTTGAGTGAAACTTATATCTACCTGATAATATTGAGTTATTGATTGAGCATTTATCTACTGGGTGATATTGAGTAAGACTTTGCTTACATCGAGTTACAGGATGATATTGACTGAGACTGCAAACAGGATGATATTGAACAAGACTTTGCCTACATGATGATATTGAACAAGACTTTGCCTGCAGGATGATATTGACTGAGACTTTGCCTACAGGATGATATTGACTGAGACTTTGCCTGCAGGATGATATGTACTGAGACTTTGTATTCAGGATGATATTAACTGAGACTTTGTCTACAGGATGATATTGTCTGAGACTTTGCCTACAAGATGATATTGACTGAGACTTTGTCTACAGGATGATATTCTCTGAGACTTTGCCTACAAGATGATACTGACTGAGACATTGTCAATAAGATGATAGTGACTGAGATTTTGCATACAGGATGATATTGACTGAGATTTAACCCACATGATGATATTGACTGAGATTTTATCTACATGATGATATTGACTGAGACTTTACCTACATGATGATATTGACTGAGATTTTACCTACATGATGATATTGACCAAGATTTTACCTACATGATGATATTGACTCAGATTTTGCCTACATGATGATATTGACTCAGATTTTGTCTACATGATGATATTGACTGAGACTTTGCCTACATGACGATATTGACTGAGACTTTGCCTACATGATGATATTGACTGAGACTTTGCCTACAGGATGATGCTGACTCGGGCTATCACACGGGCAACAGCACACTGCAGTCGGTGGCAGCAGCGGCTCGCGGCGCAGGTGTTGACGACACCGCACTGTCACGGGAAGAGCTGCGGTGCTGTATTCAGGCCTTCAATGACAACCACCATGGCCTCATCATGACATTGGTCAGTCCTTTGCTAGGCAAATTCTACATTGCATTTAGTGTTTATTATACATTAAAATAAACACAAAAATTACCATAATTACTATTTCTCATTTAATTTGTTCATGATAGCAGAAATTCATAATGTCATCATCGTAGCAATGCGTGGTGGTTGAGTAAAAAGCACGATGGTAAAATGTGGGGCCGGTTTCATGAAGTGTTCATAAAGTTACCCAATTACGTAGCACCACTTATTTGCATAAACTCCTATGTTCGTTTACTGAAAAAGACGCGTAATTCACTGAGATGATCATCTTAGCATTAAGAACGTTCTTAGCTGCTTCTTGAAACCGGCTCCTGTTGTATACTCATAGAGCTAATGGTATCAATCTACAAAAACCTTTATGGGCATTGATTCAGCTACTTCCAAGCAAAAATTTTCTTTGATAATGGAGTAAGCACCATGAACAGTTTCTAGGCAGATACTGGCTCTATACAAGACAAGAGTATTATCTCTAGACAGTGTACCTAGGGCTCTGTGTCACTCACATATAAAGTGCTGCTGCATTCTGCCAGGACCCACAGTTGGAGACATTCCAGGGCTTCATCCGGGTGCACCTGAACCTGATCCGGCCCATCAACATGTCAGTGTCCGGCCGCCCTCCGTCCTTCTACGAGGTGCTCACTCATGAAGGAGAGGCCCAGGAGGAGGAGGAGAAGGAGCACATCACCTCCTTCTACCTACCCAAGAACACCACCAAGGTGGTGCACATCTGCAGGTGAGCACTGGCGGGGGCTTGGGAAGTGAACACTTCAAGTTTGGGAATATTGGAGGTGGGCTTTCTTGAATGAACTCTTAGTGTGGTGGGGGTTTGGGAAATGGATGCAGGAGATTTGTGTGAGTATAGGAATGTGACATTGGTAGTAGGAGTTCCGGGAAGTTATTGTTGCAGGATAGTGTATGCTAGCATGCATAAACATGTAAAAATACATTCGTGCACAAACACACACTTTCCATATACACTGGCAGATAGGAGAAATAGAATGATAGGAATGGGGTATGATCGGGATGGAGAATGATAGGAATGGGGGGGGTGATAGGGATGGAGGAATGACAGTGATGGGGAAATGATAGGGATGAAGGAATGACAGTAATGGGGAAATGATAGGGATGAAGGAATGACAGTAATGGGGAAATGATAGGGATGAAGGAATGACAGTGATGGGGAAATGATAGGGATGAAGGAATGACAGTGATGGGGAAATGATAGGGATAAAAGAATGACAGTGATGAGGAAATGATAGGGATGAAGTAATGACAGTGATGGGGAAATGATAGGGATGAAGGAATGACAGTGATGGGGAAATGATAGGGATGAAGGAATGACAGTGATGAGGAAATGACAGGGATGAAGGAATGACAGTGATGAGGAAATTATAGGGATGAAGGAATGACAGTGATGAGGAAATTATAGGGATGAAGGAATGACAGTGATGAGGAAATGGCAGTGATGAGGAAATGATAGGGATGAAGGAATGACAGTGATGAGGAAATGACAGGGATGAAGGAATGACAGTGATGAGGAAATGATGGGGATGAAGGAATGACAGTGATGGGGAAATTACAGGGATGAAGGAATGACAGTGATGAGGAAATGATAGGGATGAAGGAATGACAGTGATGAGGAAATGATAGGGATGAAGGAATGACAGTGATGAGGAAATGATAGGGATGAAGGAATGACAGTGATGAGGAAATGGCAGGGATGAAGGAATGACAGTGATGAGGAAATGATAGGGATAAAGGAATGACAGTGATGGGGAAATGACAGGGATGAAGGAATGACAGTGATGAGGAAATGATAGGGATGAAGGAATGGCAGTGACGGGGAAATGATAGGGATGAAGACATGACAGTGATGAGGAAACTATAGGGATGAAGGAATGACAGGGATGAAGGAATGACAGTGATGAGGAAATGATAGGGATGAAGGAATGACAGTGATGGGGAAATGATAGGGATGAAGGAATGACAGTGATGAGGAAATGATAGGGATGAAGGAATGTCAGTGATAAGGAAATGATAGGGATGAAGGAATGTCAGTGATGGGGAAATGATAGGGATGAAGGAATGTCAGTGATGGGGAAATGATAGGGATGAAGGAATGACAGTGATGAAATTATAGGGATGAAGGAATGACAGTGATGAGGAAATTATAGGGATGAAGGAATGACAGTGATGAGGAAGTGATAGGGATGAAGGAATGTAAGTAATGGGAAATGATAGGGATGAAATGATAGGGATGAAGGAATGACAGTGATGGGGAAATGACAGGGATGAAGGAATGACAGTGATGAAATGACTAGGGATGAAGGAATGACAGTGATGGGGAAATGACAGGGATGAAGGAATGAAAAGCATGGAGAGGTGCTAGGTAAAAGCTACAGAGCAAGGGTAATTAGATTGGTGGTAAGGAAAGGAGGGGAGGGGTAGGAAGGGGTTGGTAGAGGAGGGAGGCAGATTGATGGGGTGAGTGGCATAGAGGGAAGCGGGCAGATTAGTGGGGAGGCGGAGTTGAAGGCAGGGGATATGGGAAGGGCTGATAGGAATGTACTGTAATGTCTATGTGTGTTGGGACATCTAAAAATAATTAAACTATTAGTCATTATGGTTGGTGTGTTGGTGTGGAGGAAGGAAGTAGACACTCATAGTGCATATTTGGAAGAAGAAACAGCATCCTAGTTAAAGGCCATATCCTGGAATAAAATGTGCTCTCTCCCTTAATAACAAATGGTTGATGGCCTTTCAAATGATGATATTGCCAAAATGTTGAAATATCATATATGAGCATACAACATAAAAAGAACCTTTAAATTTGCCATTTTACGGAAACTGCCAAGCGATGCCGGGTTTGCATTTGTTGCTGAAACGTGACGTCAGTCGTGGTTCCGCCGTGAGTTAGTGCAGCGGCTTCATGCCTGCAGCCCTGTGCAGTCGCGCGGTGTCATGTAAACAACTCGATACAAATGGTGGCTTACTCGAGTAGTTCAGAGAGCGATATCAATTTTGACGCGGATCACGAAACGTTTGATCATATATATTTCAGTGACAGTGAGGATGACATTGCCGAGATCGACAATGTTGATGTTAGTCAGCACGTGTGGTAGCGTATGTAGACATGAACCAGTGAAGAAGCCCCGACAACTGACCGGGCCTACTTGCACAGATTCGCCGGTAACCGATTCGCCTTCGCCTCTGTTGTGTTCTTCGAAGGAACGGCAAATTTCTTTACATCTGACTTACGCCTGAAACCCATATTCCATTGTACGAAGCCTTCGAAGTCGTCAGGCGCAACGAAATGCGAACCACAAATAATGCTAGTTGCCGTAGCATGGGTCCAGTCAGCCCTGCCGTTTCTAACAAAACGTTCCCATTTCTGCCGAGTAACTGGCTCTTTGGGAAATTCGTGCACTGAATAGCCAGTCAGATTCGAATTGTAGCAGTTTCCAACAACACATTTGTTCACCATTTCTGTATGTGAACGAATGTTTACCAGTTCAAATATCCATCAAGGAAATCCAGTCGCCGAGAACGCTTGCGATCCCGGGAATGTTTTCCATAACCGACGTCACGATTCTGCCCCTCGCGGCATTTCCGGAAAACAGACTTTTCGAAGCCTGCACCAAGACAGGTCCCGTTTAATGCCAATTTTATAAATGTTTCAGCAAACGTGTGGTTTCGGGGTTGTCATTATATTGCAGAACACATATGTACATGCATATTTTTATACTTATTAGCAATTTTTGTTCTCCCAGGATATGGCCTTTAAGAGAGTAATGGAGATAGTTGTGAGTTAAAGAGAACGTATCAATGTTGTGTTTCAGTGAGACAACAACGGAGCAGGTGATCCGAGCACTGCTCGCCAAGTACAAGATCACTGACAACCCCCGCAAGTTTGCACTCTATGAGAAGGTTGAAGAGAATGGCAAAGGTATAACACCCTACCCACCAGCCACACACCATTCACCTACCCAACCCCATTCACACAGCTGCAGCCAATGCTGTGTTCCAATGGGCTCATGTTTAGTGTAAATATGACTGTGACCCCCTACGTCACCCAGTTGAATAAATTTATAAGTAGTGAAGTCGGGCAGCTTCTGTACTTTTGAGTTCACCAAGTCGTACTCACGGTAAACATGATGTGATTGAATGCAGCATTAGTCTAACCTCTTGTACAGTGAACTCATTATACACAATTCTGCCGAATTATGAGTTTATTACTAAGTACTTGTTGTTAAATGTGAAGAAGACAAGCTACATTCCTGGTTTAGCCAATGGAAAATGTGTAACTGATGTAAATAATAAAGTGTGTGGTGTTGCAGTGCGGATGCAGCGACTGGTGGATGACAAGTGTCCTCTGCCGCTGTGTCTCAGCTGGACGGCTGCCGGACTCGACACTCACATGTTTGTGCTCCAAGAAAACGACACAGGGGAGATCATTGTGAGTGGCTCCACCTGCTTCCTGGCAATGGCAAATCTCATCCCTTTCTAGTTGTGTTTCTAGTCGGGACAACCACATATAATGTTTTTTTACTATACTACTAAAAATAATAATAAGGTAACTTCTTTTTTGTCTAAATCCTCGGAAACAGAAAATACTCAGGAAGTATTACCTGCCTGTGCAGACTGGACATGGCAGTTGCATCATAATGGGAAAACAAACACTTTTTTTGTTTTTTATTCATATTAAGTTTTTGGTACCTGATTTGATGTGGGAAACTAAGATAGTTGTTGTCAACCAGTGATGTGGCTGTAGTGATGTAAGTATTGTTGTCGTTGTGCAGTGGGAGGCGTTCAGTCTGTCGGAGCTGAACTGATGTTGTTGTGCAGTGGGGGGTGTTCAGTCTGCCGGAGTTCGACTGATGTGCAGTGGGAGGCGTTCAATCTGCCGGAGTTCGACTGATGTTGTTGTGCAGTGGGTGGTGTTCAGTCTACCGGAGCTGGACTGATGTTGTTGTTGTTGTACAGTGGGAGGTGTTCAGTCTGCCGGAGCTGGACTGGTGTTGTTACTTGTGCAGTGGGAGGTGTTCAGTCTCCTAGAACTGGACTGATGTTATTTGTGCAGTGGGAGGAGTTCAGTCTGCCGGAGCTGGACTGATGATGTTGTTGTTGTTGTGCAGTGGGAGGCGTTCAGTGTGCCGGAGCTGAACTGATGATGTTGTAGTGCAGTGGGAGGTGTTCAGTCTGCTGATACTGGACTGATGTTATTTGTGCAGTGGGAGGAGTTCAGTCTGCCGGAGCTGAACTGATGATGTTGTTGTGCAGTGGGAGATGTTCAGTCTGCCAGAGCTGGACTGATGATGTTGTTGTGCAGTGGGAGGCATTCAGTCTGCCGGAGCTGGACTGATGATGTTGTGGTTGTGCAGTGGGAGACATTTAGTCTGTCGGAGCTGGACTGATGATGTTGTTGTCTGTGCAGTGGGAAGCGTTCAGTCTGCCAGAGCTGGAATGATGTTGTTATTGTTGTTGTCTGTGCAGTAGGAGGCATTCAGTCTGCCGGAGCGGGACTGATATTGTTGTTGTTTTGCAGTGGGAGGCATTCAGTCTGCCGGAGCTGGAGAACTTCCTGAAGATCCTGGACCGGGAGGAGGAGGAGTATGCAGAGCAGGTCAAGGCCAAGTACCACTTGCTCAAGCTCCAGATGACACAGCGGCTTAAACAGCTCAACAAGGAGTGCCCCACGGACGACAAACGACAACCAGTGTTTGTATAGGTGACTGAGTCCTAGAGACTGACTGAAGGGGAGGGCATGTACGTGTATAGTGGCTCAGAGGTTGGTTGTCGCAAGTAAAAAGTTGTTACACTGGAACAGTTACACCAGAGCAAGTCAAGACAGATAACTGTGGAAAGGGAGGAGTGTGGGAGAAGGAAAGCGTGAACTCGGCTGTGCCGACTGGAACAATTGTTGTGTCCAAGCTGGTGTTGCCACAGCTGCACCAGTGCACTTCTGCACAAACCTGCTCACTTCACTACGAGTCTAGTTTTGTGTAAGAATGAATCTTTCTGTAAATATATTGTTCACTGTGCCAGAATGGAGCAGTTTATATGTAGCTATTTCGTGATTGTTATGTGCACATAGCTCAGGCAAACTAATTAAACTGCACAGTGAAACTGGGCTTTTGAAGTCGTTATTGTTTGTAATATATGATGTGGGAACCGACGTTTGTGGAAATCCTAGTTATGGGGAGAAAGCTGATTTAATGCCTTTGTCTATAAATACCGGGCCACACTTAATTCATTTGAGAATTGTGCACAAATATGTGTCTAGATCCTACAGTCAATTCGAGGTACGTCTTGTGATGTGTTGCAATAGGTATTGCGTTTTCATTATATAAAACAGCACACAGAAATGTTTTACTGGTGCTTCACATTTTGTTGTAGTCTATACTGTTGATGTTGGTTTGAATTAGAACAGCATCGTTTATTAAATATCTTGCAATTTTCAGGCCAGATCCATCTGTTTCTTGTGAGTAGATTAATTAGTAATACACCTGTACACAGCTGGTGTGATTATTCTTAAAATTAGTTATGTATCGATCATTATGACCCTTTCTTTTGGTTTGAAAGTTTGAGGAATTTGTGTAAAACAATGTATTACTATGGTTGTGTTTGTTATTTTAGAACCATGTTTAATTATAAAGAATTTAAATGAGTTACTTTTGTAAATCTTGAAATGTTAACCAGAAAGAAACATTGTTATGACTGTGACAGTCACTGGGTCAATCTGTAAAAACTTTCAGGTAATCATGACAGATGAACAATTTAAGTACCAATTAGTGTGTAAAATTATTGATTAAAAATGTAATGCGTCAAGAAATCGAATAAAGCATTGTTGCTAAATTGATTACTGTGTCGTAAGTTGTACAAACATTACTGATACTGACAAGTGACATGCAACGTGCAACATGCGGCATGCACAGAGGACTGAGCACATGGGATGAACATAGACACAAGTGAGAAGAAGCTATCTGTTGGATGCACTAGGTCTGTCGGGAATGACTCGGAAATACAGTACATCTGGGGGGATACACTCGGGCCTGGGGTAATAGTAATATTAACTATTACAATATTGAAGTAATGGGTTGAGCAAAAGCTCAATGTAATAGTAAACAATGAACAGTGTAATAGTAATTGACCTATTACTTTTATACTACTATTGAACATTTAAACTGAATTTCAACTACATAACAATTCCACTTGGTTAGGTTGTAGAATCCACTAGTTTCTCCAGGTTTTATGGTTGCTCCCCCATTGGCAACTTCAGCATGGCCCTGGTAAGTTCTACCCTAGAGTTTTATGAGCGTTTACATAGCAATAAACACTGGTACAGTGTGACTGCTGCACTGACTAAAGGAATTAAACTGGGCTTTTACTGCCTTGAAGCCAGTTCTGCCAAGTTGCCAACTACCCTTTTCAAGTAAGCCTACAAGTTTAGAGACTGCCTCCATGCCACCATTCAGCCTAAACTACAGAGGGCATGAAAAACATCCAGATGTATTTGTACTTGAGCCAATAATTAGCTGTCCACCAAGCACCAAGCAGCAGTAGAGCAATGTGGTTTAATTAGACTGTAATATAATCCACCAAGTTATGTGGCATTGACTATTGCTTTTGTTTTTCATTCCAGTAATAATAATAAACATTGTTTATTCACGTTAACCTTATAAACTATACATTTTATCTTCCTAAGGGTCATGATTGTAAAATATTAGAGTACAAGTAAATGTTATAGAAATGCTAAACAAATTATTTAAATAAAATAGTATGTTGCATGATGTAAAATATATATTAACATTTTGAAATTAGAATTGCACAAATAATATTTGTAAAATATGTAGCATAAATAAATAAAATAAAAATGCTGTGTTAAAATGTTCATTACGTTGTTTGTTCCTGTTGTCTAATTAAACACAAAATATGCTCTCTTAAACGCACTTAGAGAGCTGCATTTTATTATTTCTGAATTTAAAGTATTCCATATTTGTGCGCCATTAACAGCTATAGAGTTTTTGAAGATGTTGATCCGTTTTCTGTTTTTGTGATTTCCTGTTCACCATCTCTGAAGCTACGTGACGTTTGTGTTATATCTCGTGGACACAGGTCACGAAAATGCGCCCACAGCTGACGTGGGTTTCTGGTGTGCTCTTCGATGACATGTTGATAGAAGGAAGTTTTTGCAGTCTGGATTATGTTAGTCACCTTGTTTCGCCAAACCTTGTAGTTTTCCCACCTCCCTTGTGACTTGTGTCTATCTCTCTCTTGCATAGTACCAACAATATCTCCTGTGAGCCAGTCTGGCTGCTGTTTTCGCTTTACGTTTCTGTACTTCACTGGCGCATGTTTGTCACACACACACCAACAAAACTTGTTATCCATACATCCTGCGCATCATCTACAGCATGCTTGCCAACATCTGACCATGGCATTTGGTGAAGATCATGCACAGACTTGTCCAGATTAAAGTGTTTATACTGTCGATATGTGATCACAGAGGGAATATCAGTCTTAGTTGAGTTGTGTTTGCATAACATTACCACCAGAAAATGATATGGTATTTAAATGTAAAATGGAACATCTATGTTCTATGTTTAGTTAATGTAGTTAGTAGATTGTACTAAATATGGTATATACATATATTTTGTTGTAAATATTTATGAATTTTTATACTTTATAATACTTCCCCAATGATGATGATTATGAAAGTACTTGACAGACTCAAATATTATTTCAAATACTTTGGGCATGGCTATCAATAAATGGCAAGTTAGATTTTTAGTCCTTTGGGCCGAAGGTCCAACGGACTTATGCCATCATTTCGCGTCCGCCCTGCATCGTTAGCTGCCATATCTTAGAAGCCATTCAGCAACTTTTTCTCTAATTTTGCACAGACGTATCTTAGGGTACAGATACTATGCATGAGAAATCTGTATTTGATTGAATAATTCTAAGGGCCCTGTAGGCCCCCCAACAGGTAAATTTTCACATTTTGCCTATTTTTTCAAACTTATCAGTAACTGTTTCTCTGATTTTGCATAGACATTTCATGTGCCACTACACACAATAAATCTGTATTTGATTGAATCATTCTAAGGGCACACCAGGGCCCCCCAAAAAGCAAAATTTTCCTGCTGTTTCCATACTGCTGTAAGCCTCCTGAAGATGAAATCAATGATGAGTTCTATGAACAGTTGGAGGAGGAAATCAGGACTACACCCCAGCATGATGTGCTCATGGTGGTGGGAGACCTCAATGCAAGAATTGGAGAGGAAAACACAGGACGAGAAAGGGCCATGGGCCCCCAGGGCTTTGGATGCATGAATAACAATGGATCTATGTGTAGAAAATAACTTAGTCATAGGTGGAACTCTATTCAAGCACAGAACCATTCACAAGACCACTTGGAGGTCTCCAGATAACAACACTGTCAGCCAGATCGACCATGTGGTAATTAATCAGAAGTGGACACGATCACTCCAGGATGTCAGAGCCAGACGTGGAGCCGACGTGGGGAGCGATCATGTGCTAGTAGTGGCAATGCTGTCCTTGAAGCTAAGGAAGGCAATGAAGAGGAGAAGAGTGACAGCAGCGATTTGACACAGGAAAGTTAAAGAACCCTAATACAGGAAAAGCTTTCCAGCTGGACTTGCAAAACCGCTTTCACATACTCCAAGAGGAACAAGAATTGAGCATCGACAGTTTAAATCAGGCATTGACAGAAACAAGCAAGAAAGTTTTAGGGTACAGAAGAAAAAAGGAATGGATCAAACCAGACACATGGACAACAATCGATGAAAGAAAAACAACGAAAAAGAATCTAAATGATGCCAAATCCCAACGACTGAAGGCACAGCTACAGACTAGATACTCAGAACTGGACAAAGAAGTGAAAAGGAAAACAAAAGCAGACAAGAGAGCCTTCATCGAAAATCTTGCGGACGAAGCAGAAACAGCAGCAGACACAGAACACGGCTGCACTGTACAAGATAACCAAGACACTGACCGGCGGTTTTTAAACTAACGATGTCCCAGTGAAAGGTGTAACTGGAAATGCTGTCATCGGTGTAGCGGAACAGATCCAAGGAGGGAAAACACACTTCGAGACCATCCTTAACAAAGCAGCACCAAATAATCAAGCAGACATTCCAGAAAGCGAAGAAGACCTTCAGACCAACACAGACCCACCATCTGCTAAAGAAGTGAAGAAAGCTATCAAAACCATGAAGTCAGGGAAAGCACCAGGGTCAGACAGTGTGAGTGCAGAGATGCTGATGGCTGGAGCAGAGGTCACTGCTGGAGCCTTGACAGAGATCTTCAAAGGTATATGAGAGGCGGAAGAAATACCTGGAGACTGGAAGATGGGGCTGATTGTTAAATTACCTAAGAAAAGAGACCTTAGCCATTGCAACAACTGGATAGGGATCACTCTTGTCCATCAGCAGCAGTAAAGTTTTCAGTAGGGTAATCCTTGACAGAATTTCAGCAGCCCTTGACCCACAGTTGCACAAAGAACAGGCAAGGTTTAGGAAAGAAAGATCTTGTGGGATCACATTTTTACACAAAGGCAGATCCTGCAACAGTGCCAGGAATGGAGCACTCCAGTCTATGCAAACTTCGTCAATTTTGAAAAGGTTTTCGACAGTATTCACAGACTCCGGCATTATAGATCCCTCCAAAGATTGTGAGCATAATCAAACTGCTTTATAGCAACTTTAGATCCAAGGTCAACTGCGACCAACACCTCATAGAAGATCAAAACCAGAGTGAAATAAGGATGCATATTATCCCCTTTCCTCTTCTGCCTTAGGATCGACCGGGTCATGAAAGAAACAACACTAGCAGAGAAAAGTGGCATTAAGTGGACCTCCACAGGTACACTAGGTGATCTACACTTTGCAGATGACATATCTCGCTTGTCACACCGCTATGAAGACATCCAAAGAAAAAGTGAGGAACTTGCCAGAAATGCTGGGGAAAATAGGGCTACAGAAAATAGGGCTACAGATGAACACCAACAAAACAAAGGCGCTGCGAAATGACAGCCAAACAATAGACCCAATCACAATTGGCGGAAGACATTGAAGAAGTGACCGAGTTCACCTACCTTGGGGCCAAGGTAACAACAGATGGAAACTCGGAGTATGAGGTCAAGGCAAGGATCAGCAAGGCAAGAGGGGCATTTACAGCACTTAAGAACATCTGGAAAACCAATAAGATCAGCAACAGAACCAACATTTTTCTGTTCAAGAGCAACGTCCTGAGTGTGCTGTTATATGCGGCGGAATCATGGAAGGTCTCCAAAGGCATATGCCAGATGCTGGAAGTGTTTCAAAACAAGTGTCTCAGGAGGATTCTACAAATCTACTGGCCAAATAAAATCTCTAACACGGAATTCCACGAAAGGACAGACATGCAGCCCATCTCTCTTGAAGTTAAATGCCGCAGATGGAGATGGATCGTACACGTCTGCAGAAAGACCCCGACATCCATTCCAAGAGTGGCCATGCGCTGAACCCCTGGTGGCAAGAGAGTGAGGGGAAGACCCAAGGAGACATGGAGGAGATCAGTGGAGCGGGAGATGAAGACACTCGGGTGGAGCTGGGGCCAAGTAACGAAGCTGGCAGCAGACAGACAACATTGGCATTCTTTGGTGTTGGCCTTGTGTGAATCCACACAAAGAAGAGTAAGTAAGCCTCCTGCAGCCACTGATCTCTGTTTATAACTGGATCATGGACTTTGCACTGATCACTGAGGTGGCTGAATGGTGTGGCCAGCTGTAAACCTGTATATTGGACTACCAGGTAGCCTTGGCTCACTGCCTGCCATTGTCCCAGTGTCAAACAGAATGCCTCCATGTGGGCTGTAACTATGTGTAATGGGAATCCCTACTGCAATGGCAGAACCTGAGAAACTTCAAAACAGCAATAGGCATAATTATCAATGCAATGTAACGATATGATCTAGGATTAAGAAAATTACTTAGATATAAAATAATATATAAAATAAATAGGTATACTCAAAAAGGTTCAAGCATATTTAGCCAAAATTATAAGCAATATCATTAAGATGTTTTACTATACATATTGCAGCTATTACTTGACTCCAACTCAGTCAGTATTATCAAAAAGAATAGATTTTATTCTTTTTGGTATTATGTCATTAATTGCTACTGTTTTTAAGTCAAAATGCATGCTATGTATGTACCTTGTGAACAAACAAAGTTTTATTATAGTTCAACTCTTTCTTCTTACCATTCTGTGGGAGGGTGGTATGGGCAAAATGAGAACAGAAAATGTGTGCATATTTTCTTAAACAACCTTTAACTGTGCTACATGCGAGATTGCAGCTCACCGACTCTCCTGCAAGGTTTCTACAACCACTGGTTTTATTCACCTGTCTTGTTTAACTTCTTGAGACTGAGTTGTACTTATTCTATTTATGTATACTGTACATTATACCATAACATATTCCGATGAAAAATGTAATAGTAATTGCTTCAAATGTGATAGTAATAGGAAAAATTCAGCATGTAATAGGAAGGAAACAAAATAATAGTAATAGATTACATTGCAATGTAATCGACCCCAGGCCTGGATACACTACCTATCATGATGCATACTGTTCGGATACACGACCTCTGTCGAAATGCACTACAGAGTGTACCTCTGTCGAGATATTTTGGTATATGCCGATGGGATACCTGTGTGACAGCAAACAGACTACAAGACACATATCCAACACACAATTTGTATTCATTTGTACAATATACATCACTTATTCACACACAACTAACTATACTAACCACATAAACATTCATGCATAAATAAATGGCACTTTCAAATATATTACCATAAAGATAGACACAGATACTTTATTGCCTGTACATAACAGAAATGGTAAGATACCTGTTAATGGTGTCTGTACAAATGACAATGAACCACAGAAAAGCAGCATTTACAAATCGGACTGCCATATCAATATATTTTATCCACAAAGGACTACCCTGGTAGTTTAAAAACATCTTGTGAAATGACACTACCAATCAAACTTATTAAACAAACAGATACTGAATTCGTCATCCTGATGAGAACCTACAGGCAGTGAATGTAATGTGACATTGCCAGTGAAATGTTTGTGCTGTTTGCATTGCACCCAGACACCATTTACCCAGGTTCTGTGTGCACACCTTACCTTACGGCTACAAACCAACAGTTGTTTGGCATGCCTTGTGATTACACCCTAAACAAGATGTAATGCGTGTACATAATAAACAATATTGTACAACTATGTAGACAGTTTACTAATAATAACAGTTTCATGACATCTTGCAATGGGAAACTATATGCCACCTTCATGGTTTAACAGTCATCGATTCTCTGACATTCTTACACCCTTTACAGTTTCCTTTGGTATTATGGTGCATGGCTCACATTTGTCAAATGTCATGTGGATTGGAGAACAAATCTGCAGTTACAAACATGCCTGAAGATAAGAGGATATTTTAATTATGTCAACATAATCCCAAGTTGCGTAAATAGCTCCTTGTGTAGTTTAGCATGACGACAAAATAGTGTGTTCAAGATGTGTTTTCTGCCTCACCCATCTTACAGGCATATTCATCATCTTAATTTTTTAAAGAAAATCAGGTTTGCCACATTTATAATTCACGTTTTTTACCTCACATTCTCAAAAACATTTATAAGCCTTATTTATTTTGGGTACAAGGAAATATATGTATTACAATAAATAATTGTACTCACCATAATACGCTAATAACATTATTATATAATACTAAAAAAGAACCGCAAGTTTTTCTTGTAAGTCAAATCATTTATCTGTGAACTGATAACTTCAGTATTGTGTGTAAGAAGTGTTCAGTAAAGTATGTGACCTCCTTTAGTAGTAATGCAAGCCTGGATTCTGCTTCACATTAACCATGAGTTGGTGTAATCTGATGGGTGTTGGTCGGCAGTTTTTGTCACGGATGAGGCCATCTCAGCGGTAAATCCCAGGCATGTTCGATGGGAGACATGTCTGGAATAAAGGTAGGACATGATAGTCTAAACACGACTGGTGCTGCAGGTATGTTTGCACAATCCGTTCAACCTGTGATCTAATTGTCATGCTGCATAACTGCTGCATCCAAGTACCATTCCCCACATCATCAGTACACTTGTAAAATCCGTTAATACCAAGTAACGTTGGTTTCCTGCCTACTGGAGTGTCCACTTACCGAATAATTTAAAGGGCAACTGTCTTTCACCTCTACATTACTACATATATCACATAATGATTTACTGTAATCTGCCTTTTATTGGAAACCGATCAAGCATAACAAATTATTCTCAGTACATGACCTCATTTGAGTAAATATGCTACAGCACAGTTAGAATAATGCACACAATTTGTCAGATAGAATAATTAAGAGCCACCAAAGCAACTTGTGTTTCTTTTTTTGACTAATATCGTTGTCAGGAATGTCAAGGTATGTCAGAAGATGTAATCAACCAGTTTCATGACCTAAAACCTTACTTGATTTCTCAATATATCTATAAATCTGGCTGAAGAATATCTTAGCTACAATGTAGTAACTTTTCCAATCTCTCCCAAGCTCTCACTTGTTCAGAGTCGAGTAACTCAGAGAGCAAGTAAGTACATCATTTATCCTGGGTGGATTAACTCCAACAGCAAATGAGTACATCACTCTGGGTGGAGTAACTCTGATGTAGTGAATACACCATTAATCCTGGGTGGAGTATCTCCGACAGCAAGCGAGTACATCACCCTGGGCGGAGTAACTCTGATGTAGTGAATACAACATTTACCCTGGGTGGAATAACTCCGATAACAAATTAATACATTACGTTTTTTCCATAATTATTTTGGAAAGATCTTTTTAAGAAAAAATCTTTCAGAATTATTTTCCAGGAACAGAATAGTTCTCAGCAGAATGTTTTTTTTATTATGATCCCTTTAGCACTGATTCTGTGTGTGTCTTAGTTGTAACATGCAGGTAATGTGCCAATGTCTAATTCATAGATGTCTTCCATCATGTCCAGTCTGTCTGTCTATCTACAGATCTGACTGGGGTGTCAGCTTTTTGTCACCTCACACATGATGATGGGAAAATCGACACTGAGTCTTGGGTGGGGCAGTTCAATTTCGCCCTGAAACAATGTCAACACTTTGCATCATAAATACACAATTGCTAGGATATTTTGCATTCCCATACAACAAAAAGTAAATTAATACTTTACAAAATCATTTCATCATAATGTATATAATCTTTATGAAAACAGGTTGTAATTATGTTATATATGATATCAAACTTAACATTTCTGATCACATTTCGCTAAAACAGAAAACAACATAAAAACTTAATAAACACATTAATAGTAAAATACTAATGACTAATAAATTATAATAATATATTATATAATATACGATTAAAATAATAGTAGTAAGTATTATGATAACTGCAGTGAATGGAGGGGTGCGTATCATACAAAACCAGACATTAAAAGCATGTGTGAAATAATACATTTTATTTGTTAACATGTATTAAAAGCATAAATAATTATTACTTAGCATACCTCTGGTCTCAGGTTTGCGTAGCTGCGTCGCATGGTGGTTCTGTGAGTATTGTGGCTGATTTTAACCTCCTCATAGAATTCATGCGCGAGGTCACCATCCTCATCAAAGTACATGGAGCTGCAACAGTGACACAATAAGTACCATGACAAGAAGTTTGTTTCCAACGACACAGAAATAACTTCTTTGTAACTGTAGAGTTCACAATACGTCAATCATAATCATGACTTTAGTCTTTGCCATTGATAATACTAAACTGAGCTAAATTGAGCTTTCATTGAACATATAACTGTCAGTTAGCATTTACAATTTCACATAGTCATATGCTAGTAAGTACTGTTGAACAACTGTTTTAAACCTTCAACCCTACATCAAAACAATTGTTTAACAGTGATCTAGACATAGTTATATCAATTTGCACAAAAAATAGATGCTTAAATACTTTGTAATGTATTGTATTTATTCAGCTTCCAACAGGTCCAGTGGACCCAGTAAGGACATAAAAACCACACAATATAAACATCAAATATACCAGGCAAAAATCTGTTATACATATTCTTTTTTGTGAATTGAAGTTCTAAAGGTTTCAGCTCCTGAAAATATATTATAAGTTGGATCGTTTAAATACAATGTGTTGAAAGTAGTCATACATCTATTCAAAACGGAGTGTTTTCTAATGTTTATGGGCAACAGTATTGAAAATTAGTTTCTACCAACTGAAATTCATGACGCATGCACTGCATCAATTAGTATGTCCAGCACTCATAGACCTATACATATCTCACACATAAAACTTAATATTGAGTTAATATAGTCTATATGTAACATGTACAGGTGTATATATTACAGACAATCAGTTTAGCCCTGCACCCTGATTTAACCATTAACACGGTAAACTACAGTCACCATACATAAACTTTAAAATATAGTCTATGTAAACATATACAGGATCTACGTATACACAGTGCCTGATCTTTTAGTGATTCGTGTGACACGTTCTGGCCTTAGAATGATTTACACAACACAAATAGGATGTACAAATTTTTTTATGCATGCATATTTTATGAGATTTGGATTTTGTCAATCTATTTTTGTATTTTCTAACAATTGGTTTGCACGAGAGACCATGACAATGAACACATATTACAGAAGAATTTGTTCATATTTTTGCAAAAATGCCCTAAGACTAGGACATTCAATTTCTACTCCACCAGTATATCATATATAGGTTCCTGTAATGTCTTGTAATCATCATTAGGTCTGTTTGAGCAATGCGGCATCACCGAATGGGCATCATTCTACACAATGTTAAGAATTAAAAGCGCGTATTGCAATGTATGGTATGTACGTCCTGTATTATTAAGCAATATGTATTTTTGTGTTTTAATATATAAATAAAAACGATCTCTTAATTTGTATGGAAGTCAAGTGTTATTGTTTTGTGAAAACACTGTTATCGCTCAATAGATACCATTCCCAAATTTGTTTGCAGATTTTGTTTTATTGCATAACCTGTTTAATTGCATACATTAACTGAGCAAATGGTGTATACATGTATATAAGTGGGATCGACTATAGTTTTTATCCATGAGCCTAATTATGAGGAAATGTCAAACGGGTAAAAAAACCAGTAATGCCAATGGAGCATAATTTGTTGTGACTAAGTATAACCAATATATACAAATTACAATTATGGGTTACCCAATTATGTGGGATTGACTGTATGTTTGTTGCGACCACCACTAGTCAGTACCTAACCAACCTACCTTCGGCGTTTATACACGAATGGTGTGACGGCCGAGTTATCAAAACCAACAGCCTTCCTCTTTTTCGACTCACACTCGGAGCCCCAGCCAGAAAATGGCGACACCACTTTCTTTGCCAAATTAGAGCTTGTTTGTCCCATTTCGGAAAGAGCCGCCCGGGATATTTCATAACACGATTGTCATCAGCTTGGCGAATGCAAGAACTGTTATCGTGACATTTGGCGAATTTAAACACGACATGAGTACAGTCATAACTTGACAAGACAACCGACAGACAAGTCAGTACTCGGAAAGAAATCGAGTGTCAGTGTCACAGTGTCAGCAAGCGACGGAGGCCCGTTTACGAACTTCCATATAGTTATTTACTCTATTACCAATCCTACTTGCCCAGAAATACGTGAAATGTTATACGAATATATGACTGTAATTGTAAACACCTTCACAGGAGTTATATATCTCGAGAACTGTCAGTTTTTATCAGTGGTTAATGACTGAAAATCCGACTTCGAGTCGGAAGTGCATCAAAAAAGGTAAAACATAGTGTATAAATATACTTTCGAGGCATCAAATCCGTTATAATGGTTGCGCCGAAGTCAGGGCGTTTCTTACTAACCGTTCCATTATTATAATACCTGGTCTCATGGTAAAATAATATATGCCTAAGTAAAGGATTACCGCAATTTTAGTACTACTCATATATAATTATATAAAAAATGCCGTTTTCAATTCAATTTAATTACTTTATTCCGGAATATTACATCCATATGAAATGTAGACCAGACTATGAGTATGACTGATGACTGTTAATATAATTTTAGCATTTTTCGCCAGTGACGACACAGTGGTGATATGTATAATGTATCACTATTCATAATACTCTGTAGTATTGCACTGCCCGATTTAGCTACACATTTCATAAAACTATACACATTTTTTCTAATCAACATTTTGCAGGTGAGAAAACCTCGTGATACTCATATAACTAGCACTACAATCTCTAGGTTCATTGCACAACAATCTAAATACATTATTGTATGCTACGCACAGTTTTCTAATTTATTCTGCTCTATAATTCCACCTTAGCTGACATGTATATAGCGAAGTACAATAGGATTTGAACAGATTACACTTGACAGAATCTATACAAATACAGAATTTTCGGATCAGGGCATTACCCAAAGCATAAATTTTCTTGTATTGCCTAGCCATGTCATCATTGTCACTGAGATCTTCTGTGATAATATGCCCAAGATATTTGCATTTATTAACCCTAGCCAGTGTTCCACCATGTAATACAAAGTTTGGAAGGTGTATATCCTTGAACCTTTTACAGCAAAAAATCATAACATTACTTTTGTCACTATTGTATTTAATATCGTGTTCTATTCCATATTCTGAACAAACAATTAGTAATATTTATAAACCCATAGATGAGGGAGCCAAGAGCACTAAATCATCAGCATACAACAAATGGTTAATTAATGACTCACCTATTATACAACCAGCATTTACTTTATTTAGTTTTTTTACTGAGATCATCCATATAAACACAGAAAAGATACGGAGAAAGAATTCCTCCTTGACGCACCCCATTACTAACAGAAAAACTGTCGGACATGATATTCTTCCAACGTACATACGTTTTTTGAGTAGCATACCAAAATATAAAAATTCTAACTATATACATAGGTACACCCCGATTGATGAGTTTCTCAAACAGAATATAATGATTGACAAGATCAAACGCTTTGGACGCATCCAGAAAACATGAATACACATTACTATTCAAGCTCCGATATTTCAGAACAGCCTCTTTGAAGGCAAATGCTGCATTCGATGGATATATTTGTTGTAACCAGCATATATATGTTAACACAAGTTTCATATTTATGGTATAAAATCACCTTATTGAATAATTTTAAATCTTAAATGTATTTTATGATAGCAATTGGAAACTAAGATATGGACATTACTTATGCCCTTTTCTCCACGCGGAGCATAGCTAGGCCATCGACGACGACTCTCCAGTGCACACGACTTTGAGCAATCTTTTCTATTTCTTTCCTGGTGTAGCCACTCCTTCGTACTTCTGCAGTCGTGTCCCTTTGCCAGGTGTTTTTGGCCTACTTTGCCTTCTTTTTCCTTGACGATTCCACGTCAGAGACTGTCTTGTGATGTTTGTTGTTGGCTTTCTCAGTGTGTGTCCAATCCAACCCCAACTTTCTCCTCAGGATCTGCTTGGCGACAGGTTCTTGGCTAGTCCTTTCTCATCCTAGCTCATCGTTTCTGATTTTGTCTTGCCATTTTATGCGTAAAATTCTTCGCAGATGTTGGTTAAGGAAAGTCTGGATTTTGCCATGTGTTGTTTTTTTTATTCTCCATGTTTCAGAGCCATACAACAATACTGATTTTACATTGGAGTTAAAAATCCTGATTTTTGTTGGTTTTTATTTTTGTGGAGTTCCAGGTGTTTTTTAGTATCCGGAATGCTGTCCGTGCCTTGCCCACTCTTGCAGCAACATCTGCCTCTGTACCACCTTGTTTGTCTATCATGCTCCCTAAGTAGGTAAATGAATCCACTTCCTCAAGGGGGCTCTCCGCCTGCTATAACTGGACAGTCATTCCTACTCTGTATAAGATATGCACATTACTGCACACAAACAGATTTTAATTTGTTTATCATGGATCAATGCATGTTCTACAATTTAATGGGTTGCATAAATTTGAAAATGGTATCCTTTTGACTAAAATCTATTTAAGAAGGTTCAGCTGTTAGAGAAAATGATAACATTTTGTACAGGTGTCTACTGGAAATATATTGAGTGCCCCCCCCCCTCCTCATGTTAAAACAAGCATGCTCCCAAATACACCAAACACAATCCACACAAATAGTTTATTTTGTTATACTCTACCTCCTTTTGGAATACACATCATCCCATATCCATGAAAAAAGCACAGCTGATCAATTTTATGCATTTTTTTATTTAAAGTTTGTTGTCAAAAGCTCACATCACATTTGGTCACAGGACATTTATTCATAGGATATTTGCTCACAAGGCACTTGCTTGGGGTCAAAGTAAACTGTTAATACTATACATAAAACATAAGTCTTACATGGCTTCTCTGCACCACTACCAAATGTTATCATGAAAATTAGTATACTCCACAGTCTCCACTGCTATCCCAGGAGAATCCGGGTTCCATGCTAGATGCTTTGCCAGATAACTTGATTTTCATTTACAATAATAGTAATACCAGCAGGTATACATGCATGCCTAGTGACTTGTTCATTTTATTGTCAATATTCGCCATTGTATATAAGCGGGTGCCTACGTTTTCATCTTTGTACATAGCTCATATTATGCAATATACATACATCAGTGATGCTTTGTTTCTACATAGATTTTGACCAAATGAATCCCTTACTTGTTAAATGCATAACTGGATTTGTGTATGTGAATAACTGGTAAATAAAAAGTGAGAACTGGTAACAGGAAATTATGGCAAGCCCAGGCCACCATTAACCCTTGAGTATCTTGTTCAAGACTTTCAACACATATTAATTAATCAAATGAAACAGTGACAACAACAAGGAATTTGGTTGGTTCTCAGAGATTCTGCTTCAGTAGCCGAATGAGTGCAGTGTGATACTGAAGATACCAAGCTTTGTACAAACTGTAATATGTGCTACAATGGCATGTGATACTGAAGATACCAAGCTTTGTACAAACTGTAATATGTGCTACAATGGCATGTGATACTGAAGATACCAAGCTTTGTACATACTGTAATATGTGCTTTAATGGCGTGTGATACTGAAGATACCAAGTTTTGTACAAACTGTAATATGTGCTACAATGGCATGTGATACTGAAGATACCAAGCTTTGTACAAAGTGTAATATGTGCTACAATGGCATGTGATACTGAAGATACCAAGCTTTGTACATACTGTAATATGTGCTTTAATGGCGTGTGATACTGAAGATACCAAGTTTTGTACAAACTGTAATATGTGCTACAATGGCGTGTGATACTGAAGATACCAAGTTTTGTACAAAGTGTAATATGTGCTACAATGGCATGTGATACTGAAGATACCAAGCTTTGTACATACTGTAATATGTGCTATAATGGCATGTGATACTGAAGATACCAAGCTTTGTACAAACTGTAATATGTGCTATAATGGCATGTGATACTGAAGATACCAAGCTTTGTACAAACTGTAATATGTGCTATAATGGCGTGTGATACTGAAGATACCAAGCTTTGTACAAACTGTAATATGTGCTATAATGGCGTGTGATACTGAAGATACCAAGCTTTGTACAAACTGTAGTATGCGCTATAACAACACAAAATGTGTGGTGCATTGCAGTTTATGATTGATGTTGACATGTCATAACTCTGAGATGGGTTGAATGTTGAGCAGAGCGAGACCGTCATGCATGACTTGTTCCACAGCGTGAAGCAGATGGATGCGGGCATACACAGCCGGCAACAACTTGGGCTGGGGCTTCTGGAACCAGCCAAAGCATCAATATGAACTCATGTCATCTGAATGTATATCACACCGAAAAAGGAGTACTGCAACTTTTATAGTGCACCATTCAGTCATTTAGTACTCTACATCTGACTCTCTCAGGCTCACTGACAGACCCACTCACCATTCAGTTGTTTAGTACTCTACATCTGACTCCCTCACTGACAGACCCACTCACCATTCAGTCATTAAGTACTCTATATCTGACTCCCCTAATGACAGACCCACTCAAAGGATTTCTTTTTGAAGCATTCAGACAATTACTGCATAACATATTCTTATAGTCAAAATGCAGTCAAGTGAGGGAGGTAGGGTGTGAGGGGGGTAGAGAGTGAGGGAGGTAGAGAGTGAGGGAGGTAGGGTGTGAGGGAGGTAGAGAGTGAGGGAGGTAGAGAGTGAGGGAGGTAGGGTGTGAGGGAGGTAGAGAGTGAGAGAGGTAGAGTGAGGGAGGTAAGGAGTGAGGGAGGTAGAGAGTGAGGGAGGTAAGGAGTGAGGGAGGTAGAGAGTGAGGGATGCAGGGTGTGAGTGAGGTAGAGATCTAGAGAGTGAGAGAGGTAGAGTGAGGGAGGTAAGGAGTGAGGGTGGTAGAGAGGGTGGGAGGGAGGGAGGGAGGGTGTGAGAGAGGGTGGGAGAGGGAGGGAGCGAGAGAGGGAGGGAAGGAGGGATATGATGATGTACTTACGGCCAATACCCGGACCCGGTTGTAGTAGGAGCTGAGGTCACGACAGAGGTCATGGAGAAAGTGACAAATCTACAACATATAATAACTACCACACTGACTGCATACAAGATGCAACATATCAACAATAACCAAACTAACTCCAGTTACATTTAGTAGTGATCACTTCAGAGGTAATATCCACAAACTACTGCAGGATTCATAGTCAGGTTAGAGCTGGGTAGTTGCAGAACTTACAAAATATCTCTGAATTTAGTTGCGAGATTGCGAAAAGAAATTTATACACCTGTTATTACCAGACATGCATGTTTCCTTGAGACCATACTGAGGAATACTGATGACTGAGATATGATGCAGAACAGAACAGAAGTGGATTTATTTATCCAGACTGTACATCCAATAATAATATGACAAATTATAATATAAAAGCGTGTACAATGAGGATGATGAAGACTCCCACTAAGACTAGAAAAGAAGTCGCTTCCGTGGGAGCCACACAGTGTATAATTATAGTTCAGTTTCTGTTGAAAGAAAAAAAACATGTCTATTATCTAAGACATAAGCAGTAACATAAAATAAGATACATTGTCAGTGAAAAAACCAAGATATTTTATTATAAGATGTATGTTAATAGAATGTGGTGCGGTAAGCAGTATTTTATGGTGTTTGGGTGTGGGTGACATCATTGTGGTTGACTGCGTGTATACATGCAGACATAACAGTTAATGTTTGTGCACGTGTTGTAGTTATGAATGAAATGGTTCTTAGCATAGTTTAAAAAACCATGCAAACTGTGTGTACACAGTTTAGGTAGCACACTAAGGGAAGTGTAGTTAATTGTGTTTGGTAAACTGTATTTAAGACATAGTTTTGCAAATGAGTTATTTGTACCGTAAATGTGAATTTTGTGTTGGTTTCGTGTATTGTGACCATGAATCATGGTATTTGTAGCTATTTTCCAACTTAGGAGATGAGCAGGTAATTTGTTATGTATAAATTTATAGTAAAATTTTAATTCTTGAAGGGCTAAAATATCATTTACTTTTAGTAAGTTTAATTTTGGGAATAACGGGTCAGTGTGAGCATAAAAATGACTCAAAGTTATTATGTGTATAGCCCTTTTCTGAAGTTGATTAATTCTTTGAGATTGGTACACCCATGTTGTTAAACAGTAAGTTATGTGTGGTATTAATAATGTATTATACAATATTATTTTATTCTCATTGGCAGAATTTGTTTGTCTATTTAGTATACTGATTATTCTGTAACATTTGTTTGATACATTTTCAGAGTGTTTTTTCCAGTTTAGATGTGTATCCAAAGTTAATCCCAGGAAATTAACACTGTCAACTTTTGTAATTATACTATTATTGATTTTAGGAATAGGTGTTTTAAATGTTTTTTTGGTGTGTGGAAAACTATGAATTTAGATTTAGTTACGTTAAGAGAAAGTTTATTTTTTTCTAGCCATTCATTAATTTTCTGGAGTTCTTCATTAATCAATGTTTCAGCATCATCAGTGTGTGAGATTGTGAAATTGCTCATTGTACTCACCAAAGTAGTGTCGTCTGCATAGGATATAAAATTGAACATTTGGCTCGCTTGAGAAAAGTCATTAATATAAATAATAAACAGAATTGGTCCAAGAATGGAGCCTTGGGGTACTCCGGTTTCTATAGATAAGATATCAGATTTTACATTTCTACAAATTGTGTTCTATTTGATAGAAAACTTTCATAAAGTTTCAGAGACAACCCTTCAATGCCGTAATGTTTTAATTTATAAAGTAATGTATTGTGGTCTAAGGTATCAAATGCTTTAGAGAGATCAAGAAATATGCTGACAGGTACCTCATTATTATCCATGTAAGTTGTTATTCGGTTTACAAGGTCTAATGCAGCATATTCCGTCGGGTGTCCAGAACGAAAGCCATACTGGGATTTCGAAAAAAGGTTGTTACTTTCAAAATAGGAAGATAGTTGATTACCCATAATTGTTTCCAATACTTTAGATATAGCAGGCAGGAGAGAAATTGGTCTATAGTTGTTGATTATTGATGGGTCACCGTTTTTAAATAACGGAATAACTTTGGCCACATTAAATTTTTCAGGAAATATTGCCGTATTAAAAACTTGATTTATAAGTAGCGTTAAAGATTGTATTATCTTAGGTGCGATTTGTTTTAGCAAATTGGTTGAAATGAAATCAGACCCGGTACTATTTTTAGGCGGAAGGTTATCTATTGTTTTTTGTACAATTAGTTCGTCAACGTTGTTAAGTACAAATTTGCACTTAAAATGTTTATCAAAGTAATGCCTAAAATCATTGTCACCTAAATATGTTATGTTATTAACCAGTTTTCTGCCGATATTTGTAAAGAAGGCGTTAAATGCGTTAGCTATATCTAGAGTGTTTGTAGTTTCTGTATTATTTATACTGAATGATTCAGGAAAACTATTCTTCTTGTTTTTTCTTGAAATAATTTCATTTATAGTTTTCCACATGTTTCTGATATCAGATTTATACTTAGCGAAAGTTGACGCAAAATAATGTTGTTTGGATTCACGTAAGCTTCTCTTTAATATGGGACCATAAGTTTTTTAATTAATATGCATAATTTCGTATTCCCTTGAATTGGGATTTGTAAGTTTCATTCTCTTATATAATTTATCTCGAAACTTTATGGATTTTAGCAGACCCGTGGTAATCCATTTAGATTTTTTGTGTTTGTATTTATTAAACTTAACTAATTTAGTTTCCATATGCTTGTTCTTGGCCATTTCAGTTACTTTTAATATAATGTTGTAGCTTAGATTAGGGTCTGTCTTCAATTTTTTTTCAAGTAAGTTGTACAAATCAGACGAATTAATGTCATTTATTATATTTTGAGTGGCTTTATCGTTTATTGTGTTAATTTTAATCCATCTAGGGTTTGGTGGATTTACTATCGACATTTCTGAGAGAATAAAGGATGGAAGGTGATCGGATATCTTATTTATTAATATACCAGATGTATTTATGGATATAGAACTGACTTTTACAGAAAATATTGTCAATTAATGTGCCATTTGAGCGTGATAATCTTGTGGGAAGTGTAATTTGTGGAAATAGACTGTGAGATGTCAACAGATCGAAGAATTCACTGCAAATTGGTATTTCGTTTATCTTGAGGAGATTAAGATTGAAGTCTCCGGCATTGCTAATGTTTGTGTTCGATTGTTCTATTGACAAGATAAGAGTGGTGAATTCATTAATAAATTGCCTGACATGTTCTCTTATCATACTCGGAGGTCTGTATATGTTGCCAATAGTAATTGGTTTTGATAAACCACCTCCAGTTACATTAATAATTAGTCCCTCCCAATGTTCGTATGTATTTATGTTTAATTTTACGAATATGTTGGAATCTTTTGTCAATATATGTGATTAAGCCACCTTTGTTACTGCTACTCTTTCCTTGAGCAATAGAAGCGTATCAAGGTAGTTGTATATTTGCTAAGTCGGTTATGTTGGATATCCAACATTCTTGTAGACAAATTACACTAAATTTAGAATTTATGTCCTGTAGTGAGCTGACAAATGAAACTAGTTCATCAAATTTAGAATTTATAGATTGAATGTTTTAAGCTGAGTATTGAAAATTGTCCATTTTTATCATCAGCAAGTATCTTAAAGTGATCTATGTCGTAATACGATGAATGTTTTATGACTTGCAGTTCATTGTTATCAATATTTAATGTGTTAATTAAATTGTTGTTGTCAATACCACCCAAGTGTGAAAGAAAACTGCGATCAAACTGTTTTGTCATTAATTGGTAGATTAATGCCATTCCCCAATACCACGCATGCAGGAAACTCTGACCATTTGCTAAACAGCATCTGCTCGGAAAGAGCTAAAGTACAGCATCTGAAGTCATGATACCCTTTCAACAGCCACGCACACAAACTTATTAAATGTGAAACAACAGCACACTGGATATCAGCAAAATGCAGAGGAGTGGCTGTCAAAACCAACCTCCCTACATAGGTTCATTCCAGAAACATCTGTGCACTCTGCTGGTTTCGACCTCCCACGAAAGGCATGGACAAAGCTGAACCATCTGCGAGCAGTAGTTGGAAGATTCAAAGCATCTGTGTCTAGTTGGAGACTGTGTGAAAGTGTTGCATGTGAATGTGGTGTGGACCAACAATCAGCAGACCACATTATCAGCCACTGCACTCTCTACGGTGCTCCAAATAGAGAGACTGGCATCGCCGAGCTGGACTTGGCGACCCGGGAGTGGCTGCTCAACAACACATTGCAAGTCCAGGCTGTAGGCACATACGAGATGGAGTTTGTCTTTAATTTGATTCTCCTAACATGTAAAATAATGCAATGTGACCTACAAATTTGTAGTTTTTAAGGAAATGTGTGTCAATTGCAACTATGCATCATCATGTACGCTAGACAACAGCCGAATGCTGAAAATTATTTCAAATGTTTGGCTGCCTGATGTGAACTCACCTTGTGACTCTGAATATCAGCCTTCAGTTGGTTTGGTGTGATGCTGGAGATGGTTTCCATGACAACTGATGGTAAGCTCAAGACATAGTTGAACAATAATGTCCATTCAACCTACAAATGGAACAAGAGCTATTCACTACACAAAAGCTGTCATCTGTCCATCCACATATATTACTGCATGCAGTGGTGACCCAATGTCCAGTGTGCACACACGGATGGGGGGAAGACGGGGTAATTTTCTCATTATTTCTTGACACACTGCCACTTGTGAGATATTTATTCAGCTAATGAATGTCGGTACAGTGTGATAAGGACTTGTTCTTTACCTCATCAGTCAATACGCCAAAGTCCACATCCTTCACATCAGGCAGGGCAGGGTAGGTGCCTATAAAAAACAATGTTAACTTTATTTATTACTGATGCTTGTGGTTGGACAAATTTACACAAAACACACTTTCATCACATGCCACATACCCGATTCTCACACACCCCATACCTCAGACAACTGTAGAAATCTAGCAATAGTTGACAATGTAGTTAGCTTACATACCCTGACTGACCGCCATGTCAAAGTTCGCTAAGAGTGACACAAGGCGGGCGTAGTTGTACATGACAAACACTCCAGGAAGATGCTGTATTTCGTACACATTGTCACATCCACCAAGCTTCACCTGTTCAAACAGATACCAAAACTGTGATATGCAATAGGAAGAAAGAGCAATGATACTTCAACAGAACTTCTGTCACCATGCAGGAAATGAACAAAGTACTTTTGTTAATCAGATATCAAACTACCAATGTGAAGTGGGACGGTGTTGCCTATAAACAGTGCTAGCCTAATGTTCTTGCCAACCGGCTGTGGCCTCACTGAAGCATGTTTCACACCTCAGTCACACTGAGATTATTACAGACCATTGTATCTTGTATGAGAACCAGGCCAAGTTTATCTAGTCACCAAAGCACTGTATAAATGGATATCATAACTTGTTTAGACATTATAGGCAACATTTTGAAACTACAACCATAAATATGGTGTGCCATTTCCAGGAAAGAACCTGGAACAACTACCACAATTGAAGTGCCATGGTATGACAAACATGTACATTATAAATATTCCCACCTGATGTTTGCAAGATGTCATGAGGAATTGGAATTGAATTCCAACCATTGTTAGAGCAGTGATCTTCTCCTTCCACTGGAGTTCTAACAACAAATACAGTGTTTGAATAACAAAATATGTTTCTTTATGACAATAATGTCAACAACTATGTATAAATACCTAGATATGAGCTTCATGACAGATGCACTGCTTCATAATAATTTTTAGACTCTTGTCTTAAGAATACATGTCCTTTTTAAGCATCGTCTGTATTATTGCGCCCGATGGTGACAGGGACTTGGTGCCCAAGTCTGTGTCTGCTGCAAATGTCTTCCATCGTGCCTTCCAAAAGTTCCATCTCTTAGCGGGTTTGCTTTCTGTTGGCGCCACCAAGACTGATGGAGAGATGAGTGAGAGTCAATGCAGTGACCGTGGGAACTTTCCTAGGACACGTCTTCTGGTAGCGATTCTTCTCTGTTTTGACAAATGAAGGCAAGGTCTGGATTTGATGTTGTGTTCCAGTGTCCGGAGTGAAAGGAGTCTGGTTCCTTCGGGTTGTGTAGTAAGGTCAGATCATTGGCAAATGCCCAGTCTTATAAAGCATACTGTGACATGTTAACAAATGCAGTAAAGCAAAACATCCCTCGAGGCTGCCGAAAGCATTATATCCCATGCTGGAATAATGAATGTCAAAAACTTTACGATGAACACGTCATCTTCAAGAACAAACACACATGTGACAGCCACAGCCCCTGGGTAGAGACTGTGGAGTCAATCGACTTTACCCACTCAAGTCGAAGGGCATGCCAGACAGTCAACCGCCTCACTGGCAGAACACCAACTCACACTTGTAATATAGCCGCTCCCTGCATGTTATATACATACGTAGCCTATGTATTACGGACGGATCCCGTTGACTTCGGATTTCTCTGGTGCTGGTCGGATCAGATAAAAAACGACGGCCATGCTTCGTTCAGTCTGATAAATGGTGTGTTTCATTTAAAAGCAGCAATCATACAATGGCGACAAGAATTAAGCGAACCTGCTAAGCCTACAAGTAAGCAACCGCCTACTGTACCGAATCACCATGTCTGTTCCGATCAATGTGGCCCAACTACCGACCTTCGATGCACAAAATGAGCCTTCAACAATGGCTGAACGTTGGAAAAAGTGGACACGAAACTTTGACAGGATGGCCAGTGCGTCAGGATGCACCGATGACAAGCAAAAACGTGATTTGCTGTTACACACCGCGGGCGAAGGCATACAGGACATTTATGATACATTCCCCAAAACAGAAACAGGTACGTCGTCGTTGTTTCAAAAGACAAAAGAACTACTGACGGACTATTTCACGCCTAAATCAAACGTTCCGTACAACAGGCACGTTTCATCGCGCTGAACAGCATGAAGGCGAAACCGTCGGACAGTTCGTAACACGGTTACGACAGCTGGCATCGTCATGCGATTACGGGAACAATGTCGATGAGTACATCAGAGATCAAGTAAGCGATCAGTGTCGCTCTGATTCGTTGCGTACCAAACTCCTGGCCGCAGGAAAGGATCTCACGCTAAACAGGGCGATCGAGATAGCGCAAACGAGAGAATCGTCAGAACGCCAGGCTAAAGACATGGCTCGTGGCACAGCATACAGTGTATGCTGCATTCAATAGGTCAGCATGCATACCATTCGAAACGCACACTCGTAAACCGATCAACAGACATTCTAACACTCAGCAACGTCACGATCGGTGTACTCGCTGTGGCTTACAGGGCCATACAAGTGACGAATGCAAGTGCACACGTGATAAAGAGTGTCACAAATGTGGAGTGCGTGGACATTTCGCTGTCATGTGCTGAAGCAAACCAAGGCAGCAGTCACAGCGCAGCTCACAGAAATGGCAAAAGAAACGTGCACAGCCAGTCAATCCAATACGACACATGGCAGAATCAGCTGCCCATAGCGACAACAGCGAAAATGAGTATGCATTTACTTTGACGCCTCATTCTGGCATGATCACAGCAATCATTGCAGATGGACCGGTTGACATGATCATTGACTCGGGTGCATCATGCGACATAATCAACTCTACTGTACTCTACTACAGTTTGAAGCATGCAAACGGACCATACATCTGTATGGATCGCCGCCAATCGTGGTGCGTAAGCTTGTCACGTGTGACGTGCAAATTGGTGACAAGTCGACAATCGCAGAATTTCTTCTCGTTCATGGAGGTTTGCCTTCACTTCTGGGCAGGGCTACTGCTGAGCAGCTTGGGGCCCTGAGAGTTGGAGTCAACTTTGTGTCCGACCGACAAACAGCAGACAAGGTCATTGCAAAATATCCAGGCATTGCCACGGGTATAGGCAGTCTGAACAATGTCACTGTCAAGCTGCACATTGACACGTCTGTCACACCGGTAGCTCGCAAACACAGCCGAGTGCCATTTCATCTGCGAGACAAGGTCACCAAAGAGCTTGAAAAGCTTGAACGTGCAGACGTCATTGAGAAGGTCACAGGACCCACTGAGTGGGTGTCGCGAATCGTCACGCCACCAAAGCAAAAAAGTCCAGACAAAATATGTATCTGCGTTGACACGAGAGAGGCCAACAAAGCCATCTTACGCACGCGTCATGTGACACCTACAATCGATGAACTGATCACAGGCCTGCAAGGGGCCACAGTATTCAGCAAAATAGATCTTCGGTCTGGCTACCATCAGCTAGTCCTGGACCCTGCATGCTGTTATATAACAACCTTTTCAACACATATGGGGTTGTATCGGTACAAACAACTGAGTTTTGGCATAAACTCGGCGGCCAAAGTATTTCAGCACACAATTCAGACGGTGTTGAACGGCATGAGTGGCGCCATTAACATAAGTGATGACATCATTGTGTTTGGTGCAAGCCAAGAAGATCACGACAGGGCACTGTCAGAGTGTCTCAACAGACTGCACAAGTCCGGGTTAACAGTTAACTTGCCAAAGTGTGAGTTTAAGGGGATGCGATGGTCAGAGCATGAACGACTTTTTCAGATTTTTGAGAAAAAAAAGAATTTCGAGTTGTTGACATTTCCGTATAGAAATATTCTTCAACTATGTGTTTGCTAGAGTATACATTGGAGAACATATCTGCAAAGTTTTGGTCATGTATGTTACATTTTAGATGTTGAACTGTGTGTACCAATGTACCCAAACTTTGAACGCGATTTATACAGAAACATGTTTTTCCCTTCACCTCTTGTCTTCCGTGTCACTTATCTGAGCCGTTACTTAACATAACTGCTTGAAACTTTCCACAGTGTTTCTTGATAGTAGGCTCTTGAAAACTGTTAAGTAACTTTAAAAAAAAACCTGGTTTTTGCATAATGGATTTTGAAGGTAAAATGTGCCATCTGTTAAAAAAAAAAAAAAATCTCACATTTCAAAAATTCACCAAAAATTCACAATTTTTTGAAATATCGATGAAAACTCTTGACAGTTTTGATTGGGATACTATGGAGTAACTACACACTAAATTTGGGCTGTCTATGTCTAGTGGTTACCGAGATAAGTGGAACGAAAGTTTAGTCCAAGATGGCTGCCATACCGCAAGGAAAACCCCCCAAAAATTCTGAAAAAAATCCCCACTCAGTTTCTAACCATGACTTACATCCTCTGAAAATGTCAACTCTCTAAGTTCAATAATAAGAAAAAAAGTTCTCTGACCATCGCATCCCCTTAACAAAGCGAAGATCGGCTTCTTTGGACATGTGTTCTCGAAGGAAGGAATTTCATCTGACCCGCAAAAGGTGAAAGATCTACAAAAAGCTGCACAACCGCTGAACCAATCAGAAGTACGCTCATTTCTCGGCATGGCACAGTACAGCGCGAGATTCATTGCAAGATTTGCAACAATCTCGGAGCCTCTTCAAGTCCTCACACGGCAGGAGCAGCCATGGGAGAAGTCACAGTCGGACGCGTTTAACGCAATAAAAAACGCATTGTCCGAGACGGCAACAAATGCCTACTACGATTCTCACAAACCAACCGAGATACTCGTAGATGCCAGCCCAGTTGGCGTTGCAGTGATACTTACACAAGAATGCAAACCAGTCGCATACGCAAGCCGTGCGCTCTCGGACGTGGAGAGACACTACTCACAAAGAGAGCGTGAGGCATTAGCCGTTGTGTGGGGTTGCGAACACTTCAACATGTACACGGATGGCGCTGCATGCACGATAATCACGGACCATAGGCCCCTGCTGGGCATATGGAAGAAGCCAAACCCGCCGCTACGAGTTGGGAGGTGGGCACTGCGCTTACAACATGACAACATTCGTCTAGAATAAAGATGTGGTCGTGACAACCCAGCAGACTACCTGTCTAGACATCCAGCAACAAAAGTCAGCCAAGCGCAGCGTATGGCTGAAGACTTCATCAATCACATTGCTGACAGCTCTATGCCAAATGCCATACGAAATTAAGGTGCACACAAGACGAGACGCGACCTTAAACAAGGTCATCGAGGTCAACCGCACAGGTCGTTGGCATGACACAGCTAACAACGAGTCAGCTGACATTGCTGCATTCTGGAAAGTGAGGGATGAACTGACAGTGTGAGAAAATGGAGACTTTCTGCTACGTGATTCTCGCATTGTCATCCCGACGGCACTTCGCAGTTGTGTCATACAGTTGGCACATGAGGGTCATCAGGGCATCTGCAAGACCAAAGCTCTGATCAGAAGCAAAGTGTGGTTTCCAGGCATAGACAAAGAAACGGAAGCAGTCGTCATGGGTTGCATTCCGTGTGTTGCAAACTCCAACCGCCGCCAGATGGAGCCATTAAACATGACTACTCTACCGCGAGGCCTGTGGATCAATTTGAGCATTGATTTCTGCGGCCCAATACCAACAGGCGAATATTTACTCTGCGTCACAGATGAATATTCAAGATATCCAGTCGTTCACGTGACCAGAAGCACCAGTGCAGAGACAGTTATGCCGATCATGGAGTCCATTTTTGCCATGTTCGGATATCCAGAAACGATAAAGTCGGACAATGGCTCACCATTCCAGAGTAATGTGTGGTCACAGTTTTTGCAGTCGTGTGGCGTCCGTCACCGCAAAATCACACCGGTATGGCCGATGACGAATGCACAAGTGGAGAACTTCAACAAGCCGATGATGAAGGCAGTACGTTCAGCCATCATTCAACATCGCAACTGGCGTCGCGAACTGCAGCAGTTTCTTCGAAACTATCGATCTACTCCGCATAGTTCTACGCTGTTCACACCTCACCGACTACTGTTTGGTCGAGAACCGAGAACTAAGCTACCTGAGCTGCCAATGCTTCAGAGCGTGCACCCAGAAGATGAAGTCGTTCGCAGACAAGACGCTCGTGCAAAAGCGAGAATGAAAGAGTACTCAGACGAGTGTGCACATGTGAACCTACAAATGGGAGAGGTTGTGCTTGTACAGCAGCCTAGAGTGAACAAACTCTCTACTCCGTTCGCACCGATACCGCTCATCGTCAGTGCAATGAAAGGACCAATGGTCACCGTCGTGTGTGGTGATGGGTCCACGGTGACGCGAAATATGTCTAAGTTCCGTTGCGTGCGAGGCTTGTCGCCCGATGAAATTGGACGACATCATCCCGAGGACACAGCTGCGGACTACGACCCGCCAACAGATGATGAGTCGTCTGAGACCCGTCACGATGACGAAGAGGTGCTTAAGCCACCTGCTCTGCAAGCTCTCCGTCCACAACGAGCTCGAAAGAAGCGACAGCGCTTAATCGAGCAAATCTAGAAATTGGCTGTAGGCGGATCGCTGCCCGTTCTAGATATAGTTAGTTACACGATATAAGGGTGTAGGCAGATCGCTGCCCTTCATATCTGTTATCTAGTTAAGTGTTCAGTTAAATAACATGGCATGTTTGTGCGTTCATCTGTTTTCACAACGAACACTTTTTACAATGAACACTTATTAGGAATCCATGTCACAAACTTTATTGCAGTTCAATGTTCCTTTAATTAACAAATGTGACTAAGTAATCAAGGTAGAGAGGGATGTAATATAGCCGCTCCCTGCATGTTATATACATACGTAGCCTATGTATTACGGACGGATCCCGCTGACTTCGGATTTCTCCGGTGCTGGTCGGATCAGATAAAAAACGACGGCCATGTTTCGTTCAGTCTGATAAATGGCGTTTCATTTAAAAGCAGCAATCATACAACACTAAATGCTCAGTGACAGCTACTGCCATCGTGTTGCAACTCATGCAGAATGAAAAATCACAAAAAATGGACAACTTCACAAGAAAAGTGCACATGGATGTATCTGCATTACAGAAAGCAGCAAGTGCTGACATGAATCTGTCAGGGGCCTTCACTGAAGAAAAAATGACAACGGCACTCAAATGACTGAAAACCGGAAAGGTCGACCTGATGGCCTATACCCAGAGTTCATCATTAAACATAGAAGTAAGGCTACCGCCTGGCTAAAATATTCCTGTCAACATGCATGATCTGAAACAGGATACCAAAGCTATGGAGACGAGTGACTGTAATGGCTATCCCAAAATCTAACAAACCTAAGGATGACGCCAAGAGCTATAGACCAATATCTCTGCTCTGCATCCCCTACAAGATCCTCGAGAGACTCATATATGGACGCATTGAGCCAGTCATCGACCGCAACTACCAGAAGAGCAAGCTGGCTTCAGACGCGGAAGGTCGACAACAGATCAAATGACTCTTCTACATAGAAGACAGCTTGCAAGCCAACGAAAAAGGTGGTGCCATATTCGTCGACTTGACAGCTGCCTAAGACACTGTGCAACACCCAAGTCTGCAACTCCAGCTCCTACAGACCCTACCAGACAAACGAATGGTTAGCTTCATTATGCAAATGATCTCAAACTGAAGCTTTGTACTGAAGAGCAGCGATGGACAATGAAGCAGACTCAGATGACTAAAGAATAGTGTTCCACAAGGTTCTGTCCTAGTACAACTTCTCTTCAATATCTACATCTACGATCTGCCCGAAACAACCTCAAAGATGTATGGATATGTGGACAACCTCGCAATCTTAATGAGGCACAGGCAATGGTCCCATGTTGTGACTGGTCTCACACGAGACATGAACACCCTCTCCACATCCTGAAACAATGGCAATTAAAACTTGGTGAGAAGAAAACGGTCTCTGTCTTGGCATTAGTGTACGCACCAGCAGAATAATGTGCACCGGTGTGGTGCAGAAGTGCACACACATCAAAACTGGACGTCAGCATCAACAACTCCCTACGAGTTGTCACTGGATGTTTAAGAGCAACACTTATCGGTACTTGCAGGCATTGCACCACCGACACTTCAAAGACAGGCAGCTGTGCTGGCCTTGGGCAAGCATGCAAAAAACACTGACCATCTACTATATAACATAACATAGTGTGCAGCGCCTGAAGTCACGACACCCTTTCAACAGCCAAGCACATGAACTCATGAAATGTCTGGGCCCCAGTGAAACAACAGCACACTGGATATCAACCAAATGGAGAGAGGACTGGCCGTCCAAACCAACCTCCCTACAATGGTTCATTCCAGAACCATCTGTGCACTGTGCTGGTTCCGACCTCCCGCGAAAGGTTTGGACGAAGCTAGACCGCCTGTGAACGGGAGTTGGACGTTTCAATGTTAATATGCACAGTTGGGGACTATGTGAAAGTCCTAGTTGTGAATGCAGTGCGGCCCAACAAACAACGGACAACATTATCAGCCACTGCACTCTCTACGGTGCTCCACACGGAGAGACTAGCATCGCCGAGCTGGACCTGGCAACCCGGGAGTGGCTGCTCAACAACACTCTGCAAGTCTAGACAAATGCGAGAAGAAGAATACATGTCCTTGCAGGTAAATTGTCATATTCTCCTGATGCAACAATGTATCTTGGAGGACATGTGTTCTCATGAGAAACAAGGGCCAGTTTAAGTAGAGTCATTGATGAATGCATTTCATATACATTACTTGGAACAGTTACAGATAATAGGATGACATACTGTTTTCTGCAAATGTCATAGTCATATTTATTCATTCCAAGAATGGAAAGTACATTTCATCATATCACAGCTAATTAAAAATGTTCAACTAAATAAATGGATGTGTTACGAAACAGTTTTGTAATTAGTTTTAATTAGTTTGACAGTGGGGGACTGCAGAAGGTCGGCCTAGTGCAACTTACATAACGAGTTGTTATGCAACACGCCAAGTCTGGTGGTTAAGAATACACTGGGTGTTTTTACATTTTGGAGCTCTGCATTGGGAGTAGACAGCGGCAGTTGTGTGGTGCAGCTCGGCGAGGACAGGAGGGAGTTGTTGACCTGCAAGGGAGCCACAGGGTTGGCTAGCAGTGTCATGTGCAGAGGTATGGCAACATAGATGGCTGCTAAATTGAGTTTGGAAGTCAGCGCGGACGGTGACAGTTGTAGTGTATGACGTGGGGTCATGTAGTCAAAGATTGTAGTTCTGAATAAAAACGTGTTGTTGCCACATCCGGAGTGAAGTGGCCAACACGTGTGTTGTGTTGCGGCTCTGTTAATAATGAATCTTGGATTTTGTTACAGAAGTATAGCTGAAATTAATAAATACATTTGAAGAATAATGTTCAAGCACTGTACTTACCTAATGCCATGTCTCCATACTTGAGTGTGGCAGCTCTTTCCATCTGTGTTCTCCTCTGACTAGGAACAGGAGGCATAAACAACTCATCAAAGTCTTTCTAGGCTATGTTGAGTGTGCATAATAGATTGACACTTCATATCCTGTTTTACAAAATCTTATATAGTAATTTCATTATTGTTATTATTGTTATTATCACTATTGTTATTATCACTATTGTTATTATCATTATTACTAATTGGCTCAGCAGAAGAACTTCCAACTGACTTACGTGAAGAGTTGATGAAATGAAGTCCCGCCTGACGTTACTTCCCCATGCACCAAATGCACCTAGAGTGAAGCAACGGCAGTGACTTTTGGTGGAAATGATCCTCTCTGGCCCACCTACCCACACTCAATACATATAGTTGGCTCACAATAAATATAGGTGAAATAAGACTCAATTAAGTAACTAATAACTAACTTTACTTTAGATGTTATTTTATTCATTTATAGTGAAGCCATGACACATATAATAATAATTACACATTAAAAACAGTGATTTTTACAATGAAGTCATTAGGATCCATTGCAAAATGTTAGTTCCATAGCGTCATAAAAAATACATCAATCAAGATTAAGGGTTCTTTATTGGGGCACAAACACAAGTTAATGATCACCTGGGGTTGTAGACAGTGGGGTGTCAGTCTGACGGAAATGTGACATTTGGCATTCATATCTCCTGCTAATGTAAACCAACTGCTCAATTCACCATGAGTAATCGGAGCATTAGTTCACCGGGTGTCAGCAATACTCGAAGAACTTTGAAAATAAACTCCTTGTTTTGTAAGATAATGTTACCTGACAGGTGGGAGCCGTAGTCTTGGAGAGAATGCGCCAAGCCATGTCCACCTGCTGCTGTCTGAAGCTGTGTTGACTGGACACCACGTGTATGGTCAGCTGTGGTCCCTGGACACACAGCACAGAGACAGCACACAATAATGGTGTTGTTTATAGTCAATATATATGACATCGCACAATAACGATGTTGTTTATAGTCAATATATGACATCACACAATAATGATGTTGTTTATAGTCAATATATATGACTTCACACAATAATGATGTTGTTTATAGTCAATATATATGACTTCACACAATAATGATGTTGTTTATAGTCAATATATATGACATCACACAATAATGATGTTGTTTATAGTCAATACATATGACACCAAACAATAATGATGTTGTTTATAGTCAATATATGACATAAAACATAGATAAACCAGCACAAAATGTACAACTCAAAACATGTCCGAAAACACTCAATTCATTGATCGTTTGCACCTTTTGGCTAATCTGATATCAACAATCTTGGTTTTATCTGTAACCATACACTTTATGTTATTCGGGCATACATATTTTCCCAATAACCAGTCGTAAAACAACCGATCTACAATTGTGTTGATTTTGGTATTCTATATACCAGGTACTTCCAAACGATGTTAGATATGCGATTGTGGCTCCACTACAACACAACTGACACTAGCTCCACAATGACACAACTGACACTAGCTCCACGAGGACACAACTGACACTAGCTCCACGAGGACACAACTGACACTAGCTCCACGAGGACACAACTGACACTAGCTTCATGAGGACACAACTGACAGCTCCATAAGGACACAACTGACACTACCACTGTACCTGTGACTGGACAAGTTTCACTTGCTGCTCCAAGGCACACAGTTGTATGTTCAGGTCCGTCTCAGACCCAACTGGAACATGATATCACCCATAGTTGAAAGGTTTAGGCAATCTACTTAACATATATGAAATATAATATTCATGGCTCCAAGATTCCTTTAGACTGCAAGAAATAAACTTACTTTAGAGCAATTGATGAAACATATGCGATGTTTTGACCTGTCTACATTGGACATTGTTCCCATAACAGCAGTGCCTGAACAAGATTCACTGTAGACGGTTGGAAATTCACGTTTCAACAATTGCTCCAAAGTAACGTTATTTCTTGCTGTATCAGGGATGATTTTATGCCAACTTTCCTGTGCAAATGTCAGAAAGCAAAGCCAGGAACTGTATAATTGGAAGCACCTTGTGATGGGAATCTTGCAATTTTAGACAACTACACAGTGCTCTATACTTTATACTGTGGAGTGTTTTAATAGTCACCCTGATATGGTGGTACAGTTTATTACAATTTACAAGATATAGCAATTTAGTCCCATCTATCAATGTATATCTTTAGTAAAGATCATTTCATATTTAGTGTCAAATATTTATTTATAATTACTAAATCGTTTCAGAAATGTAATTCTTTGTCATCAGTCAAGTAACAAGAATAAAGTGGAATGAAGTGTTTTAAACCAACACTTACCATTAGCTAACTGTAGATTTTTATCAAAGCCTTTTGGCAACATGACACATTTCTTTTGTTCCATGAAAGCATGTAAATCTAGGAGTTTTCTATTGTCATGATGTGTAGTTCTATTTGGTGTTCCCAATTCACCTCCAAGACCTGGCAATAACCGGCTACAAGTCTGAGAGGCAATTTGTTTGGTCGATGAAATTGGTTCCTCAGTGGTGACATCTGGTGAATATAGGTAGCAACTACAATTAATCTTCTGCATCAGTTCTTGTTGTGTGTTTGAATATTCAGTGAGAAATGTTTCTCTGTGAAGCTCCCCATTCACCTGTAATCCACATTCTTGAAGTTGTGTAGAATATTTCTCTGAGTAACCACATGGAAGAAGAACTGTATTGTAGCTGAAACATGAGACGTTACACATAGCATGTATATCTACACAATCTCAGTCAGGTAGATGCTTATTAGTTGACCTCCCTTTTGTTATTATATATTAATTGTTTTTTTAAATTATCCTTAAATAACAAACAATACAGTACAGTAGATAACTACTAGATTGAATGTGTTAAATTCAGCTGAAATGTTGGGTTTTTATATTGGAAATCCATTCTTCGTCTGAAATAAAGTAATGTTATGTTTACATTTTAATATGACCTAGGCTTAGTATTAATATCTATGATTATAAAACTTGTCATTAAAATTTACTATACGTAGCAACAAGACATCCAATGCACAATAGTTATATTTTAAAGTATGGCTGCTGATCGATAGCACAATAAGATTAATTGCTAACCATTTAACTACCTAAATTACATGTATTATAAGACAAACCCATTTGCTTGCATGAGGTTAGAGACATGCTGACTCAGCAGTAATGTCCTTAGCTGACAAAGTGTGATGTCATCTCCCTCACTTGACAGATCAGGAGCATCAGCCGAGTTTACCACAGCTGTCTTTGTCTCTGTGTCTCCTCTGTCCAACCTCTGGGGGAGGGTCTTCTCCAGAGCAGCTTTAAACATTGCTGGTCTGTCCAGGTGGATGATAATCTCTCCATTTTTGCTCCTCGTAGCTTCCCGTACTTGGATTCCATGAACCTTTTCCCATGCAATGTGCTGCAACTTGGCCTGCTGCAGAAGATGGGATAAATAAATATCATTATACAATAAATATACATCCACTATAAAACAGAGTGTTTGTCTCTACTGGGGAGCTCCTCTAGTGATTTATATGCTTGTATGTCCATTCAGGCACATTTCTGTTAGTTTTGCAAGTATGGTGCTGAAATGTTGTAAGCATACTAGGCTGCTAGCGGGGTGTGAGCCCATAGGGTTATAGTAACTTGAGATGTTTTGTATTTGACATGGTTGTGGAATGGGGAGCTCAAGATTTAAAAAAATGTACCCGAAGGTGTAATGGCATAGTTTAATGTTTGTTCTATGTCATTATACCATCCCTGGTGCCTGTGCCTTGATGGGGCGGGATGGCTTGCGTGTTCTGTTGATCCCCAGAGCTATGCCGGCGGGAGCCTTGTGCTCCTGGCAGGTTCAACCAAGCTGGACAGATCACGGGGGTGTGGCAAACAAAACAAGCACCCTGGTCCTCCAGGTTAGGGGTTTAGCACATGGCTAACAACCCTGTCTTGTAAAAGAAAATTAATGTTACGGAAACAGTGACGGAGATAACTTTCACAACTGTGCATGACAGCCTTCCAGAGTCAACGACTCTTAAAGCCAAAAGGAAGCCACAGACACAATTATGGGAGTGATGAGTGCAAAAACGAAGACCAGGATTGGATTTTGGAATATGACGACCATCTATGAAACTGGAAAACTGGCGCAGATAACCAGAAATGCGACGATGCAGCCTATACATCTTTTAACTGAGCGAAAGCAGGTGGACCGGGGCGCAATACCTCACTCATAGGTGCTTCTACATCAGCGCCTCTCGTTCTCGTTACATCGCCACAGGCACCGTTCTTTGACTTCGATTGCACTCGGCTTCGGGAAGTTCGGGTCGGAGCAGGAGATCTTAACGATGGAATGATCACAAGGAAATCGCCACACTCTAATTGCTTATTTCGTTTTGCAACATGTATTATTCCACCATCGTCAAGGTTATACTCCTGACAAAGCACAGCTTTTATATCACGCTTAACAGAATTCCAACAAGGAAAACGACTTCCAGTTCCACTGGCCAGCAACGAATCGTGCTGAGCCGCCATGCTGCATGTTTTAACCTTTGACCTGTAAACACAGGGATGCTTTAAACGGCGGGCAAAGAAAAGGCGGATATGTCGGACAAGCCTAGCGGAGAAGATTTCCACATGATCAACTAAATCGGGCCATTTAAGTAAAAGATTACTAATATTTGACTGGATGGAAGTTAAGACGCGATAACAAGTCATACCATGATAATAACTGTAACTTAAAATATAAATGAAATACACAAAAATATTAATAATCTTCGAGAGCCTCTGATGTATAGAAGCATCTAGCTGCGAGTGATAAAAATTATATGAGGTATTGCGCCTGACCGACCACCACATCGTGTACTTCGAGCACAAAGTGAGACCGGGTTTGCTAGGGAACTTGTCCAATCTCATCGTTCCTGCTCTACCGGCAAGCCAACTGCAAGTTGATAAAACAATTAAGCGATCGATGACAGTGCTTCAGAAGGACATCGAGGACACAGGTGATACACCTATAAGATAACTCTGGACGAAATTCAAGACAGCTCTGAAGGACAGCATTGCCAAGCACATACCCACCAAGTTCCACAGACACAAATACTCTTACCCCTAGAACACTTACAAAATTGAAAAGCTGATCAAAAGATCGACGTACGTGACAGGGTGTACAGAAAGATGAAACATAACGGCACTGTAGATTCAAACAGAAGTCAAAGGCTTGAACCAAGAGATCCACAAACAGCTTCGACAGTCATATTGGCACAACACTGAGAACCTCTTTCTCCCACCAGCTCTGAAGAGAACTCCAGACCAAGCCAGAAGAGATTATGGACGAAGCACCATGCAGCGCCCATGCAACAATCTTCGGATTCCAGACTCTGAAGTCTAAAGGGAGGCTCATTACAAACCCGAAGCAGAAGGCGGAGGAACTAAACAAACAGGTTTATAATGTGTTCAGCGAAGGCACCAATTACTCGGAAGACGAGTTAAGTCGAAATATACATGCAATGCCTGACTCCCATAACTATTTAATACATGGTCGACATCTCCATCAGCATCCATGCACGATTTCCAAAATGCTTCTGGCCAACTTGAACCCCATCAAAGCAGCTGGACCAAACGTGCCGAAAGAGCTAACTAAAGAAGTGGCCCCTATCCTTGCCATGATCTACCGATCCTCGTTCCGGACCGGCGAAGTACCTTTAAGCCCTATTTCTTTTGCAGTCTGCGGAGACAGACGCTGGAAGCGAAGAAAGCGGAGAGGGTCAAAAAGAATAAACTTTGGCGCACATCGGAGATGGTAGCAACCGCCTTGTTATCACCCATAAACAACATGGACGCAAAATCACTAGCCGAGTCATTTTGTTAGTTATTTTTTCTTAAAATACGATGATGCTTACAACATTAAATATGTTACATATGCTCACAAGTTCACATCGTGTGCTGTTACGTTATTAGTCAATCATTTTTACTAAAAAATATGCATTCATATTGTAACAAAAATAAACACTATGTCTATGTCGTATGTGTAACGGCTAACGCCTGTGTCAATGCAGATGCATTCGTGTGATCTGTGTATGATATACACCACATTGTTGTTGCTTAATTTGTAGTGCCTAATAACATGTTCGCCACGTATAGCAAGCAAATAGGGTAGAACAAATGGATACTCGAACAAAAAAAACACTGAGTATTGCAATCATATTTACGTTAAAATATGTATTTATTCGTGTACTGTTTATAATTCATTGGAGGGGCAAATTGTAAAAATAGTGTGTAGACCTACTATCAGACCTGGGTTCAATTCACTTTTGTCAATTCCAATTAAATTGCAATTCATGTTTATTTACCAAGGATCAATTCCAATTTAATTCAATATACTCACAAGAAGAATCAATTCCAATTCAATTATTTTTATTCAAATAAAATTCGAGCATATTGTTGATAAATTCAATTTAATTAAGAATTGAACCCAGGTCTGCCGACTAAACATTGATAGTTGTGTGCACAATAACATATTTAATATGTAACTTGTTAAAATCATGTTGTGCTGTAGGTACCAGGGCATGGTACTTACTCATCAAAGATGGGACATCTGTGTGTTGTGTTTAATGATGTAACTATTAGAAATAAATAAGAAAGACAATTCTTATCCAATAAAAGCTATTGTGTGATGTAATCCCACATGTTCACATTACATGATTGTATATCTTTTTACAAGACACATTGTATATGTCACACATCCATTGTATGGTCCTTCAAGAAGCTGGGTGTATACAAAATATGTGGTTGTATTTGCATGGCAAACAATTCCCTTTAACACATTCCAATACAATAAGTATTGTTTAATTCGCATTATACTGATGATGTGTTCACGGAAACTGTTTGAGAGTAGCTGCTTAACCTGAAGGAGACGAGAAACAATCTTGGATCATCATCAATGTCACGATCATAGTCAAAGAAATATGTGTTTTTCATGATGTAATTTTCTTGCAACGGAGAAATAAAACAGTTGAATTGCATTATGATGTTACCCTTACTAAATAAGTCTATTTAATGTATGTGCAAATAATTCCATGCAACAAAGGTGCATGTTCATATCAGTATGTAGGCATTTGTTTTCATATTAGTGTGTAGGCATTTGTTATGCAATAAAATACATTTTGACTGTCATTGGAGTGATATTGAGTAAAGAATAAAAAAATATGTATACAATCTCTTCAGGGTTCAAATTAAATCTTCAAACACTGTTTATGATTGATTTGTTTGTGGTTTTTTTATTAATCACATAAAAAATACATCACTTCAGATAGAAAAGTGATAGGAGCGACATCAAAACTACATTACACATGCTGAAGGCAATTAATGGAATCAGTGGATGTGCACAACCAGTACTGTTTTGTATGCAACATTCAAACACTAGCAGGAATTGAACCTGCCACACATCACTGGACCGCTCTGATGCGTGGTAACATTGCATGAATTACAACATTGAAAATAACAGCAATCTATTTCAAATTATCTAATTTTTAAAGAAAAATATTAAACATTATGTGCCATTTAATTTCTGAAAATCCTTACATTATTGATTCATACAATACATGTTAAACTAAAAATGGATGCTTGTAAATAATGTAATGAACATTTTAATTAAATGTTGTTATTAATATTACCCTGCATTTACTCAGTTCCCTGATTCCAAGAATGGTATGCTGTGCAGCAAACAATCACACCACTATAGTGGTATCTTCTGGCACTGTTTGATGGGGTACCAAGACAACAATATGAGAATGTTATTAAATGTACATTCATTGTTTTGATAATGCATCAAGACTGCAATTGACAATACAAACAATTCACCATGCCACTAAGCTCTGTTATACAAAGATATAACTTGGATCATCATCTCTATGCTGATGATAGTCAGATCTACATTTTGTTGGCTACCCCAGATACAAATCGCTCCCTTAACCAACTTGGTGATTGCCTTCAACATATCTTCCACTGGATGACTGACAGCAAGTTGAAATTAAATGCAAATAAAACTGAATTGATCATTATTGGTACTCCAATGCAGCGTATGTAGTAAACTAGATGGTTTTTTTCCTATAGTATTTTGAATCTTTGATAGTAACTACAATTTTCGACAACACATCTCAAACATCTCGCTGCTGTTTTTATCATATTCGTGATCTTTGCCGTATTCGCTGGTATATGTCATTTTCTGTTGTTAAAACTATTGCAACAGCGTTTGTTAGCAGCAGACTTGACTATTGCAATTTCCTCCTTTATAATATCGCTAGCAAGGATATGACAAAACTTCAGCGTGTCCAAAATTGTCTGGCAAGAGTATAGTTACAAGATCTCGTTTTTGTCGCTCTGTACCACTTTTGAAGTTTTTGCATTGACTTCCTGCACGATATTGTATAATATTTAAAATCTGTACCATTACATACCAGGCACCGTCCATTAAGCAACCATCTTATTTGCATTCATTGTTTACTCCTGTAAGAAAACCTATCTAGCTTCGATCATCTAGTTCTGACCTACTTTTTTTTATTGAGTTAACACTATAACATTGGAACTAGGGCTTTTTCTGTTGCTGCACTAACTCTGGAATATGCTCCCTCTTAGTGTTAGATCAGTTGAAAATATTACAAAATTCTGTCGTAATTTAAAAACTTATCTTTATAACCTTGCTTATCCATCGTAGCTCCCTAGCGCCTCGACCCATCTGTTGACAAATGGAATACTACTTATGGATTTTAAGAGTGACCAATCTTTTGTTTTGATGCGCCTCTGTCCTGGAGTTAGATTTCCAAGGATTTAGGCGCAATAGAAGTTATCTTATTATTATTAATATTTCAATAAGGCATACTCTGCATGTTTACGACTTACCGGCTATGTTACGTAGATCTGTTTATGTATCATGCTATTTTAACAGAATGCATGCAGTATCATTCTCATCTAGACATGTATTTGCAGAGTATACACACGCAGGTTCCTTATTTGACATTTCTGATTTCAATCATGTGTATACGTATGTATACGTATGTCATCATGGCGATAATACAAAAAACCCTTATTTCACTTAGTTGAATATTCCAAATACATATTTACATGCTTCATTGTGTATATTGCTCAAGTAAAATGTACATCATTGCGTTATCACATGTACAAAGCAAACTGAAAACGACATATTTCAGTTTATATTTTGTACAATGCCACTTATCTTTCATTTATAATCCATCATGTTGAAAGTCACGTGGCCTATTCAACCGGAACCTCTCCGGGCTGTTCTTTTTAACGCGGAGAGATCACGTGATCTCTCCGCGTCAAATAGAATAGCAAATTTCTCTCCGCGGACATCTGCGGACAGGTCGGAGAGACAAAAGAAATAGGCCTCTAGGGCTCTATTTCTTTTGCAGTCCGCGGAGACGCCGGAAGCGGAGAAAGCGGAGAGGGTCAAATAGAATAGACTTCGGCGCACATCGGAGATGGTAGCAACCGCCTTGTTATCGCCCATAAACAACATGGACGCTGAATCACTAGCCGAGTCATTTTGTTAGTTATTTTTTCTTAAAATACGATGATGCTTACAACATTAAATATGTTACATATGCTCACAAGTTCACATCATGTGCTGTTACGTTATTAGTCAATCATTTTTAATAAAAAAATATGCATTAATATTGTAACAAAAATAAACACTATGTCTATGTCGTATGTGTAACGGCTAACGCCTGTGTCAATGCAGATGCATTCATGTGATCTGTGTATAATACACACCACATTGTTGTTGCTTAATTTGTAGTGCCTAATAACATGTTCGCCACGTATAGCAAGCAAATAGGGTAGAACAAATGGATACTCGAACAAAAAAAACACGAGTATTGCAATCATATTTACGTTAAAATATGTATTTATTCGTGTACTGTGTATAATTCATTGGAGGGGCAAATTGTAAAAATAGTGTGTAGACCTACTATCAGACCTGGGTTCAATTCACTTTTGTCAATTCCAATTAAATTGCAATTCATGTTTATTTACCAAGGATCAATTCCAATTTAATTCAATATACTCACAAGAAGAATCAATTCCAATTCAATTATTTTTATTCAAATAAAATTCGAGCATATTGTTGATAAATTCAATTTAATTAAGAATTGAACCCAGGTCTGCCGACTAAACATTGATAGTTGTGTGCACAATAACATATTTAATATGTAACTTGTTAAAATCATGTTGTGCTGTAGGTACCAGGGCATGGTACTTACTCATCAAAGATGGGACATCTGTGTGTTGTGTTTAATGATGTAACTATTAGAAATAAATAAGAAAGACAATTCTTATCCAATAAAAGCGTGCATGCTATTGTGTGATGTAATCCCACATGTTCACATTACATGATTGTATATCTTTTTACAAGACACATTGTATATGTCACACATCCATTGTATGGTCCTTCAAGAAGCTGGGTGTATACAAAATATGTGGTTGTATTTGCATGGCAAACAATTCCCTTTATCACATTCCAATACAATAAGTATTGTTTAATTCGCATTATACTGATGATGTGTTCACGGAAACTGTTTGAGAGTAGCTGCTTAACCTGAAGGAGATGAGAAACAATCTTGGATCATCATCAATGTCACGATCATAGTCAAAGAAATATGTGTTTTTCATGATGTAATTTTCTTGCAACGGAGAAATAAAACAGTTGAATTGCATTATGATGTTACCCTTACTAAATAAGTCTATTTAATGTATGTGCAAATAATTCCATGCAACAAAGGTGCATGTTCATATCAGTATGTAGGCATTTGTTTTCATATTAGTGTGTAGGCATTTGTTATGCAATAAAATACATTTTGACTGTCATTGGAGTGATATTGAGTAAAGAATAAAAAAATATGTATACAATCTCTTCAGGGTTCAAATTAAATCTTCAAACACTGTTTATGATTGATTTGTTTGTGGTTTTTTTATTAATCACATAAAAAATACATCACTTCAGATAGAAAAGTGATAGGAGCGACATCAAAACTACATTACACATGCTGAAGGCAATTAATGGAATCAGTGGATGTGCACAACCAGTACTGTTTTGTATGCAACATTCAAACACTAGCAGGAATTGAACCTGCCACACATCACTGGACCGCTCTGATGCGTGGTAACATTGCATGAATTACAACATTGAAAATAACAGTAATCTATTTCAAATTATCTAATTTTTTAAGAAAAATATTAAACATGTGCCATTTAATTTCTGAAAATCCTTACATTATTGATTCATACAATACATGTTAAACTAAAAATGGATGCTTGTAAATAATGTAATGAACATTTTAATTAAATGTTGTTATTAATATTACCCTGCATTTACTCAGTTCCCTGATTCCAAGAATGGTATGCTGTGCAGCAAACAATCACACCACTATAGTGGTATCTTCTGGCACTGTTTGATGGGGTACCAAGACAACAATATGAGAATGTTATTAAATGTACATTCATTGTTTATCAAACATTGTTTTGATAATGCATCAAGACTGCAATTGACAATACAAACAATTCACCATGCCACTAAGCTCTGTTATACAAAGATATAACTTGGATCATCATCTCTATGCTGATGATACTCAGATCTACATTTTGTTGGCTACCCCGAATACAAACCGCTCCCTTAACCAACTTAGTGATTGCCTTCAAGATATCTTCCACTGGATGACTGACAGCAAGTTGAAATTAAATGCAATTAAAACTGCTCCCTCTTAGTGTTAGATCAGTTGAAAAAAAAAAAAATTCCGTCATCATTTAAAAAGTTATCTTTACAACCTTGCTTATCCATCATAGCTCCCTGGCGCCTTGCCCCATATGTTGACAACTGGAATACTACTTATGGATTTTAAGACTGACCAATCCTTTTGTTTTGATGCGCCTCTGAGCTTGGTTTCCAAGGATTTAGGCGCAATAGAAGTTATCTTATAACTTATTATTATTTAAATATAGCATACTCTGCATGTTTACGACTTACCGGCTATGTTACGTAGACCTGTTTCTGTATCATGCTATTTTAACAGTATGGATGCAGTATCATTCTCATCTAGACATCTGTATTTGCACAGTATACACACGCAGGTTCCTTATTTGACATTTATAATTTCAATCATTAAATGTTTTTTTATCATGGCGATAATACAGAAAACCCTTATTTCACTTAGTTGAATATTCCAAATACATATTTACACGCTTCATTGTGTATATTGCTCAAGTAAAATGTACATCATTGCGTTATCACATGTATAAAGCAAACTGAAAACGACATATTTCAGTTTTTATTTTGTACAATGCCACTTATCTTTCGTTTATAATCCGTCATGTTGAAAGTCACGTGGTCTATTCAACCGGAACCTCTCCGCATGCGACATGCCCTACAGACGGAGAAATCGGAGCGGTCCGGAGAGCCTCTCCGTGCTGTTCTTTTTAACGCGAATTTCTCTCCGTGGACGTCCGCGGACAGGTCGGAGAGACAAAAGAAATAGGCCCTAGGGCTAAAGGAATGGGCGGACCGAGGCGTTGCATGGTGACCCCAGTCTTCAAAGAAGAGAACACTATAAGGCACCAAATTACAGGCCGATCTGCCTCACCAGCGTGCAAATGTGTTCTGACTTAAGCTGTCTTATACCTTATACGTTGTTTCTACTTTCTCTAAATCACACACTGCGCAAATCCTTTTGCCCCACATGTAAATAATTGTCGACCCGACAGATGGATATTAATGGAAGAAGAAGTTTATCAATAACTCTTAACTGTAAATTTATGCTAAAGAAATATTTATATAACAATGGTAACTGCAATTAAACAAACTATTATCGGATTTGTTATGTGTCATGCTTGTTTGTTTTGTGAAAGATTCATTAAGAATCTGTATCGATATTTTTCTCTATCCCGTGAGCACGTCGTCAAAACAGCTGAGCAATTACTCAACATCATAGATTGGCCGCATGCGCGCAATTGTGTTGAGTTTCATGGCAGACGAACTAGTCTAGTGCTTTAGGGTTACTTAATAACTGTTCCTAGTACACTGATACGTAAGTATTCGGTATCACATAACTGTCCCATGCGTTACATACATGTCTTAATACATTTATAACGGGTTGTCACATATGTAAACATAATAGCCGATATGTGGAGCCACATTTTCATCACATCAGTTGTTGACACGGGGACGGATCATTATTTTCCTTCCGGGTTAAGTTCATTGAAATGCCTGTGACTTGGAGGTAGACTCCATTAAAGAAATGTTGGCAATTGTTCTGCCTGTTATTAAGTAAAATTAGTGTAGAATAGTGATGTGCCATATGCCTAGACAAGCGTGTATGTATGATTGTATGTTGACACCACAACGTCATTCGTCAATAATTCCTCGTACATTTTATGGTGAATGAACGTTTATTCAGAACATTGGCAACGATATATATTACGAAGGCCTATATATTATACAAGACAACCAAACAAGTTTAACTATAATACTAGTGAGAATATACAATGTTTGAAGGTGGTAAATATACGAAGTCATTGACTTTTTGTAAATTTACCCCTGACATATATTTATATATACCTATATATGTATACACGTATATACATATGTACATATACATATAGACATATATATATATATATATATACATGCATATACATGCACACATACATATGTACATGTATATTGAAACATCTATATTATATTAATTGAACTTGCTATTGTAATAATAATAGTAAGATAACTTCTATTGCGCCTAAATCCTTGGAAACCAAGCTCAGAGGCGCATCAAAACAACAGGATTGGTCAATATCAAAATCCATAAGCAGTATTCCAGTTGACAACAGATGGGTCAAGGCGCTAGGGAGGTACGGTGGATAAGCAAAGTTGTAAAGATCAGTTTTTAAATGACGATGGAATTTTGTTATATTTTCAGCTAATTTAACACTAAGAGGGAGCATATTCCAAAGAGTTGGTGCAGCAACAGAACAAACTCTAGTTCCATTGTTAGTGTTGACTCTAGGAACAAAAAGTAGGTCAGAACTAGATGATCGAAGCTGGATAGGTTTTCTTACAGGAATAAGCAATTAATGCAAATAAGATGGTTACTTAAAGGACAGTGCCTGGTATGTAATGGTACAAATCTTAAATATTATACAATATTGTACAGGAAGCCAATGCAAAGACTTCAAAAGTGGTACAGAGCGAGAACAATTAAGATATCTTGTAACTACTCTTGCTAGACAATTTTGAACCCGCTGAAGTTTTGTGATATCCCTGCTAGCGATATTATAAAGGAGAGAATTGCAATAGTCAAGTCTGCTGCTAACAAGCACTGTTGCAATAGTTTTAGCAACAGAAAAAAACATACCAGCGAATATGGCAAGTTACTATCAAAGGTCACTCCTAGATTCCGCACTGTGGTTGCTGGCGTGATATACTGATTCAAAGTACGCGTAGGGAAAAAACCATCACGTTTACAATGCTGCATTGGAGTACCAATAATGATCAATTCAGTTTTGTTTGCATTTAATTTCAACTTGCTGTCAGTCATCCAGTGGAAGATATCTTGAAGGCAATCACTAAGTTGGTTAAGGGAACGATTTGTATCCGGGGTAGCCAACGAAATGTAGATCTGAGATCAGCATAAAGATGATGATCCAAGTTATGTCTGTATAACAGAGTTTAGTGGCGTGGTGCAAAGAGTAAAAAGTAAAGGCCCAAGAACAGAACCCTGGGGAACATCAAATAAAGTTGGCAGTGCAGCTGAAAAGCAGTTCGCAATCTTTATAGTTTTGTATCTATCTTTAAATTTTAGAACATGTAATTATTAGAAAAGTGAGTTTGTATGATCCAACCGTCTTGCACCAAATATAATGCGGATTATTCTTTTTGTAATAAGAAAATACAGTTAGTATTTGTTGGGTACGTGTTTCCCCATATCTCTGCACAGTAATTTAAATACGGCAAAAAGAGAGAACTGTGTAGAATACGACAACTATTTCTATCAAGTAGATGACTGCATCTATGCATTATAGCTGTACTTTTTGAAAGCTTTGATTGTACATATTTTATATATGCTTTCCAATTTAGTAGATCATCAATAAACACACCCAAAATCTTGGTGACCCTTACTCTTTCGATATTAACATTTCGTATTTTTATATTAACTTCTATGTTGAGCATAAGATTTCTACATAACATAATTGGTTTTAGATATGTTCAGAGTTAATTTATTTACTGCAAACCATGTACACATTTGGTCCAGTACATTATAAACTGTTTTGTTTAGTTTATTGATGTTACTATTTGCATAACAAATATTAGTATCGTCTGCAAAGAGGATGTATTTTACTAGATTAGATGATTACACATATCATTGACATACAGAATGAATACTGGTAGTTTGGGGCCCAAGATCGAACCCTCTGGGATACCACAAGAAATATCGCGCACAGCAGAATTACATTTGTCAATGGACACAAATTGTTTTCTGTTTTCTAGATAACTATTTAACCAGTTAAATGCCACACCACGGATACCAAGAAATTCAATTTTTTTATATAACGGTTGGTGATTGACAGTGACAAATGCTTTTTTAGTCCTTTGGGCCGAAGGTCCAAGGGACTGTTGCCATCACTCTGTGTCCGCCGTCCGCCGTTAGCTACCGTATCTCAGAAACTGTTCAACAACTTTTTCTAATTATGCATAGACGTATCTTAGGGTACTGCCACTATGCACAAGAAATCTGTATTTGATTGAATCATTCTAAGGACCCTGTAAGGCCTCCAAGGGCCCAAAAACTTTGTCACATTTTGTCTATTTTTCAAAAACTGTTCCGCAACTTTTTTCTAATTTTGCATAGATGTATCTTAGTAATTTATATTTGATTGAATCATTCTAAGGGCACCTCAGGGGCCCTCAAAGTGCAAAAGTTTTACATTATGTACTGATGTGGTTTTTTTGTATGCATTAGCCAATTCTCTTAAAGGAAATAAAAACAAGGCATTAGCTAAAATCTGTTTTCCATGTCTACACAAAGTTTAACATTGTATGTGACATTCGGGAACAATAAAAAAATACAGAAAAATACAATTGTAGCAAAAATTTGATTTTAAACCCGTCTGTGTAGCAATTCCCGCGGAAAATAAAAATTTAATGAGCTAGGCGTTCACGTAGTATCGTAACGTCACATACGACTCACACTCGTAGCAGGCCGACCCTTTCCATGCATTCAAAGCATGTTTACAAGGATAGTTTTGGGGTCAAAACGAGCGTCAGAATGAGTTATTGTGCAATATTCCGATGTAATACAAACACTAGTCATCATAGAGGAACAAGCAGTTATGTTACGGTTTCACATGAATTCAATTTTATTCAAAACAATGAATGCGAATGAGCCTACAAGTCGACTAGGTATCGCAGAGCTTGGGCTCGTTTTCAGAATAATGATACAGAATGCAACCAACGGGAGATAATCTACACCAATATACATACATAGCAAACATATATCGTACCTAGCTACAGAAAGTACTACTGATGTAACTGGATAGTGGACTTTGCCCTGATCACTGGGGTGGCTCTGAGTGGAGTGGCCAGCAGTAAATCTGTGTATTGGTCTAGCCTAGGCACTCTGCCTGCCATTGTCCCAGTGTCAAACTGAATGCCTCCAGGTGGGCTGTAACTATAATGTGTAATGGGAATCCTTACTGCTCTGGTTAATTTTCTTTAGTCTACCTTTTGCTCCCAAATAATCTGTCCTCTTAGTTTTATACATATAGACATAATTTGGCATAACTTTATAAGTTTTTGTAGCAGCACATTTGTACTTCCAGTGTATCATTGCAACATAACATACATACCGTGTGCCACATTTGAATGTCATGCATGTAATATTTCCATGCAATCCATTTGCATATGTAATGTAAAACTTCAACAGCCGTTTTCTTCATTTTCACTTTTTGACCCCTACCATGTTCAATGCTCCATAACTTTGCCAATTTTTGTAGCAGTCATAATTTTTGAAACTGTGTGTAAAGCCCCCTGCCCAACCTTTACAAGAATGTAAGAAAACTATGTTACAATTTTTCCGACTTATCACTCATTTGGTCAGCCGAGATCACATGTAGACGTATTAGTCCAAAGGACTTCAGGGCCTCTTGGCCCATTTTTTGAAGTTCTTACTTGTGTATATCATTTACAAAATTAAGGTAGCAACTATAAGAAGTGATAACGCAAAGGTAAATGAAAATTTTTAATCATGGTATCACTCTGCACTCTGCTATTAATGCAAAATCGGAGACTTTACTGACCTATTTTCATCTCGCGGCTTAATACTTTAGTTGGCTGTCCTAAGCACATCAAAAGCATTTTTTCTTGGTTTTGGCTGTGCCTGAAGCTCAATGCTAAGGCTATTGCCAGGATCAGGCATACTATACTATGATAAATGTGCATGTGGACATCGACACCATGTTTATCACGTTATCATTGTGACTGGCAGTGACTGATGTTGATGTAAACAACGCTTCAGTGTGCGACAATGTGAACGCTGTCCTGAATCCTTGGTCTCATTCAGGCGCAGCTGTATTACAAGATCCACCAGTGCAGCCATAGTGTGTAAATGTTTGACAGTAAAACAAATTTCCTTGATACCGTTCCATTATGGAATACTATATGCACTAGCGTTTTATCATGCAGACAATTGAAATTGCCTGCCATCCGTAGCCAACGTGTAACAAGACCGCTTATTTGTAGATACAAATGAGTTTGGCAATTTAACAAGATTTAACAAGATTGCCACCCAGAGAATTAACTCTAGGTGGCAGATGGACAAGGAAGTCTTTTGGCGTATCAAGAGTCCAACCCTTTTATTTATGTGTGTCCCGCCGTTCTGAGGTATGTGTAGATTACATTTTTTAACATATTCACGCTACTAGCACCCACACAATCAGCAGATAATCTGTTCCATTCATTTACAGTCATTTGTGAAAATGAGAACTTTCTTATATCTAATCTACACTGCTCCTTTGCTAATGTAACTTCATGTCCTCTAGTCCTTCTATCTTTCTTAACTGAGAAAAAAATATTTGTATCAATATTTTCATAACTATTTATTATTTTAAACACTTCTATCTGATCTCCTCTCAATCTCCTGGTCTCTAGTGTTATTAAACCACATTCTTTTGGGCGAAATTCATAACTAAGATCCCTCAATTTAGTCGCTCTCCTCTGTACTGTTTCTAGCATATCTATGTCCTTCTTGCGATATGGCCTCCACTTGTTTTGTACAGCGGTATTATTAGTTCTTTTTCCTTTTATGCTATATTTTGCCTAATTAATCCAAGGATTTTATTTCCCTTTGAAGCTGCAATTCTGCACTGCTCTGAAACCTTCATATTAGCACTAATGGTTAACCCTAAGTCTTTTTCTTTTACTACAGTAGTACTTAGTACAGTTCCCCCCATTGTATATTCTACATCTTTGTTCCCATGTCCTTTGTGGAGGCATTTACACTTCCTAAAATTGAACAGATTTGCCACTTTTCAGACCATTTGATCAACCTGTCAAGATCATCTTGTAAATGGTGTCTATCCCCATCACTTTTAATCCTTCTAAACACTTTTGTATCATCTGCAAATTTCAACACCTTGCTTGTTATATCATCATCAAAATCGTTTATATATATTAAGGATAATGTAGGTCCTAGTACTGATCCCTGTGGTACCCCACTCAATACCGATTTCCAGTTTGAAGCCTCCCCATCAACTACTACACATTGTCTTCTGTCAATCAGCCATTTTTCTATCCAGTTTATTATACCATTTCCTATGCCATGGGCCTTTAGTTTAAGCAGTAATCTTTGATGTGGTACTTTGTCGAAAGCTTTTTGAAAATCTAAGTAGACGATATCTACTGGTGAACCCTCATCTACCCACTTAGTGATGTCTTCCAAAAAAACATAACATATTTGCTAAGCATGACCTCGCTTTTAAAAACCCATGTTGAGATGGGTTTATCAAGTTATGTTTAACAAGAAAATCCACCATGTGATCTTTAATTAGTCTTTCTAATAATTTGCAAATCACTGATGTTAAACTCACTGGTCTATAGTTCTCTGACTTGTTTCTCAAACCTTTTTTAAGTAACGGTATAATGTTTGTTTCTTTCCATTCTAAAGGAACCACTCCCTCTTCTAATGACAGATTGAAAACTGTTGCAAGCGGTACGCTTATTTGTTCTACAATTTTCAATAGTAGTTTGGGCGGAATCCCATCCAATCCAGGTGATTTATTATCTTTCATAACCCTTATTTTCTTAGCTACCATTTCCGGGGTTACAATTAACATTGAATCTGCCCCCTTGAACTTAGCCTCTGGTACTGGCAGTGAACTAATATCTTCCCTGGCAAACACTGAACTAAAATACTCATTCAGGTCTTCTGCCATTAAGAATACCTCTGATATTTTATTTCCAGCACTATCTTCTAGAGGACCAACCTTATACTGAACTTTCTGTTTGCTTCAAACATACGCATAAAAACTCTTGCTGTCATGTTTTATATTACTAGCTAATTGTTGTTCATAGCTTCTCTTTGAATTTCTAATTTCAGCTGTAGCTTGGTTAAGTGCTTCTTTATAAATGTTGTAGTTTTCAGCATTTCCAGTACATCTATATGACTTCCACATCATTTGTTTATACTTATTTTTTCTAATGGCTTCTTTCGATAAGTGTTTCTTTTTGGACCGTTTCCCTTGTTTTTTGAAGGGCACAAATTTATTGACTATGCACTTAATTTAACTCTATTTTTCAGTGTGTTATTCCAGTCTGTCTTTGCTAAATATTTCCTCATGTCCTTATACCTTCCTTTGTGGAAATTTCTCCTATACTGCTTTTTATTATTCCTTTCTTATTTTATTTTGATGGTAAAATTTATCTGGTTGTGATCACTATTACCAGTGGCTCACATATCTTGACATTGTCAACTAATTCATTCCGTGAGGACAAAACTATGTCTAACAGTAACACATTCTCACCCCTGGTTGGTTCTAGCTCATGTTGAGAAAGGAAAGTATCTTGAGCTAAAAACTTGTGGTCCTCACTCCCCATACTCTGTACAGATTTCCATTGTATATGCCCATGGTTAAAATCCCCCAGAATAATACAGTCCCGTTTGCTTACTTCCCTTATAGCATTTTGTATTTTATCATTCTCTTCTATGCTTATGTTTGGACTTTGATAAACTAACCCAACTGTTAACGTTGAGTTTCCTGTAACTATGTTACACCAAACAGCTTCTTCGCAATCTGCTTCTCTTTCTCATTTTATTTCGTAAGCCTGGATAGATTCTTTAATATATAAAATAACTCCACCTCCCTTTCTTCCTATTCTATCTTTCCTAAACATTACATATTCTGTCAGTCCCAATTCGGCATCTGATATATCGGTGGTGGTCCAGGATTCGGTTATACCTATTATGTGAGGGTCAATATTTTCTCCCATAATGTTTAGTTAATTTCTTTTGTTTACTATACTCCTTGCATTTAAACAAACACATTTATATCCAGCTTCAGAAGAGTTTTCCAGACTGTTCTTTTCTGATTTATTTGTGCTGTCTTTATCTATGCCTCCAGTTTCAGGCTTTTCTGTGAGTCCCCACTGCAAATCTAGTTTAAATAGATGCAACCTGTCCCACTGTCAACAGATCGCAGCAGGTTCTCTGAGAAAACTGCTGCCCCCTTTCCACTAAGATGGAGGCCATCTCTCATGTACATATCTTCGCTCCCAACAAAGTACGGCGTAGACGTATCTTAGGGTACTGCCACTATGCACGAGAAATCTGTATTTGAATTAATTATTCTAAGGGTCCCGTAGGGCCCCCCAGGGCCCCCCAAACTGGCAAATTTTCTAATTTTTTTAAACTCAGTAACTTTTTCACTGATTTTGTATAGACATTTCACCTGGTAGTGCCACTATACACACACAATCTGTATTTTATTGAATCATTCTAAGGGCACCTCAGGGCCCCAAAAATGCAAAATGTTCCTGCTATTCCCCTACTGCTGTAAGCCTGATCACTAGGATGGCTGAGTGGAGCAGCCAGCTGTAAAACTGTGTATTGGACTAGCCTTAGCTCACTGCCTACCATTGTCCAAGTGTCAAACATAATGCCTCCATTTTATCTGTAACCATAATGTGTAATGAGATACACATACTGTACTGGCAGAACCTTTAGAGAAACTTTAAAACTGCACTATACATAATTATCAATGCAATATAACGATATGAGCTAGGATTAAAATAAAATAACTTAGGTATAAAATAATACATAAAATAACGTAGGTATACTCGAAAAGGTTAAAGCATATTTAGTCAAAATTATAAGGAATATTATTCAGATGTTTTACTACACATGTTGCAGCTATTACTTCACTCCAATTCAATTAGTATTATGTAATTAATTGCTACTCTTTTTAAGTCAAAATGCATACTATGTATATGTACCTTGTGACCAAATAAAGTTTTATTATAGTTCATCTCTTTCTTCTTTCCATTCTGTAGGAGGATGGAAGGGGCAAAATGAGAACAGAAAATGTGTGTACATTTTCTTAAACAATCTTTAACTGTGCTACATGCGATATTGCAGCTCACCAACTCTCCTGCAAGGTTTCTACTACCACTAGAAATCGGCCTAAATAGCACAGTATCGGGATAAAATTTGACAGTATTTTAAATAACACATTAACTAATATATACAATCTTCACAAAATGGTCTACTCAAATATTTTATTTCCTGGTGTATCTTCATTGGCATGCATATAATCTCCACTAAACATATCAATATTTTACTTCCATCATAACCCTTAATGATCTGTAACTATGATTCACCAAAAAACATTTCATTAATAATTACAAACTCACAATATTGTCCAAAGGACTTCAGGGCCTCTTGGCCCATTTTTACTTTGTGCCATAACTGTCACATACATGATGCAACAGTATGATTGATAGTACCTGGCACATTTATTTTAAGGACTAGTAAGATAATAGCAGGACTAGTTGTTTTTGAGTTAGCTAGTCTGAGGGACTACCTCTCAGCTAACCCATTGTGCACCCAGATTATTATTATTTTACCATACCTCTAACATTTTAGTTTACTTGTCCACGTATAATTTATTTAATGTGACACATTAAATATATATTAACGTGCTGTTATATGCCATTGATTTAAGAGCATGCATTTGGATATAAAAGACCATTTTCATAATGTGAAATACTCTGATTTATACACAATTTCACAATACCCTGAGATCCATGATTTACGCACAATTTCCTGAAATCAGAAGACCCTCCAATTTATGCATAAATCTCATGCATTGAAATTTTTGAAACAACCTGTTTTATTAAAACATGGTTATTAATGTGTATGTAAAGTATTGTTATATTTTAATTCGATTTACGTATAAATGCCCAATTTTTCAAGATCCTCCGATTTATGTATAAATGCCCGATTTGTCAAGACCCTCTGATTTACGTATAAATCTCCTGCATTGTCTGATTTATTCTAATATCTTTAGCACTACTGAATCCCTGGTACTCCAAGAAGACCTAGACAGGCTTGTCCAACTTGTGGCCAGTCAAACTAAACATTGATAAATACCACATCGTGAAAATAACCCTCCATCACAATATTTACCATCAACACCAACTATTTAACATGTCTGCACATTTTTGGAGTACAGGGTGTACAGCTGTACGCATGACAACTGACATGCAGTGCCTATCTGTGATTTCAGTTATACACTGGATAAATGTTTAGTAATCTCAGCATGTTGCACTTGATTTTGTTTGTTTTGAGACATAATTTGCATATAAATAAATATATTTCGAGACGTTTCACTGACAGACCCAGCCAACATACACAATGAGCCTTAGACAGGCGTTCCGTTCTAAGATCAAGGATGTTCTGCATGGGGGTGATCACCGTGGTTACCAACCAGGTACTAATGACCAAGAGACTACTCAACAGGAAACTGAACCTACAGACGTTAAACTAACACAGGTGAATTGTTTAGTTACATTGCAATACGTGTGCATAGTACTTATTTACATGTTGTGCTTTTTTCAAATGCTACACAGATCTGGCCCAATGCAGTAGCACACACAATACATGATACTTTACATCCTTACAGATCATCTCAGAATATTGATGTCCGATATCACAATATCAGACAATATTACTTTAATTTGGCCTCAGCCCCACCCCTCTACCAGACAAACTAACAAGATTTTGATCCAGAAAATTAACTCTAGATGGCAAGTGGACAAGGAAGACTTTTGGTTTATCGAGAGCCCAATAATTTTTTCTACGTGTATCCCGCCCTTTTAAGGTATGTGTAGATTTTATTTTTAAACATATTCACGCTACTAGCACCAACACAATCAGGAGATAATCTATTCCAATCATTTACAGTCCTTTGTGAGAATGAGAACTTTCTTATATTTATACACTGCACCTTTACTAATGTAACTTCATGTCCTCTGGTCCTATCTTTCTTAACTGAGAAAAAAATATTTCAATCAATATTTTCATAACCATTCAATATTTTAAACACTTCTATCTGATCTCCTCTCAATCTCCTGGTCTCTAGTGTTGTTAAACCACATTTTTTTAGGCGTATTTCGTAACTAAGATCCCTCAGTTTTGGTATCATTTTAGTTGCTCTCTTCTGCACTCTTTCTAGCATATGTATATCCTTCCTGCGATATGGCCTCCATGCTTGAATACAATATTGTAAATGAGGCGTAACTATTGTTTTGTACAGCGGTATTATTAGCTCTTTTTCCTTATACGTTATGTTTCGCCTAATTAATCCAAGGATTTGATTTCCCTTTGAAGCTGCAATTCTGTACTGCTCTGAAACCTTCATATCAGCACTAATGGTTAACCCTAAGTCCTTTTCTTTTACAGTAGTACTTAGTACAGAACCTCCTGTATGGAGGCATTTACATTTCCCAAAATTGAACAACATTTGCCACTTTTCAGACCATTTGATCAACCTGTCAAGATCATCTTGTAAATGCTGTCTATCTCCATCATTTTTAATAATTCTAAACAATTTTGTATCATCCGCAAATTTCAACACCTTGCTTGTTATATCATCGCCCAAATCATTGATATATATTAAGTATAGGTCCCAGTACTGATCCCTGTGGTACCCCACTCAAAACTGATTTCCAGTTTGAAGCCTCCCCATCAACTACTACACATTGTCTTCTGTCAGTCAGCCATTTTTCTATCCAGTATATTACACCATTTCCTATGCCATGGGCCTTTAGTTTAAGCAGTAATCTTTGAGGTGGCTCTTTATATCAGTACATTAATAGTAATGGTCCAAAGCATAAAATATCTACGTTCGATGCCAAACAAAACTGCCTCTGACCCCCATATGAAATTAATTCCATCTAACAGCAGACATCAATGTTTTGATATAATCCTGAATTGGTTCTTTTATACACCAGTTGACACTTTTTTCAACCTGGTCTATTGCTTGAAGGATTGTACTCTATACTGTCGGCATGGCTTTGAACCATTACCATTTTCTACCAGTTTCATTAACCAGTACAAAGAAACTAATGTGGACTATTGAGTTTTGACGAAGATAAAAAAGAAAATATGAACTACAAAGATTTTCTGAATTGAGAACTTTCATACAAATGTTCATACAGTGTTAACAGTTCATGAAACATGTCACTGTTATTAACTGACCAGTTGACAACATCATGTTGAAATGACAGTTCTTTCCAGGTATTATTTTGTCCTGTGGAGGTTTGCCTTATTATAGTTTCCTCTGTTTCCAGTCATTGTCTGTGGAGTCGTCAGAGATGGATGGGGTGTCGGACGCAACTAGTTCATCTCAATCCTATGACATGGATGTCTTCGAGATCCAACTGAATCAACTGCAGGAGCATCTTGTGGCTGCCATGTTGGAGAACCAACGTCTCAGTAAGTTCTCATTTGTTCTCATGTCATGCTAGGGAACCAACAGCTCAAGTAAGTTCTCACTTGTTCTCATGCCATGCTAGGGAACCGACGTCTCAAGTAAGTTCTCACTTGTTCTCATGTCATGCTAGGGAACCAACAGCTCAGTAAATTCTCACTTGTTCTCATGTCATGCTAGGGAACCAACAGCTCAGTAAATTCCTAGTTGTTCTCATGTCATGCTAGGGAACCAACAGTTCAGTAAGTTCTCACTTGTTCATGTGTCATGCTAGGGAACCAACAGCTCAGTAAATTCTCACTTGTTCTCATGTCATGCTAGGGAACCAACAGTTCAGTAAGTTCTCACTTGTTCACGTGTTATGCTAGGGAACCAACAGCTCAGTAAATTCTCACTTGTTCTCATGTCTTGCTAGGGAACCAACAGTTCAGTAAGTTCTCACTTGTTCACGTGTCATGCCAGGGAACCAATAGCTCAAGTAAGTTCTCACTTGTTCTCATGTCATGCTAAGGAACCAATGTCTCAGTAAGTTCTCACTTATTCTCATGTCATGCTAGGGAACCAACGTCTCAGTAAGTTCTCACTTGTTCTCATGTCATGCTAGGGAACCAACAGCTCAGTAAATTCTCACTTGTTCTCGTGTCATGCTAGGGAACCAACAGCTCAGTAAGTTCTCACTTGTTCATGTGTCATGCCAGGGAACCAACAGCTCAAGTAAGTTCTCACTTGTTCTCATGTCATGCTAGGGAACCAACGTCTCAGTAAGTTCTCACTTGTTCTCATGTCATGCTAAGGAACCAACGACTCAGTAAGTTCTCACTTGTTCTCATGTCATGCTAGGGAACCAACGTCTCAGTAAATTCTCACTTGTTCTCATGTCATGCATGCTAGGGAACCAACAGCTCAAGTAAGTTCTCACTTGTTCTCGTGTCATGCTAGGGAACCAACAGCTCAAGTAAGTTCTCACTTGTTCTCGTGTCATGCTAGGGAACCAATAGCTCAAGTAAGTTCTCACTTGTTCTCATGTCATGCTAGGGAACCAACGTCTCAGTAAGTTCTCACTTGTTCACATGTCATGCTAGGGAACCAACGTCTCAGTAAGTTCTCACTTGTTCTCGTGTCATGCTAGGGAACCAAAGTCTCAAGTAAGTTCTCACTTGTTCTCATGTCATGCTAGGGAACCAACGTCTCAGTAAGTTCTCACTTGTTCTCATGTCATGCTAAGGAACCAACGACTCAGTAAGTTCTCACTTGTTCTCATGTCATGCTAGGGAACCAACGTCTCAGTAAGTTCTCACTTGTTCTCATGTCATGCTAAGGAACCAACGACTCAGTAAGTTCTCGCTTGTTCTCATGTCATGCTAGGGAACCAACGTCTCAGTAAATTCTCACTTGTTCTCATGTCATGCATGCTAGGGAACCAACAGCTCAAGTAAGTTCTCACTTGTTCTCATGTCATGCTAGGGAACCAACAGCTCAAGTAAGTTCTCACTTGTTCTCATGTCATGCTAGGGAACCAACGTCTCAAGTAAGTTCTCACTTGTTCTCATGTCATGCTAGGGAACCAACGTCTCAGTAAATTCTCACTTGTTCTCATGTCATGCATGCTAGGGAACCAATAGCTCAAGTAAGTTCTCACTTGTTCTCGTGTCATGCTAGGGAACCAAAGTCTCAAGTAAGTTCTCACTTGTTCTCATGTCATGCTAGGGAACCAATGTCTCAGTAAGTTCTCACTTGTTCTCATGTCATGCTAAGGAACCAACGACTCAGTAAGTTCTCACTTGTTCTCATGTCATGCTAGGGAACCAACGTCTCAGTAAATTCTCACTTGTTCTCATGTCATGCATGCTAGGGAACCAACAGCTCAAGTAAGTTCTCACTTGTTCTCATGTCATGCTAGGGAACCAACGTCTCAGTAAATTCTCACTTGTTCTCATGTCATGCATGCTAGGGAACCAACAGCTCAAGTAAGTTCTCACTTGTTCTCATGTCATGCTAGGGAACCAACGTCTCAAGTAAGTTCTCACTTGTTCTCATGTCATGCTAGGGAACCAACAGCTCAAGTAAGTTCTCACTTGTTCTCATGTCATGCTAGGGAACCAACGTCTCAAGTAAGTTCTCACTTGTTCTCATGTCATGCTAGGGAACCAACGTCTCAGTAAATTCTCACTTGTTCTCATGTCATGCATGCTAGGGAACCAACAGCTCAAGTAAGTTCTCACTTGTTCTCATGTCATGCTAGGGAACCAACAGCTCAAGTAAGTTCTCACTTGTTCTCATGTCATGCTAGGGAACCAACGTCTCAAGTAAGTTCTCACTTGTTCTCATGTCATGCTAGGGAACCAACGTCTCAGTAAATTCTCACTTGTTCTCATGTCATGCATGCTAGGGAACCAATAGCTCAAGTAAGTTCTCACTTGTTCTCGTGTCATGCTAGGGAACCAAAGTCTCAAGTAAGTTCTCACTTGTTCTCATGTCATGCTAGGGAACCAACGTCTCAGTAAGTTCTCACTTGTTCTCATGTCATGCTAAGGAACCAACGACTCAGTAAATTCTCACTTGTTCTCATGTCATGCATGCTAGGGAACCAACAGCTCAAGTAAGTTCTCACTTGTTCTCATGTCATGCTAGGGAACCAACGTCTCAAGTAAGTTCTCACTTGTTCTCATGTCATGCTAGGGAACCAACGTCTCAGTAAATTCTCACTTGTTCTCATGTCATGCATGCTAGGGAACCAACAGCTCAAGTAAGTTCTCACTTGTTCTCATGTCATGCTAGGGAACCAACAGCTCAAGTAAGTTCTCACTTGTTCTCGTGTCATGCTAGGGAACCAACAGCTCAAGTAAGTTCTCACTTGTTCTCATGTCATGCTAGGGAACCAACAGCTCAAGTAGGTTCTCACTTGTTCTCATGTCATGCTAGGGAACCAACAGCTCAAGTAAGTTCTCACTTGTTCACGTGTCAATCTAGGGAACCAACATCTCAGTAAGTTCTCACTTGTTCTCGTGTCATGCTAGGGAAGCAACAGCTCAAGTAAGTTCTCACTTGTTTACATGTTGAGCTGGAAGTTTTCAGCTTTCTTGTGCTGTTTTGCAGGTAGAGAGCTGAATGGTTCTTGTACTGTTGTATAGGTAGAGAGCTGAAGGGTTCTTGTACTGTTGTATAGGTAGAGAGCTGAAGGGTTCTTGTACTGTTGTATAGGTAAAGAGCTGAATGGTTCTTGTACTGTTGTATAGGTAGAGAGCTGAATGGTTCTTGTACTGTTGTATAGGTAGAGAGCTGAATGGTTCTTGTACTGTTGTATAGGTAGAGAGCTGAATGGTTATTGTACTGTTGTATAGGTAGAGAGCTGAAGGGTTCTTGTACTGTTGTATAGTTAGAGAGCTTAAGGGTTCTTGTACTGTTGTATAGGTAGAGAGATGAATTGTTCTTGTACTGTTGTATAGGTAGAGAGCTGAATGGTTCTTGTACTGTTGTATAGGTAGAGAGCTGAATGGTTCTTGTACTGTTGTGCAGGTAGAGAGCTGAAGGGGTACAAGGAGAGCCAGGAAACGGTGCGGTTGCTGGGTAAATTGGAGAGTGAGAAAGAAAGGAACAGAAAACTAGAAGACGAGCTGCGTCAGACTACAAGAAATAACCAGTGAGTTGTAGATAGACAGTTCATAGACAGTTCATACAAGAAATAACCAGTGAGTTGTAGATAGACAGTTCATAGACAGTTCATACAAGAAATAACCAGTGAGTTGTAGATAGACAGTTCATAGACAGTTCATACAAGAAATAACCAGTGAGTTGTAGATAGACAGTTCATAGACAGTTCATACAAGAAATAACCAGTGAGTAGATAGACAGTTGTATGCCACGAAAGGCGGACTACATTAAGGCCAGACACCCCAGGTGAAATGGTGTTTTTTGACAAAAAATAAAAAAAATGGTTTTCTGCCAGATTATTATACCTTTGTATGCATACTATAAATAAAGTTAACTTCTATGGCAATTACATACCTCTAAGTGAGTTTTAATCATGGATCAAGCATGTTGATATCATGTAATGAAATCCATTATGCAATCTTTGACAGCCATTTTCTATTAAAAAAATTCTTCAAATTTCTGCATTTGGAAACGGGATATCTCTTGGAATAATTGTGCTATGTAAATAAAGTTTTCAGTGTTGCATTCAGCATATTCTACTGTGTGCAATGATCACGCACTTTTTTTAAAAATCATGAATAGTTTGAAAGATATAGCCATATTTGTTGCAAAAAAACAAGATTGTTTTTCGTATTTTACCCAAAAATTATTTAAAAAATAAAAACAACATTTCAAAAAATGCTCTGATCATTGCACAATAGACTCTATAGAGAACATGGATTTGCAAGAATTATACCTATATATGGATTCAATAAAAAGTGGCAGCTTTTCCAAATTTGCCAATATTTGCTCAAAATGGTGGCCATTTTGTTTGTTACCATGGAAACGGGGGGTCTGGCTGAAAAAAGTTCAATATATATTTTACTCAGTAGGACCCATTTCATGCATTGGGCAGAAAAATTGAACTGTGCACAAATTAAAAAATAATCCTATCTACCTGCCGTGTCTGGCCTTAACACCTGTATAACAACTTGTGTTTCACTGCCCAAGTTTCTGCATGTCTGTGATTGATTAGCTTTAAATATATCGCACAATCCTATGTTTATTTATTGGAATGAAACTGATTCCCAGATGTGGTAGTGTTAACTAATAGTTAATAATTCACTGATGTAACTGTTTAATATATGGTTAACTGTATGTTAAATACAGTTGAACATTGTTCTACGGAATCAAATTGACCGAGACACATTGGACTCATGTACATGTTTCTAACAGTTCTCCCAGCCAGACTGTTGGTGACGGAGCGGAGAAGCCTGGAGAGTTGGTGGAGAGTGGTGATGTACACGAGTCTGTCGTGAACCCCTGTAGCTGTGGCTGGAGGGAGAGACTTGTAAACTGGATCACCCAGGTCTTCTACGATGTCATCTCTGACTTCACTGACGACCCAGAGCCAGTGGTCGACAGAAACACACATGATCTAACTGTCAAAAGGTCAGTATTATTCCATGTTTTACACAAGTTCAAGTACATAGATTTGTTATTATGTACTTGCTGCTCTTTGTTACGTGCAGGAACTTATTTTATGCTGTATTCACACAGAAATGTTTAGTCAATCTAACTTTAGACTGGTTTGTGATGTACATTTGTTGCAACGTCACATGTCCTTTCTAGAACTGTTCCAAGTTGTTGTTAAACATATAATGTGTCCAGTTTACCAATCCGGTCTAACTTTGTGTTCACATAGCTATAAATAGAAGCAATGTTTACGGTAGACTCTCAACAAATGGGGTCCCTAATCATCACTCAAATCTTTCAGTTATGAAAAGGACTCTTACTGAAACAGAGTCATTGTATTAAATTGTTTCACAGTTCTTTCACTAGGTGGTGCCACAACACTTGATGGCATTCATCCTTGTCATATGCACTCGACCAAGTTGTTACCTCTACGTTCAATGACACCAACAACACTTGATGGCATTCATCCTTGTCATATGCACTCGACCAAGTTGTTACCTCTACGTTCAATGACACCAACAACACTTGATGGCATTCATCCTTGTCATATGCACTCGACCAAGTTGTTACCTCTACGTTCAATGACACCAACAACACTTGATGGCATTCATCCTTGTCATATGCACTCGACCAAGTTGTTACCTCTACGTTCAATGACACCAACAACACTTGATGGCATTCATCCTTGTCATATGCACTCAACCAAGTTGTTACCTCTACGTTCAATGACACCAACAACACTTGATGGCATTCATCCTTGTCATATGCACTCAACCAAGTTGTTACCTCTACGTTCAATGACACCAAAAACATATAAAACTGTGGCCTAAATAATTAATTAGTAATGACAATATTGGTGTTCTTCAGTGATCTACCTGAATGAAAATAATGTTGTCCAGTGGTTTATTTATATTTCAGACTGAAGGAAAGCATTATGAGATTCAGTAAGTGATTTTCTTATTCTGTAATCTCCTGCTACCAATCTAAGTTATGGTTCTGTGTGGCCATTATTGTAAATGAATCAAACATTTAACAGCTGTTGAAATCAGGGGATTTTGTATGGGATAAATAGTAATTTTCCTGTAGTCTCCCCGATTCATTTAGCTATTAAAGTTTATTTCATATTGTTGTAACAGTCTTTATAGCAATGTATTTTATAAAATGTTTAATTTGATCACTTTACAGAGTCAGCCACTAGCCCAATATTCGAGACAGTTTCGAATGTGAGCGCCATGTTCAACTGGAGAAACCCCGCATTCTCATTCCTTGCATTTCTTGTAAGTTTACGCTGCACTTGAACGTGGTCTAACTGAACTATATTGGTACACCTCAGTTGTTTAGAAAAGTGATGTCAAATTTACATTGGTATATATGACTTCATGAACATTTAATTGTCTTTAAAATGGTCCAGAATAAAGATGTCTACACTGTTGACATAGGACAGCTGGAACAAATGATTCACTCTAGTCACTTAGTACAGCCACACCACTGATTACCTGAATGACTATATGTAGAGGGACACTGTATATTTTGGGACACCCTAAACATCTACAAAAATTATTATTTTTCTGTACTGTATATTTTGGGACACCTTTGTAAATGTAATTATTTGTTGTCCCATTGTACTGGGATACCAATTATTTGTACTTCTGATGAGCGAGTACCCACTTTTTTCCCTGATGCCGACACATAAATAGAAAACAGTGTATCAATAAAATGTATTACAATTGCAGCTGCTCTGATGTAAACAACACAAGACTTGGGTGATGTTACTACTGTAGCACCAGCAACGATGTTTCGTCCTTCTCTCGGCTACCAACTGTGGCCTTTATACATTTAGGAAGTATCTCAACATGCATCTAAAATCCTAGTTGTAGTCCCTCAAGGTACAAAACTATGTGATCTCTTGCAGGTCTGGGGTAATAGCAATATGTAATAGTAACGTTTACAAATATTGAAGTAAAAAGTTGAGCAAAAACTAAATGTAATAGTAATAGGAAGCAATGTAATAGTAATTGACCAATTACGTTTATATTACTATTGAACATTTAAACAAAATTTCAACTACATAACAATTCCACTTGATTAGGTTGTAGATTCCACTAGTTTCTCCAGGTTTTATGGTTGCTCACCCTTGTCAACTTCAGCATGGCCCTGGTGAAGTTTTACCCTAGAGTTTTATGAGCGTTTACATAGCAAGAGACACTGATACAGTGTGACTGCTGCACTGACTAAAGGGATTAAACTGGACTTTTACTGCTTTGAAGCCAGTTCTGCCAAGTTGCCAACTACCCTTTTCAAGTAAGCCTATGGATTTAGTGACTGCCTCCATGGTGCACACCATTCAGCCTAAACTACAGAGGGTGTGAAACACATCCTGATGTATTTGTACTTGAGCCAATAATTAGCTGTCTGCCAAGCACCAAGCAGCAGTAGAGCAATGTGGTTTAATTAGACTGCAAGTTTTTTATGTATTAATATAATTTCCTTAAGATTATACTAACTTTAAAAAAGGTAAGTTCTTATATAGCACAGTATCCAGTTATCAGGACTGCTCAAAGCGCTTTACACTTTACTTTTGAAGGCATACTGCCCGCCAAATTGTGTTTAGTAAGGCCATAACAACGGTCGCAATTTGAAAGGCAAGACCACGGGTGCATGTTCAAACTGTAAACAAAACATCCAGTTTCAAAACCAGCTTTATTAGCAATACGACTGAGTTGGGCTGAGTTAACTGCTGTACCCTTTGAAGTTCAACGATGCTCACTTGCCCACGGTCAACACAGCAGACTTCTAGTTAGAAATTATTACTCCTGCTAATTCTGGGTACATGAACAGACCACGTCCCTTTAAATTGGCATATCTTACAGTGGCACTGTTATAACTATAGCTGGGTGGATCGGCTCCTGGAACATAACACTAAGAACATTTCTGCCACTTGACACACCAAGGCTCAGTCTAATTATAACTGGAAACATCAGCTCTAAGTACTCTGAGCCTATTGTTGCCACTTGCCACATCAAAGCACAGTTAACTGGAAGTGGACTGATCAGATGATGTCAATAACTTGCCCCACTTCTCACCCTTCGAAGCATCTGCTATTTTGGCAGATGCTCTGATTGCTTACAAAGTTGCAGACTTCAAGTTAATTGGGACTTCTTGCCATTCTTGGGGGTAGTGTCAAATTTCCGACAAAGCATTTGTACTAAATTTAGAAAACGATGTGCTTTCTTGTCAAATTTCTGATAACAATATTTGTACTAAATTTAGAAAACAATGCGCTCTTGATAGTTTAATTTAATGTTAATTTAATAGATGACACCTTACATTATTATACTGGCTACACAAACAACACTCATTCAGTCACTGATTGTTGGTGCCTGGGAATTCTGTACCATACAAGAAGTGGTTGTTACATTGTGATTTCTGCTGATTGTCAAAGTGCTTGGTAGTAAGCACATCAAAGGGATGGCTGTTGTGCAACACCAAAGCAGTTACATTGTGTTAATTACTGCTGTCAAAGTCTGACCAGGTACCAAGTGTTTACGTCTGCTGGCGAGAGCACTATCATGGGAAATGGAGTCCACATGTGACTGGTCAATAATCTTTTAATGAGGGTCTACATTTACACCACAGTTTGAGGGGGGACCATTTAACCAGCTGATCTTATATGGTAAATCCATAGCAGCCAGACTGGACTGATCTAATTGACGTTTAAATTAAATTGAAGAATTTAAGTTAAATATTGTATTTCCAAATTATGTTCACTTTTCACGTTCATCTTTTGGGATTTTGTCATAAGATCATCAAAGCTAATTACATCTAATATAGTTTTAAAATTAAATTAACTTCTCCCAGAAAAGTTACTTCATTAAATTAATGTGTCTCCTGAGAAAGTTAATTAATGATATTAATTGAATTAACAAATTAATAATTGAAATTAACCCATGCCTGATGTGTGGTACTGCGGTTAAATATGGTACAAGCTGTCACTCAGTAAATAGTATTTGAACAAGTGTTGGAAACCGGAACCAGACAGACTAAACATTTTACATGGCTGAGGATGTAGTCCCTATATAAAATATGTGTCTCACGAGATATAGGGCCATTCATCCACTCAAAACATAGCTAATAGCAGGGTAATAGCCAAGGTAACTAGGGTGAAGTTACAAAGCCAGGTTAACACCAGGGTAATAAAACAGGGACGACATTATGTCAGGATTCATTTGTGGCTCTAAGTATTGGGACAGTGAATCTGAGAATTATTTTTATGTTCCGTATTTACTGGGACAGCTGAAAATTTTATTATTTTTAAGTGTCCCAATACATACAGTAATTACAGTAGTACTGTTAGGAAAAATTATTCACTCTGGTCACTTAGTACAACCACACTGCTGATACAGGACTGTTAGGACAAGTGATTCACTCTAGTCACTTAGTACAACCACACTGTTGATACAAGACTGTTAGGACAGGTGATTAAATCTGGTCACTTGGTACAACCACACTGTTGATACAAGACTGTTAGGACAGGTGATTCAATCTGGTCACTTGGTACAACCACACTGTTGATACAAGACTGTTAGGACAGGTGATTCAATCTGGTCACTTGGTACAACCACACTGTTGATACAAGACTGTTAGGACAGGTGATTCACTCTGGTCACTTGGTACAACCACACTGTTGATACAAGACTGTTAGGACAGGTGATTCAATCTGGTCACTTGGTACAACCACACTGTTGATACAAGACTGTTAGGACAGGTGATTCAATCTGGTCACTTATTATAGACACTTAGTATAAACACACTGCTGATATAGGACAAACACACTGCTGACACATGAATGTTAGGACAAATGATTCACTCTGGTCACTTAATTAGTACAACCACACTGCTGATACAGAACTTTTAGGACAAGTGATTCAATCTGGTCACTTTTTACAGACACTTAGTAGTACAAACACACTGCTGACACAGGACTGTTAGGACATGTGATTCACTCTCATCACTTAGTACACCCACACTGCTGACACAGGACTGTTAGAACCAAGTGATTCAGTCTGGTCACTTAGTACAGACACACTGCTGACACAAGAGGACTGTTAGGACAAGTGATTAATTCTAGTCACTTATGGGTAATCTGCAGACATTGATGTTTGATGCTACACAACATTGGTTTCCTGGTGGGGGGAGGCAGCTGCTGCTCTGTTTAGCGTGGTGCAGCAACTCGGCCGTTCAGCAGTAACTCACAGTGTCACATTGCAGCATGTCTTATGCACCTCAAAATGTTTGGGTGGTGCAATATGCCATTGTTACAAGGTATATTGTTGATGTATTGTGTTGTTTACTTGTATATGTATATGTACTTGGTGTTGTTTACTTGTAGATGTATATGTACTTGGTGTTGTTTACTTGTAGATGTATATGTACTTGGTGTTGTTTACTTGTAGATGTATATGTAATTGGTGTTGTTGACTTATAGATGTATATGTACTTGGTGTTGTTTACTTGTAGATATATATGTACTTGGTGTGGACTGGCTATCTCTTGCCCATCCTGCTGTTTCTTGCAATCGTCAGACTAGGAGCTAACAATCTAAGAGAAAGGCAAGTATTAGTTTGTACATGGACTTCACATACAGTCAGTCGTAGCTGTACAATACAAGTACTTCTAGTTTGTTTGTAGAGTTTACACACCGTAGGTTGTAGCTGTGCAATACAAGTACTTCTAGTTTGTTTGTAGAGTTTACACACAGTAGGTTGTAGCTGTGCAATACAAATACTTCCAGTTTGTACATGGAGTTAAAGATGGTCAGTTGTAGCTGTCAGACCTATATAAGTCTAACATTAGTGGTGGTCTGGACTGATCAGTGACCACTCTGGCAGACCTATAGGTCTAACAAAGACATATACCTAGCACTAGTGGCGGTCATGGGCACACAATGGTGCTGGGACTGACAAGCACCAACACATTATGTAGATCTCTCAATATAAATTTCAACTCCTTACATGTGAAACTGACATAGGCTTGGGCAAGGATGTGTCAGTGAAATTTACCTATTTAAATTTGTACTCCAGCCCTTGCGATTATACGTATTGAAACACAATTTGCACCATTCAAACGTGAATATGTTGTCTCTTCATACGTAACATTTTGTTATAATAACTCAAAAAATGTAGTGTTCAGTAGGCTTCCAAAACAACCCATGAATCAACAATCTGCAGGCTGTGGCGACATGCTGCCTGTGCTAAGACACTATGTTGTTACGCTGGGGCTGAGCGTAACAATGTGCTCATGCTTCTAATAAGAATAAAGTTTATATTGATAAAATATAGTAAATAATAGGAATGTCGGCAAATGGCGCAGCTACGCCCATGTCCACCCGCCGAGAATGTGTTGGCGTGTCATTGCTATTTAGGCCGACTTTCAAATTATGTTTTCAATCTACGGATATGCATGGGAAATCGTATTTATTATATAATATATATTTACTTTACTTTGGAAATAATGTACATATACATGTTGTATATATATCAAATTAACGTTTAGATAATATATAATCAAGTAGTGTCGATGGTGGAATGCATGGTGGGCTGAGATCGACAACAATAACTTTGATAAGAACGTATGTTGGTTGTTCCTTTTGCCATGTGACCAAATAATTTTGAAATGTACCCTAATATATTTCAAAACAAATATCCAAATTTACTAAATTACAAAGAAACAGTGTTTGTGTTAAATATGCAGTTACAAATACAGTCGCACCTCGTTATAACGCGCCCCGTTATAATGCGGATTCCGTTATAACGCGGTCGGTTGTGGACCCCGAATTTCTGCCGCCAGGGGGAAAATGGGCGCTATGACAAACTATATTAACACAGTAATAACTGTCGATTGTTTTGTGTGAAGTTATCCCCGTCTTTGTCCACAACATGTGTTTATTTGAAAGACTAGTAACTGCAATGAATCAAGTGTGAGGCGTGTCACTATACGTTGCCGTTGTTTGTTCTGCACTGTCAATGCTATCAAAGGTATAAGTTTCTTTGACTATAATTATGGTCAATTTTAATTTTAGGAAGAGTAAATGTGGAGCGAAGTATTGTTTGTTTTGCGCCGACATCAAACGAATCGTTTCCAATCTGCTAGTCATGCTCATGGCTGCCATGGCTTCCGCGGATTGCGAGTTCGCCTGGTTTCGGCGCCGGGCGGATTTGTAAAGTGCAATTGAAATTCACAAATATGCCTTGCTTAAGAATGGGTTAAATACGTTTTAATACAGCTTAGTAGGCAAGATCAGTAAGCTAACATTGCGTAACAAATATTAGCTTTTCGCTGCAATGCCTGTACTGGTGCGCCGAAATATGAATTCGTCAACCGCATATGAATTGGTGAATCGTAATATTGTGCTTTCTAAATTGGTATTTTAATTGAAAGACGAAGTTAAGCCAATTGTGAGCTTACTTATAGCTTTAAATCCTTAATCAACTCTAACACAGCGTTTGTCAAATCATTTGCGTATTTGGCTGCTGAATGCCAGGTCATTATTTTAGATCTCACGTCAGCGGTACCATATTAACGAGGCGCGACTGCAGTTTTAATTTAATATTATTTTATAAATAAAACAGGTATACTTATATAAAGTAAGCTATGTTTCTTACAGAACTTAACTCTCTAATTGAAGTACATTAGAAATATCCCATTATTTCTTCATGTAATTACTTTATTTTGTTGTAATGGTTGTTCTGGTTTCAGGTCCAGAACAGTTTTAGTTTTGACAATTTTCCCTTACTCAAGGTGATGGGGAAAGGAAACCCATTTGCAGAAAGTCAGTTAAAAACCAAACAACCTGACATAGCTCAATGAAACTTGTTTTAATGTCCACATATCAAATTTATCTTCCAGGTGTTCATATTTTTATTTGCCCGAGTTATATTGTTAAATTTTGTGCTTGTCTCCCGCCAGGTGGTAAACTGCCAAAACAACACATTTCCTCATTTTGAAAACATGATATCTCAAAAACTATCATTCACATCCACATGCGTACTAATTATATATGTATGTTGTTGTCCTTGGACAGGTGTAATATTATGAGATTGTAGATATTAATGAAAATATTGCATTAGGTAAAAAAATGTCATTTTTATATCAGTGTGAAATGTATACTAGCAATGATATCCTATGAACCATGACTACATAGGGATGTGCTGTTTACAGGGGCTGGAATGTGAACATGGTGTACCTGCCATCAGCGTCACCAGAGACACCTGCAAAGGTAGGTCCCGCCTTGACACTTGCAGGACCTGTGTTTTAGTCATCACATGAATGTTCCATCTTTCTTTTCAGCAAGAGAACAGTACTTATTTTCAGCAGGTACCATAACTTGGACAACTTGACAAAACTAAGGTATCCGCCAGTTAAATGTGCTTGTCTGCTGATGAAATGTACTCGTCTACTGATCAAATGTACTTGTACACAAATGAAATATACATGTTACAAAGGCATATTCAAATATTGAACTTCTTCCTACATACACGCAGCTACCAAATGCAAAGAGGTATTAGATTGACTTATACCAGTGGGAAATAAGGCTGTTAATTTCTACATGGATGTTCATCCAGGTACAAACAGGACAAGATAGGTTCAACCTTATACACATCATCTAGAGGCCGTTCACCAACCTTGTATGGCTTGTCATCGTACGTTATCCCGAGTCTTATTTCTACCTTTGATTCCTCGGTTTATCAGGAGCACATGTGCACCAATCGGTATGACTGCTGGGGTAGCTTTCGATTTGTGCAGTCTAGCCCATCATAGGGCCTCCTTTTCTGTCCTGGATCCTCCCAAACGGAACGCTTCATTGAGTCAGTAATGGTGACTGGTCACCTAGTCATCAACACCAACATCTGGCTCCTTGCCAACATCCAACAAGTGGTCAACTAGCTGCAGTGGCTCGCGACCAAAGATGAGGGAGTAAGGAGAGTAACTGGTGGACAAATGTGGCGTGCAGTTGTATACATAAACCAGTTCAGGCAAATATTCCGTCCATTGCCACTTTTTCTCTCATGTCGGCATTTGTAGTTGATCATAAGACTCAGACTGTTTATTACCAAGTAGCATTTAAAATGTACGATGAATTCTTGGCGTTGTGGCATCAACATACATGCACGCTTGTCTCCCCTGCCCCCCATCATGCACACGCAAAATATACAATCAGAAACATTATGAAACTATGCTAAAACTAGTATAAATTTAAACCAAGGCCAACTGCCAACATATTTTAAGACAGTCATACATCTATTGACATAAAGTGAACTTGATAACATAATATTAATGGATGGCAACTCGTGCCCAATGATTCTAGATGCGCGCTTCACGATAACTTCTAGCCGTTGTTTCTCCTCCTGACTGGCGCAGCCAAACCACACTACAATCGAGAAAGTGAGGATACTTTCAATGATTGCATGGTAGAATCGTATCATAATCTCCTGAGCAATGCCGAATCTCCAGAGTTGCCTCAGGAAGAACAGGCGCTGTTGTGCCTTTTTTGTAATGCACAGTGTGTTTGTGCACTAGCTGAGATCGTTTGAAATTGTTGTTCCAAGGAATCTAAAAGATTCAACCTGCTCGACCTCCACGGCATTTATTGAAAGAGGGTGGATGGGAGTCTTCTTTCTACGAAAATTAACAATCATTTCTTTGGTCTTTGAAACATTCAGTTCGAGATTGTTATCCGCACACCAGCCAACCATTCTCTGAACTTCCTCCCTGTATGGCGTCTCATCTGCATTCTCAATGCAGCCCTCCACAGTAGTGTCATCGGAAAACTTGATCACATGGACCGATTGGTCCACGGACAGATTGAGGCCTGTGAAGAAAAAAGTTAAGGACCCAGTGGCACATGGCAGGATGTACATTCAACAATGAAAGTTTATCGAACAGTTTGAATGGGATGATAGTGTTAAATGCTGAGCCGAAGTTAATGAACAGGATCCTGGCATAGGTTCCTGGCCTCTCTAGGTGCTGCAGAACGTGATGCAGACCTAAAGCTACCGCATCGTCTACTGATCTGTTTGGTTGATATGCAAACTAGTGCGAGTCCAGGAGGCCGTCTGTGGCCCACTTCAGGTACTTGAGTACTATGCGCTCGAACACTTTCATGGCGACTGAGGTCACTGCCACTGGACGGTAGTTGTTCAGCCCGGTGATGTTGGACTTCTTGGGAATGGGTATGATAGTGGAAGTTTTGAAGCAGACTGGAACTCTGCACTGCTGGAGAGAGGAGTTGTAGATGTCCGTAAACACCGCAGAGAGTTGGTCGGCGCAGTTCTTCAGGGTAGATGTGGAGATGTTGTCTGAACCCGAGGCCTTCCGCATGCTCTGTCTCCTGAACAGTTTCCTCACCTCAGCTTCCTGGACTATGAAGGGCAGAGACAGAGAGGTACCTGCTGGAAGTGGGCGCTGCTCTGGTGAATAGTTAAGCTTGTCAAATCTGCTGTAAAAGTTGTTGAGCTGATCAGGGAATGAGGGGTCACTGCTGTTGGTGGCCGCTGCGTGTTCCTTGTATTGCGTAATCTGCCGCAGGCCATTCCAGACAGATCTGGTGTTATTGGAAGCGAACTGGTCCTCACGTTTGTGTTTGTATGAATTTGGCCTTGTTGACCGCCTTCTGTGCGTTCTTCGCTGCCAGTTTCTGCTTGATGTCTCTGGTGAACCAAGGTTTATCGTTGCCATACAGGGTGACAGTCTTTGTCTCCGTACACAGCTCCTCACACCAGTTGACGTAGGATGTCACGGTGTCAGCGTACACGTCTAGGTCAGGACATGCCTCTTTAAACATGTCCCAATCTGTGCACTCCAGGCATCCACGAAGAGCTGCAATCGACCTGTCCGTCTGCTTCTTGACAGTCTTCTTTGATGTCTTCAACGTTTTAAGTTTTTACAGAGTCCTGTTGCAGCGCTCACACTGCCCGTTCCCTTCAGGATAGTAAGGTGCAGTTCTAGTTTTCCTGACTCCATACATCTTGCCCAGTTCACTGATGATTGCACTTTCAAAAGTCTAGCCTTGATCACTGTGCAGGTGTTTGGGAACTCCATATCGTACAAACACCTGGTTTACAAGTGTCTTTGCGACAGTCTTCGTGGTTTGTGTGTAGGTTGGCACAGCTTGTGCTAATTTGGTGAATACACCTGTATATATGTGAGAACAAGTCTATTCTCCACACCACTACTGCTTGGCCCAAATAGGGTCTAGTCCATCGCAAGTACTTCTAGGGGCCTTTTTGCAGTGAAACTCCCGATAGTTGCCTATAGCTTCTTTCCCATCTTTGAGCGTGATTCAACTATACAAGTCGACTAACTTTAGTGAACAGTCCACCACACTCAGTGACTCTCCCCACGAGTTTGTTGGTACTGGTAGAAGCACTCCTGAAGTGAGGCCAAATCACTGCTGTCTCCAAATGCTTGCAGGAGAGCCCTAAGGTCATCACGGATGCACCTGCTGAAGAACTCTATACATGCTGTACCTTTGAGGTGCTCCATAATGACAGTGCTTGCTGTCATCTTGGGCATTCTGTAGCATGCAAGGTGGTAGCTCATATCAGCCCCACCCACTCAGCAACTTCAAGGTCGCCAGTCTTCTCCAGTCGGCCGTGCAAACGCTTAAACCGACGAGCTTCAACGACAACGAGTGGCTGGTGGATCTTGACTGTTCTCCCGGCTGTTGACCCTGAACTTCCTGCCATTGATGCTTCACCAAGTATCTCCTCTCTGATCCTCCCAACTTCCTGTCTTGCGGCTTTAGCCTCTTGCTGTGCAAAGGCAGTCTTCTTGCTCGGCCTTGAGCAGCCGTGAAGTCACATTGGGCATGAATATCATCAGCAGTCATGTTCTTGATGTACAACTCACAGTGATAGAGTAGAGCCCAGGGTAAGACATGTTGTCATATAGTGGAACAGATAAGTGAGACAATCTTTCAAATAGTAATACAAGCGCCAAACTTGGCATGGACACTCGTACAGGACCATTTAAAAAAAAAAGCCAGTTAGCCACCGGAAATTTCAAGATGGCCGCCATTTCGGACATAAAAATACTATTTTTGCCATAAAATTTGTATAGAATAGTCCGATTTTAATTATTTTTGTGTCGAATGATATCTTTTTAATTATGCAGAAGCTGAATTTAAATATCAAAATCTTCCCAGATGCAGCTTTCATTTCTCGCAGAATATATATGAAAAAGGCTTGGGATGCAATTATGTATTACAAGATGAATGTCAGTTTTAAACATACATTTTACTGCCATTCACTAAGCAGTACAAAGGGAATGTGTAATGCACCTTCATAATTCTAAATCAACTGCTTACCCCCACATTTCGCCATATGCATGTTACGGCATCGTCAAAACAACACAATAATCCTGTCGTCATTTAATAGCTGTGAGTCACTCTGGTCAGATGTTCCGCCACATCAAAAATAATACAAGCAATCAACTGATAAGTCTAAATTTGTCTTTGACTTCAGAGTGTCCGTGAAAATGTAGTTGCTTGTCCTTTATTATTGTCTTTATTATCAACTTAGTGTTCACTTAACATTACAGTATAAACCTGTTTGTTCTATGTGGCTTTGTAGTGTTTGTCCATATTGTCCACACATTGTCTTTGTACTTATGGCACTCCTAGAGTCGTGCATACAGACGATGAGTTAATCCTGGCATCGCAGCTGCACAATGCTGTACAGGTGAGACCGAAGTCATAGCATGTGAACCTTAGACAACATTACTTCTTGCATCCACAATTGGTCAGCTGCTGACAACTCTGTGCAATGGGTGCCAGATGACAGATGATCTGTCACAAGTCACCATCCTTTGTCCATCCCCAGTCGGCAGGATTTTGGGTTTCTGGTGGGCAGACTGTTGACTCCATAGGCAGCCTGCCTGGTATGTTGCCAGCTTGACATGCTGAAGGAGAGCAGCTCGAGTGGGGAATGGCTTCATATGGTCTCTGCTGTCAAGCAAACATGTCAAGCCACATATCATCAACACCAGCAGCTGTACTGGACCTGTCATACATTATTACTACAAACTTCTCCAGGATTACCAAATCGTCCTCTTCAACGTTTGGTGGGTACTGGCTGAGTTTGATGACAATGAGTTTGGTGAACAATTCTGTCTTGTTGTCATTGTCCATCAAAAGGTTCCGCCACTTGTAGGGTAGTTTTCCTTTGGCTGTCACTCTCTGTCTGGCCCCCCGTCCTTGCTTTGACCTTGTCTCAATCTTGATCGTCTGTAGACATCAAAGACAATTTCTGTTCTCTTTTACTTAGAACAGTACACTTGTATTGTGGGAAGCACATCTAATGCTGCATATTCCTCAAATGTCTTGGCGGTATGTGGGGGCAGAGTGTTCACCAAAGCAGAACCACCGATGATGATGGTATCAGCCTCTGGTTCGATGTCTGGCATGGTGTCTTGAGCCTCAAGAATAGCAGCAAGTTGGGACTTCTGGCAGGTGTGAAGCTGGGAAGGACTAGTTCTCAAGCCGAAAGAACTCCTGCAGATCACACTCTCTGCTCTGGCATGAGATAAGGTGGTGACAGGTGACAGTCCTCCTTCAGTACCTTTACCTTTAAGTAACTAGGAGCTGGGTTCTGTCGAAAGAAATAAGTCTTATTTTTCTTGATTGGATCATCAAATGTGGATACTTCTTTACTCTGTAGCCCTTTCATTAATTCCTGGAAACAGATTCGACCCCTTTCATAATGTGTGGCGATCAGCAGCGCTGGGGTGGGTTTTGTCCTTTCTGTCCAATCTAAGCAGGTCCCCAATTTCTTCCTGGAAAGGATTACCCATATCCTTCATCATCTTAATCAGCTGGTCCACTCTCTCGAGGAATGCTGTTTGAGCTCTTGGTGTCTTCTCATAGTGTATCTCAGCCATGTCAGTTCTTTGATGTGACTCAGGATGTTGGGTATTTTGTGTGTACACTGCTAGGAAGTCATCCCACGTGGTGCTCCTTTCAGTTTCTGTTATTGGTCTTTTTTTGTGGAACAGAATTCTGTGTGGTGTTGTTTGAACTGTTAAATACACAGTGTAGGCGGAATCATGTGGACGGTTGTTAAAAGACATCATGAAAGTCAACATATTTGTGTAGCCAGATGTTAGTTTTGATGTGGTCACTGAGATGATAGCCTGCTGTTAATTTCACTGCAGAATGATTTATCTCGAGAGTTATTGTCTATTCGCCTGCTTCAGTGATACACGTAACGGATCCTAGGAAGAATGAATCACTGTGATCATGATACACTATTGAGATTACTTTACCAACACCTCGCACATTCTTTGTTGACTTGCAGCACACTTGAAAATGGTTGATTTGTTGCAACTCCGACAATGATGTTTCCTGTTGCAGTTTCCACATGTAGGCAAACTAGTGTTCTGTGACTGTGGTTTGTTATGCCACTTGTTGGTAGGGATTGTGTCCATAACGACTTATTGAATTTCTCTCTATGGTCACGCTGTCTAGATGTCATTTCTTCCAGCTCTCTAGCAGTAGCTGCACTCTCTAATCGTTGATGTGACTTTTGACCACTTCCGACTGTCGCGCTATTTGGATAGCTGTTTCTAAATCAGGGTTTGATTTCAATTGTAGTTTTCCAGAAAGTCCCTTGTCGTTGATTCAACAATGTTCTCTTGATCTTGTTCTCACTCTTAGGTGCACCAAATTAACATTGTTCTGCCAGTTCATATAGACTACAAACAACAATTTCAGCTGATTCCCCAGGCTTCTGGCACAGCTGTGCAGTCTTGCTCACTCGTAATTCATACTGACGGTGGGTATGAAATGTTCGTCGAATTTCTTTAGTATTACATCATATTTCTTTTCATCACCGGAACTTGGAAATCTGAATGATCGTAAGATGTTCTCAGCTTCTATGCCCGTAACATGTATGGGTCATTATCAAATTTGAATATGTTTTGATATAACAAACAGCACAAGAAAAAGGTATCACAAATTACATTTAATTTATTTTCATCCTAACCAGGAAACTGCAAACTGGCAAGAATTTCCTTGTTGGCTGATGCTGCCTAATTCGGTCTTGATGCATAGGTCTGCAACAGAAGCTTTGAGGCTTCATTGCCTTTCCGTTTGTTGAACAAAATTACCCTGGAAAGTGTTGCCTCTGCAAGGGCTCGCCAACATTCATAAGATGGAGTTTGACAGATTTCTTTGTTGAGGTCATCTGTCTTTTGCATGAGGATGTTCTTCAGCAATACTAGATCAGTAGTTAATGGCAGCATCTCAGGTTTGTTAAAGTTGTTTGTTTTCAATGTTGCCAGTGCTATGGAGGAGACTTTATCGGTTCGTTCTGAGGAATGTAACTGAATGAAGGTTTCTGCTTCTGTTTTCACTGTGGTGTTCTGCTAACATATTCCTAAGCCTAGTTTCATTTCAGCGCACTTTAGCAGGTTGTGGCCAAGACGAAGAGCTAATGATGGTTTCTTAAAGACACAAATTCCCTGTGTGTTTTCTTGCAAGCCTGCTACAATCTCAACGGCAGAAAGAATGTTATCGAAGCTTCCAGTCAGATAGTCCGTTAGCTGTATACTAGCTCCGTCATCCGTCAGCTCAAGTTTCAAGCGGCTAAGCTGTCTCATTCTCTGTGCCACATCGTTCTTTCTGCGAGTTCCCAGTTTTCTCAGCAGAACATTCCCAAATTGGAGGATAAGGGTGTCCTCTTTCAGAGCTTTGTACGCAGCCTCTTTCCTCATGGCCAACAAGACATACTTGTGGAGATTCTGCATTCCCTTGTCTGTCATTGTCCCTTACTCCTGTAATCCACCTTCAAGCAACATCCTGGCCTTAGAGAGTACTCCAGTTGACTTGTCATCACTTCCTTGTTTGCAGTGATGACACATTCTGCAATGCCTCAACAGTTCATCTGATTTGCAAAACGCTAAGCAGTGAATGCATGGCAAGTAGGCACTGGGTTCCACATTCGGACTGCCTGACCTTCTGGCAACATTGAGTTCTCCTTCTCCAGAAGACATCACTTGTATGTTGTGCCTGTAATTTCTCATGTTCTTTATTTTCTTTATTGCATACTTTCTCTGATTGCCTGTTTTTGTAAAGGCTGCAGCTACCTCTGGTTTATCTCCATGGCAGGCATCTAAATGGCCGTGTATTCAGTGCTTAATTATTTTGCCACAGTAATAGCATGCCAATTTCTTGTCGTATTGGTAATGACCATCTTCTTTCTTTGTCACTTTGGTCATTGACACCTTTTTTTCTTGACATGTGTACTATTTGCCACCGGTTTGTTACCCAAGTAGGGGAATTCATCTGAAACAGACTCATTGTCTGACGGTGCTACATAACCTGAATCCGAGTTGTCAATGACATGCTTGAGTACTAAATGTGCATCATGTAGTTCTTGAAGTTCTTGATGCAGTCGCCTGATTATGACATCCTTGTCTTCCAGTGGATATTGCCCTATTGTATCCTCGTTCTGTTGTCCAGGTGTATCCTCGTTCCGTTGTCCAGCTGTATCCTCGTTCCGTTGTCCAGCTGTATCCTCATTCCATTGTCCAGCTGTATCCTCCTTCTGTTGTCCAGCTGTATCCTCGTTCTGTTGTCCAGCTGTATCATCTTTCTGTTGTCCGGCAAAAGTAGAGTTCACCAGAAAGCCCTAATGAAGACACATGCATACAACATCATTCCAGCCTTCCAACTAATATATTAAATGAGTTATAGCCCTGGACCAGTATTCATGGCCAGCAGGTAAATTACCTGGCGGTAAACTGCCTACCCGCAGTTAACAACCCAGAGGTAAAGCAAGAGGCAAATCGCTATTCATGGGCTCATGGTAGCGTCAGGGTTACTATCCTGGACACTATTTTTAGACTGAAGGGAATTCTCGCATTTTTTAAGCACAATGCATGCATGCTGGTCACTTCCCACAAAACAAAAATGGAAGAGAAACGCGCAGTTGAAAAGAAATGTATTAGAAAACCAAATTTCAGCAATGCTGAAATATCCAAGCTTTTAGATGGAGTTGCCACAAACACTTGAACGTTTAAAGAGTGAAAGCCTTTCCTAATCACATATTTGTTCTCGTTCATTGAGGGTGCTTGGATCTGGATCTGTGTCCCGTCAACGCAACCAACAACTCCCGGAAATCCACTCATTTAAAAGAATTTCTCCTTTTGTCTCTCTATAGCTCGCTGATTGTTAGGGAAGTTAATCCATTGGGGAATGTGTTGATCCAATGCCTTTGTTGCTCGATCAATCGTTCGGCTCACTGTTGGCTGGCTGACGTTAACAAGTTCTGCACACACATCTTGAAAGGTGCCACAGGCGTAAAAGCGCAAAGTTAGTAGCACTTGAAGCACCGGCAGTAGTGCACCAAGTCGATTTAGGTGCCTAATTTTGTTTTCCACGTCATCGGTGATTCTTAGAATCGCTGCCTGATGAAAACGAAACTTCTTCTGTAGTTCTATGTCATCAAACTTGTCCAATCTTGATCATGTCTAAAAAAATCCTATTTCTTCTCAAAGCTCGCCTTTGTCGCTCCTCAATGATCACGAGTGCCGCCATTTTTATCCGGACGCTCTGCCGAGTTATCGGTAGGAAAAGCACCAATAAAGTTACCAGCGGGTAGCAAACCTACCAGCTGCTCATGAATACCGTATTGGGTGGCTTTATCCGGCGGGTAAGAGCTACCTCTGGGTAAGTGCTTTTAACCACTGGGTAAACCCGGCCATGAATACGGCTCCTGGAACCTGTTTGTTAATGTTTCGTGGGAATTGACCATATACATATATATATATTTATATATATATATATATATATATACGTGTACCAAAGTCTGAAAGGGTTACCCATGATTAAAGTGATGAGCAACATGGTGATGGTTAATATCCTTCATTGTACTTTGTTGATCTTTATGTCATATGTCTCTAATTAATAATGACAGAATAAACAGATTTATTCAGTGAACACTAACTTCAAGTAAAGATGCATGGCTAACAGCTACATTACCTTCTGGGTCATGGCATCAGGGTGTATCAGGAAATGTTTAATACCATATTATATGACACTTTAGACTCCACTTCATTTTATGAACTCGTTCCGAATCCCCGCAGCGCCCACACAAAATTACTGAGATATGGGTGCACCGAGTTGTGGGTGTACCGAGTTGTTTGCATTTACTACTTACTAATCAACTTTTAAATGAAATATGCAAAACGTGATATGCATTGTTTGGGTGTGTTTGCATAGAATGCTATGTAGATCTACAAACTCTTGATCAGTTGAAAACTCTGTCAGTTGATATTTTCAAAAAGTGCTGATTCAAAAACTTCCAATACAAAGCTAAATGAAAAATACCCCTAATACTCAGTAAATACAAAGAAGAATCCAGTTGCATAAGTATCCAGAAGGGAAGCCGGCAACTGGACACTTTCAGGCACTCAAAGGCTAAAGGGTTAATAGTGTTAACAGCTGGGGCAGATCTTGTATTTTGTAATGAGTAGACAGTGAACGTTCACAAACCATAGAAAGTACAATAGTAATGTTCAATGTAGTGGTTGGGGCCGGGGATTCTGTTATAATCATTTTAAATGGTTTATGTTCAACAAAAAGGCTATTTTTTATAATAAAAATGAAGTAGTGGTAAAACATTGTTGACCTAATGTAATAATGGATCATTCTGCTATGCCTCCTGTTTTGTCCTATCAAAATAAGCTGACTTAAAGAGTTTTCTCAACTTATCCAGTACATCTTCGTACAGATTTTCTTCAGCCACCAGAAATTGTCATCATTCTTCATCGGCTCCAGTGCACATATACCTGAAATAATATACACTATGTGCAAAATATTAACAAATCTGTTTCTTGTTGCATTCTTTTTTTCATGCAGTTGTTTGCAGATCTTCATAATGTGCCAGATCTTCATAATGTGCCAGATCTTCATAATGTGCCAGATCTTCATAATGCCCGTCGTACACTGACGACTAGTTTACAATTTTTGGGTAACTCAACTGTCGGAAGATATCGGAAGACATCGTAAGAATTTTTTCATCAGTGTGCGCCAGTAAAGTTACTATGATTCCCAGTTGGGCAACTCGTCTGTGTGAGGGATGAGCTTGTCTGCTCTTAACCAAGTCTTCGAATCAAGGAACAGTTTTGGATAGGCACACAAGCAGGTCAGCCTTCACACACAGTCTTGGATAGGCACATACGCAGGTCAGCCTTCACACACAGTCTTGGATAGGCACACAAGCAGGTCAGCCTTCACACACAGTCTTGGATAGGCACATACGCAGGTCAGCCTTCACACACAGTCTTGGATAGGCACACAAGCAGGTCAGCCTTCACACACAGTCTTGGATAGGCACATACGCAGGTCAGCCTTCACACAGTCTTGGATAGGCACACACGCAGATCAGCCTTCACACACAGTCTTGGATAGGCACACAAGCAGGTCAGCCTTCACACACAGTCTTGGATAGGCACACACGCAGATCAGCCTTCACACACAGTCTTGGATAGGCACACACGCAGGTCAGCCTTCACACACAGTCTTGGATAGGCACACACGCAGGTCAGCCTTCACACACAGTCTTGGATAGGCACACACGCAGATCAGCCTTCACACACAGTCTTGGATAGGCACACATGCAGGTCAGCCTTCACACACAGTCTTGGATAGGCACACACGCAGATCAGCCTTCACACACAGTCTTGGATAGGCACACACGCAGGTCAGCCTTCACACACAGTCTTGGATAGGCACACAAGCAGGTCAGCCTTCACACACAGTCTTGGATAGGCACACAAGCAGGTCAGCCTTCACACACAGTCTTGGATAGGCACACATGCAGGTCAGCCTTCACACACAGTCTTGGATAGGCACACAAGCAGGTCAGCCTTCACACACAGTCTTGGATAGGCACACAAGCAGGTCAGCCTTCACACACAGTCTTGGATAGGCACACAAGCAGATCAGCCTTCACACACAGTCTTGGATAGGCACACAAGCAGGTCAGCCTTCACACACAGTCTTGGATAGGCACACACGCAGGTCAGCCTTCACACACAGTCTTGGATAGGCACACACGCAGGTCAGCCTTCACACAGTCTTGGATAGGCACACATGTAGGTCAGCCTTCACACACAGTCTTGGATAGGCACACACGCAGGTCAGCCTTCACACACAGTCTTGGATAGGCACACAAGCAGGTCAGCCTTCACACACAGTCTTGGATAGGCACACACGCAGGTCAGCCTTCACACACAGTCTTGGATAGGCACACACGCAGGTCAGCCTTCACACATGTCTAGCCTTTCTAGAAGCTTCTTTTCCATTGGCTGCAAACTGGCAAGAATTTCCTTGTTGGCTGATGCTGCCCAATTCGGTCTTGACGCATAGGTCTGCAACAGAAGCTTTGAGGCTTCATTGCCTTTCCGTTTGTTGAACAAAATTACCCTGGAAAGTGTTGCCTCTGCAAGGGCTCGCCAACTTTTATAAGATGGAGTTTGACAGATTTCTTTGTTGAGGTCATCTGTCTTTTGCATGAGGATGTTCTTCAGCAATACTAGATCAGTAGTTAATGGCAGCATCTCAGGTTTGTTAAAGTTGTTTGTCTTCAATGTTGCCAGTGCTATGGAGGAGACTTTATTGGTCTGTTCTGAGGAATGCAACTGAATGAAGGTTTCTGCTTCTGTTTTCACTGTGGCATTCTGCTAACGTATTTCTAAGCCTTGTTTCATTTCAGCGCACTTTAGCAGGTTGTGGCCAAGATGAAGAGCTAATGATGGTTTCTCAAAGACACAAATTCCCTGTGTGTTTTCTTGCAAGCCTGCTATAATCTCAAGAACGTTATCGAAGCCTTCAAACACAGTCTTGGATAGGCACACATGCAGGTCAGCCTTCAGACACAGTCTTGGATAGGCACACACGCATGCCCCACATGGGAGAGGTGCACTTTGCCCCACATTTGTTGGATCATCAGAATAAAAAATTTTACCTGTATGGCATTATCGCTTGCAAGAACACGTTGCATCTTTAGTAGTAGACAATAGCATACATTTATATAGCTATTTCGCATAATTGGTTAGTTAATGCACATAGTCACTGAGTACGGCCAAAGCTGTTCAATTTGTTACAGTAATACAGATGAAAAACGCAAATTTGTGTAACTTACATCGAATTCTGTTTTCCCTGAAAATGATTGACGCCAAAATGGTTTGGCAGCATGGTGCTTCCATTAATCGGTATTATTACCTTTTTCTGCATCAAGACTAGGCATTCAACATTTGCCTCTTTTTCTTTGCACAGGCACGTTTTAAACCTTTAGTGAACCAAGGTTTATTTTTAACACATATTAGTAAATATATTTAAGAATTTTTCATAGGCATAATTAACATCATTTGTGTTAAACAATAGTTAATACAATTATAAACAATTCATAGCCATACAAATAAATAGACATTGTGATGACTATAGAATTCGTAAGTGAGTCGTTTTTGACAGATGCTGGACCATCTTTATTCAGCATAAACTTGACATTGACATCACGTGTCGTATCCCATAATGCTTTGGGATGAATGCAAACATGAAGTATGGTGACCGACAATGGCTGTTGCCACACCTTCCACCGAGTATGTTGAACATCATATATGTAGAAACAATAACACTGAAAGTCAGAATGAATTACGTGTGTTTGACATAACCGTTGTCTGATTAGTTAACATTAAAAGTGAACTTTAATTAAATGTCTGAACAGCTACTAGTGTTCATAATTAATACTAGTAGAAGTAATGCACTTTACAAGTCTAGATGTTTTGATGGTTTCACCGTTCTCCCCGACCGAGTCACCCTTTCAGGTGCCGCTGGTTCAGAGAGTGGAGATGTCTCTCTAGCAGGATGTGAAGCAATCTGCACTGGTGTAGCTGACAGCTGCATCTCAGCAGCGGGTGTTGCAAGGACAGCAGATATAGCGAAGTGTGCAGGCAGTGTCCGCCGACCATCAGAATCGTCACCAGCGTGAGACCCCGTCGTCTGCACCAGCGCTCTATGGTTGCGACGCACAGTGCCGAGGTCGGTCTTCACCAAGTACGATCATGGCTCAGGTGTTCGACTCACAACTAGACCTTGGCGATTTTGGTCTCGGATCCAAACTGAATTGCCTGGCTGTAGTGTCGGCAAGTCACGCGCTTTGTGTCGCAAGTTGAAGGTATGCTGCTGGTTGGAACGACGCAAGCTCTCCTTCTTGATTACCGCATAGCGTTTCTCAGTGTCACTCAGCAATAGCGGCGCATAGCAAACTGGACGACGCTTGGTGTTATCATGCACTTGTAGCAGGACCGCTCCAATGCCTCTCTCCGAGGGGTCTGCTGCAATGATTGTGGGACATTTTAGGTCGTAGTGGGCGAGTGTCTTTTTGTAGTTGACGTACCGCAGACAACAGGGAGGCTATTTCTTGTTAAAACTGAGATTCCCGCAATATTGTTGAATTTCATTCAGCTATTGTTTGATTTCGTCTATTTCACTCATGTTTTCTGCTTTGCCTTTCTTGCTTGGTGGTACCATCATTTATGTCGGTGGACCTTCGACTGTGGACTAGGGGTTTTGGTCGGACGAGTGTGTCGCTTTGTTTACGAATGATGCCTTGCGTTTATCAGGCAAGTTGTTAGTCAGTAAACGATGTCAAACGTTCACGCATGCCTATATAATATTATATTTATATATATATATATTAGACCTCTTAACTGGATATCAAATAATCACATCTTTTATCAATGCAAACAATGTTAAAATGTGTCAATTGAGGGGTATTTATAAGAAAAGACAGTATTTCATTGAGCTATAGACAGACAGACAGACAGACAGACAGACAGACAGACAGACAGACAGACAGACAGACAGACAGACAGTATTTATTTTGACCATCATAAGTACATAAACTACAATATAACATTCATTGTAAGGTCAGGGAGGCTCCCATTAAGACAATTATATGCCGCTATCATGGGAGCCACCCCACTCATGTAACATATTTATATGATTATCACGTGATCAACTATATATGCATATATATATATATATGTGTGTAAACATAGTATGTTTAGTATAGTATATTATAGTATAGTATAATACATCAATTAGTTTAAACAAATGCAAAGTCATGTCTAGTTTAAGAATGACAGATGTAACAGTTAGAAATATGACAACATGATTCATAGTTCTTGATAAAGTAATTTTTTGTATAAGTGGAAAAACCATATAAACTATGTGTATACATTTTATCAAGGATGATGCTTGGAGTATTGTTAACAGTTTGTATAATGTTGTGTCTGATGTACTTTTTTGCATATTGATGATTAACTCTGGGAATAAATAAGTTGTTTTTACCACGTGTGTTATATTGGTGAATTGCAAAGTTATATGTGTATGGAATACGACTGAAATATTCTGGTATAACATTGTTGATCAATTTGTAATAAAACTTGAGCTGTTGGAGTCTATAGATGTCATCCAGCTTAACAAATTTACATTCTTTGAAGATGGGATCTGTGTGAGAATTGTATTTACTTGAAGTAACTATTCGCACTGCTTTCTTTTGAAGTTTAAAGATGCGATGGGCTTGATGACCCCACACCAATATGCCATAATTAATCTTGGGAAGAATGAGCGAATTAGACATTATAGATAATATATTCTTAGGTAATACATGCTTAAGTTTATTTAAAATGCCTATTATTTTATTTATTTTATTCGCTGTTTTGTTTATATGGCTGTCCCAATTTAGGTGTTGGTTTATGGTGATACCTAAAAAATTTAATTCATGTACACATTCAATACTTGTCCCATCAATTTCTATTTTAGGAAGTTTGATTTCCTTTTGGAAATGTGATTTCAATTCCATGTGAAATACCATGAATTTTTTTTTTAATGTTAAGAGAAAGTTTGTTTGCCTTTAGCCACTTGCATATATTTTCTAATTCTTTATTTATATTTTGATTTTGGACTTGGCCATCCGGAGATTGGAATGTATTCAATGTACTAAAAAGAGTGGTGTCGTCTGCATACATTATGAATTTAAAATGATCACTTGAAAATATTATGTCATTAATATATATGATAAATAGAAGGGGTCCTAAAATAGACCCTTGTGGGACACTAGTGTTTATGACAGCTTCTTCTGACTTGTAAGCGCCAATTTCAACATATTGCTTACGATTGTGTAAGTAGTTTTTACATAGATCTAGTGCTGCACCATTTATTCCATAATAATTTAGTTTTTGTAATAATATGTTATGATCAATTGTGTCAAAGGCTTTAGAGAGGTCTAGGTATATGTTTATTGGGGTTGCTGATTGGTCAAGTTGTTGGACAACTCTGTCTATTATTTCTAGAGTGGCAAGTTCCGTTGAATGGTTTTCCCTAAACCCGTATTGATTCTCACAGTATAAGTTATTGGAATTGAAATGTTTGTGTATTTGATTAAACATAAATCTTTCAAATATCTTGGAAATAGCTGGTAAGATAGAAATTGGACGATAATTATCAAAGATTGTCTCATCACCATTTTTTTAAAGTGGAATAACTTTAGCAATTTTTAATTTATCTGTGAATATGCCAGTTGTTATTGATTGGTTAATGATTAGAGTGACTGATTCACTTATTTCGTTTTTTATTAGCTTTAGTAGTTTGGTTGATAGACCATCTTTACCACAGCTACATTTTGGATGTAAGCTATCGATTATGCTAATTGTTGTACTATTGTCTATTGGCTTAAAGTTGAAAGTCTGTATACGTCTCTGTGTTAAATAGTCTTTGTAAGAGTTATCTCCTGTATTTGTTATTTGTGATGCAAGTGTAGAACCAATATTGATGAAAAATGAATTAAATTTATTTGCAATAGTAGTCTTGTCAGTTACTTTTTTCCCATCAAATTGAAAGAAATCAGGAAATGTTTCTTTCCCTGTATTTGTTTGAATAATTTCTTTTATCATAGACCATGTTTTTTTAATATCGTGCTTATTTCTTTCAAAATTGGATTGATAATATGCTTGTTTGGCTAATCTAATATTTCTTTTAAGAATGTTATTATATGTATGAAAATTTGTACTGAGCGAAACATATTCTGCTGTACCTATATCAGTATGTTTAAGTTTTGAATACAACTTATCCCTAAATTTTATAGATCTAATGATACCTTGTGTAATCCAACATGACTTTTTGTGCTTGTGTTTATTATATTTTATGATTTTAATAGGTAAGAATTTATCCATAGCAGTAGTAATAGTTTCATCAAGGAGGTTGTAATTGTCGTTGGGATTAGTATCTCTATCCTTATTTAGTTTATTATAAATATTTGAACGCATCAATTCTATTTTAAAATGTTCAAGGCTGTCAGTATTTTGTTTTTTAATTCTGATAAATTTAGGGACATTTGTAACAGTTGCATTGCAATCAAGGCATATAAAATACGGAAAGTGATCAGAAATGCTGCTGATTAAAATGCCGGCAGTTGATTTAAAGAGACCTTTTGAGAGTTTGCATAGAAAATTATCAATAAGCGTGCAGTTAGTATTTGAAAAACGTGTTGGTAAAGTAATTTTAGGAAAGAAACCATGTGCTGTGATTGTATCAAAATATTCACATATTATGTTTTTTTCATTTATTTTCAGTAGATCAATATTATAATCTCCGGCTAGTATTACTTCACCAGTTAGGTTTTGCAGATGATCTAATTTTGGGCATAATTCTTCTATGAATGTTTGGTAATTCTCAATGACATCTCTAGGAGGTCGGTATATATTTCCAAGGATGATTTTTTTCTTGACGGTGTTTGATGTTATTTCAATAAATTGTCCTTCCCATATGTTTGACTTTGTATAAATATCTAACAATTTATATTTGTAATTTTTATCAAGATATATTGCTAGGCCAGCGTGACCACTACATATTCTGCCTTGTGATATTAAATTGTATCCATCAATTTGTAATAAGGAGGTATCAGAATCATCCCTAAGCCACGTTTCTTGTAAACAAAGAGCGTTGATTTTACAATTATTGTTTCTAAGTAGGTCTAGCTTAATAACAATTTCATCAATTTTTGCGTTTAGACATTGACAGTTTAGACTTAGTATTGTAAATTTGTCCTGTTTGTTTTTTATGTGATTAATTAAGTCGTCATCATTAAAATATGGTGACTGGTGAATTAGATTTAATTCACCATCTTCATCATTTGTATCTATTTTTAAAATATGATTTAAAGAATTATTTTCTATACCACCGTAACTTCCTAACAAACGTTCAGTATTGATCATATTTAAAACAATATATTGCTTGTCAAATTAATAAAATTAAACAGCATGACAATTTTACTTTTAACAAAAAAACACATTTTGGCAAAATCATATATATAACGCATATAACGCGCAACCGCCTGAATAATATATTTAAAGGAGATGCCGCATGCTCCCCATTAGTGCATTTTAAACTTATCATAATTGAGAGAAGTAAAAATGTGTAAATGAAAGAAAAAAAAGTGTGTAAAAAAAAACATTCATACATGCAAAGGTCGCATGGAGAAGATTATGTCTTGTTTGCACAGTCATACAAGAAGATAGTGCCTGATGATAGCCAGGTAACATACATTGCTGCATTGTTCGCGCAGTAACACGAGAAGAAAATACCTGATGATAGCCCGGTATAACACTCTGGCATTGACGCATTGTTCGCACAGTCACACAAAGGCCTTTACGTCTTCTTTTGTTTTGACATGAACGATTTGCTCTCCCACTCTGACGAAGACTTTGCCATCTTTCGTCCACACAGTTTTTCTCTCCTTGATGTTGCTGATGCAGAAGCGATGTAGTTCAGCACGTTTTTTGATTAACAGTTCGTTTATGTAAACGTTGGTGCCTTTAAGGGTTTTTCGACCAGAGTAGAGTTAATCTTTTTTTTTATGAGTTGCAAATTTTACGACCATTGGTCTTCCTTGGCGTCGGTTGTCACGGTTGTCTCTGGTTGGTAGACGATGGGCTTTGCTAATGTCGCTTACGTTTATCGTGACATCTGGGAATTTGCTCTGGACAAAAGTTACGAAAGTTTTTTCATCTGTCTCGGCTGTTACCTCGGGCAATCCATTTATAACCAAACAATCTCGTCTTGAGTATTGTTCGATTTCGTCCAGTTGTGTTTCCATATCAACGTTTTGTTTTGTTACGGTTTGTAATTTGTCGGTGAGAGTTTCAACGCTTCTTTTCAGCAAAGAGTTTTCTTTGGTTAGTTTTTGATGATCATTCGCTATTACAAAAATTTCATTTTGCATTGATTCCAGCTTTGTTTCTACCGTTTTGCTGATGCATTCCACAAATTTGTTCATCATATCCGCTATCATGGTGTTTTGTTTCTGAAGCATCAGTTCCATCATATCTTGTTGCCTCGTCAGAATGGTTTCAATGTAGTCGTAGCGGTCGCTGTCTCTGCGGCCGACATCGTCACTTCGCTCGCTTGAACAATCTTTTTTTGCCTTTGAGTTTGGCCTGGGCATGTTGAGAAGTTGAGAAGTCTCAGCAATTTACCACAAAGTCGCACCTTATTCAGTCCACGACGGAAGTCATGCGTGACCGACGTAATCACTACTTCAGCTGGTGTTAGTGCACTGCCATTGGTCGCGCTTCGACAGGCAGGCAGCCAGCTGTGAAATGGCGAACACAACAAGTATTCATCACGGTCCGGTGACGATCAATATTGGCTGCTGGTAACGTAGCCACCTGTAGTGACCATTGGCGGGAAGCCCAACCAACATAAATTTGCACAAATGTCAAAATTCACATGGAGTTAACTCGCCCCATCCGCATCCGCCGCATCCCGGACAACTTACGGAAATCCCTGCCAATTTCCAGGTTCGAACGTGAAGTCTGTCAATCAAATTCTGCTGCTTATTTGACGAGGATCATCAACGCACCGACATCACTGTGATCACGTGTTCTTCTTCTATATCATGGTGTGGGTTCTTTTCTAATGGTGATGTAAGTTTGTAAAGTGTTTGGAGAATTACCCATAAATAATGCTTTAATTGCTAATGTTCATTAATCCAAGGAAATATAGAAGTATATATATGTACCTGTTAGTGTCACTCTGTTCTGTCATCTGAAGGTCATCATCACACAGGCCCTTTTCACAGGCATCGGACAGGCTGTCTTCAGAAGCAGCGTCACTTATTGTGGGAGGCATCTTAAAGAGTGAGACTGACAACTCTCCATGCGCCAACATACTCTGTGTTTCTGCATGTACCTTGACCTCCCATACAGTTTTCACAGTGGCAAGAAAGGCCCCTCAGCTTCACCTGACCTGGGATTCCAGAAGGTGCAACACAGTGAATGGTCATTGTCCCAGGGACAGTTTTGACATCTCTATCCTTGTCCACATAAAAAAACTCCTGTGCAGAGTTTGCATGTTTCTCTTGGACAGACGGGTAGACTCCCTGGCCCATTTCAGCGAGATTCTGTGTGCAGAACTGGTACAGTTCCTCAGCATTGCGGATAGTGCATTGTCATCTGGTTACAGCCTGTGTTGCTGCATGCTTAACTATAGCACCAAGACCATCGGCAGAGGACTTCCCGTGGAAGCTCTCGAAGTAGTTGTGGGTGATAATTACTTCATGTTGGATTTTCCGTTTCACAAAGGCAAAGTTGTATTTCAAATACATTTCTAGACAGGTGTATTCCTATTCCAGAAAAATATTTGATTTCACAATTCACTTTGAAAACTGATACACTCCGTAGTCATTGTAGCTAAATAATACTGTTTTACAGTGTGGTAAACTTTTCTAACAACATTTCCATATCTGCATATTGTTTGTTTCAAAATATTGCCAATATAAAAGACAGTATTCTGGTTCTCAGTTTCTTCCGAGACCGAGCGTAATTGAATTGGGCCTATGGCATTTTCAAAAAAATCTAGACTAGTCTAAAGAAATGGTAGCACATGAAATCAATATTCAAAAGCATTACCTGTTATTAAATTAATGGCGTGCATAAATTTGTCCTGGCACACAGCACTCGGTTTCTGCAGTCATGTTAAAAAGTCTCACATTGTGACTAGTCTAGTCTAAACATATATAAACACCACGTCTATGACTACGTGCTGTTGGTTAACTTTCCTGTAGTGGTGATCTATGTGAACAATTCTTAGGCCTACAATTTCGTCCGATAAATTTAAATATTGCAGATGTTTACATCACCACCATGAAGATGGTGTACTATAGTCACGTGATGTGCATTCGTTCCCGGTATCAAAATTGTCTCTCTGAGTCTGACAAGTTGCAACTATATTACCTACCTTGTTGGTGGCAGTTTGTCATATGTCCGCGACATTGTCATCATTATATCAAGAATAGACTTTGGTGGTGAAGAAGTTTCCTGAACAGCCGCATCCCGCACATGTGTGATAATAAATCGCGCCCCAAATGTTTCCCAAACTACAAAGATGGGCACGTCCAACGTCAACGTGATGGGTGGCATCTGCGTTGTCGGCAGTGATGCTTGGTCTGGGTCGCTTGTAGATCCTAGCACATTGTTAATCAATGTTTCATCATCTACTAGATCGACCAACAGATCCCCCACTGTTTTGTCGCGACTGGTTATTTAAAAAAATTTCCTCTGAAGGATTTTACCTTCTTTACGATAACAACTATCCGAACGCATATATCACCCATGTTTTGGCGGCATGCAATGATGAGGTTGGGTTAGTGGATGCATCGCGGGCACTCCCACTGATCGCACCATACAGCTGATAGAGTGTTATTTTGTGTGGGGGTGACAACATTTAATGTAATGGATGCTGATGTCATATTGTTAAAAGCCAGATGGCCAAAACTGTTCGATTCACACCATACAGTAGCAGGGCATTTTCTCTCATGACTAGTAAGATATTTTAGTTATGATTTAACACGTGCAGTCAATAAATAATGTCATCGGTGGTAACAAAAAAGGAACATTTAGAATTTTATTTTTATTCTAGGTCCAGGAAATTACTGTCGGCGGGCCCGTAAAACATGAAATAAAAATGTATGACATGATGTGACACACTATGTAACGAGCGTACCGCCCACTTTGGAACTCGATAATGGAGTTTCCATAAAATGTTTGCGAGTTTCCTGTATTTTGTATTGTAGTTGAACCTTTTCTACCTTATTATGACAAGTTAATGCATCAACTGCAGGATACTTCCATATAATGTGAGAAAGCAACTGTCCTCTGCTATTTTCAGCCGCCATTTTTGTGTAACACACACATGTTAAAGATCAATTATTATATTTTCGTAAATCGGCTCTGGTTTTTTCATAACTCAGAGAGCTTATTTAATGTATGTTACAAACACACAAACACACAAATCAAAGAAAACACTAGTTTCTGCTACATACTTATTCTTTTCTTTTGGGTAACCACCCATGCTGACCAGACTGAAGAAAGACCCACCTGTGCAGTCATGTGTTGAACATGACAGGGTTTTAGCTGGATGAATTTCACATATTTTACTTGCCTTGTTCAACTTGTAATAATATCCAAATCTGGCAGTTATTCATTCAAAATTTTACATTCTTGGTGATTTTAATCTACATTTGGATATACCTTCTACAACTACAACTACGTTTGATGATATTCTGGCATCATTTGATTTGAAACAACATGTTACATTTTCGACATATATACATGGCCTTTGGCTTGACAACCCGTTCAACTTGTAATAATATACAAGCACCTACTGTGTCAGATGGGTTATCAGACCACCATACTGTCATTGCTAATATTAACGTTTCTATAACCCCTTTAGAGTCGAAACACAATGTGTCTTATAGAGCCATTCATAGGATTGACATTACAGATTTAATGGCTGATATCCTTATATCTGACCTTATCACAGATAAAAAAAACATCTATTTGACTTACTTGACAAACATGCTCCTATAAAATCCAAATGTGTGTCAGAAAGGCCACCGGCTCCATGGATGACTTCCGAAATTATACTATCTAAAAGGCGTTGTCATTATTTAGAGCGTGTATAGCGCAAATCACGCTCGCTATTAGATAGATCGCGCTATTCTAAGCAATGTCACTTCTGTAACAGACTAATGACTAAAACTAAATCAGATTATTATACAAATATGGTCATAAATAAGTCTGATAATCAGCGTCAGTTATGGAACTGCATCAATAACAATCTACATAGATGGCCTACTCCATCGCTACCTGATCATGTGTCAATTAAGTCTCTGTGATTCGTTCTCTAATCACTTTAAGACTAAAATCAGTATTATTCGTTCTGCTTTCCCACATCATAATTTAAGTAATGCCAGTGTGGACTTTCCACAAATAAATTCTCAACTTGTATTATTTGAACATGCAACAGTTGGTGAAGTTAGAAAAATAATTATGTCCTCCCCAAATAAATCTTGTGCACTTGATCCATTTCCAACAATACTGCTAAAAGCATGTCTTGATACACTAATTGGACCTATAACAAATATTATGAATGCATCACTTTGCTCTGGCTGTTTTCCTGATGATTTCAAATATGCCCATGTCACACCAATTCTTAAGAAGTCATCCCTGCCTAAACAAGACTTAAACAGTTATAGACCTATTTCTAACCTCAGCTTCATTTCCAAAATACTAGAAAAGGTTGTAGCAAGTCGTCTAAGGTCTCACATTAGCACAAATGTCTTAACTAATGTGTCACAATCAGCATATAGACAGTTTCATTCAACAGAGACTGCCCTCTTGAAGGTTCATAATGACATTAACTTGAACAGTAATAACGGTAAAGTGACTGCATTTACCTTACTAGATCTCTCTGCCGCTTTGACACAATTGATCACAGCATTCTCATTGAACGCCTATTAAAGTGGTACGGCATATCTGGCACAGCACTAAGCTGGTTTTCTTCATATCTAACTGATAGACATCAAACTATAGACATTGGGAACTGCTGTTCAGCTGCACTGCGGCTTTATTTGGTGTTCACCAGGGTTCTGTTCGTGGGCCTTTGCTTTTTACTCTTTACACCACGCCACTAAGCTCTGTTATACAAAGACATAACTTGGATCATCATCTTTATGCTGATGATACTCAGATCTACATTTCATTGGCTACCCCGGATACAAATCGTTCCCTTAACCAACTTAGTGATTGCCTTCAAGATATCTTCCACTGGATGACTGACAGCAAGTTGAAATTAAATGCAAATAAAACTGAATTGATCGTTATTGGTACTCCAAGTAGTAAACTGGATGGTTTTTTCCTTACGCATATTTTGAATCAGTATATCACGCCAGCAACCTCGGTGCGGAATCCTGGAGTGATCTTTGATAGTAACTTCAATTTCCGACAACACATATCTCAAACGTGTTGCTGCTGTTTTTATTATATTCGTGATCTTCGCCGTATTCGCTGGTATATGTCATTTTTTTTTTGCTAATACTATTGCAACAGCGCTTGTTAGCAACAGACTTGACTATTGCAATTCCCTCCTTTATAATATCGCTAGCAAGGATATCACAAAACTTCAGCGTGTCCAAAATTGTCCAGCAAGAGTAGTTACAAGATCTCCTCGTTTTTCTCGCTCTGTACCCCTTTTGAAGTCTTTGCATTGGCTTCCTGTATGATATCGTATAATATTTAAGATCTGTACCATTACATACCAGGCACTGTCCAATAAGCAACCATCTTATTTGCATTCATTGCTTACTCCTGTAAGAAAACCTATCCAGCTTCAATCATCTAATTCTGACCTACTTTTTGTTCCTAAAGTCAACACTAACATTGGAATTAGGGCTTTTTCTGTTGCTGCACCAACTCTTTGGAATATGCTCCCTCTTAGTGTTAGATCAGTTGAAAATATAAAAAAATTCCGTCGTCATTTAAAAACGTATCTTTACAACCTTGCTTATCCACTGTAGCACCCTAGCGCCTTGACCCATCTGTTGACAACTGGAAAACTACTTATGGATTTTGAGATTGACCAATCCTTTTGTTTTGATGCGCCTCAGCTTGGTTTCCAAGGATTTAGGCGCAATAGAAGTTATCTTGTTATTATATTTGACATTGATGTTGCCTTGAAATTGCTTGAATGCTCCTGTGTAGCTGGTCTCCAGTAAATAAGAAACTTTGTATGACTTCACTCTCTTCTTCAAAGGTAGAGGGCGAGATATATCTGGACTGTACCAGAAATCTTTGATCACTGCAGCATGAGCTTGTGGGATAACACAGCCTGATAGTTGCTTCCTTTCGGCGACAACCTTCCGTCTCCTTGTTGCCATTGCAATGAAGGATTTTCCTGCCATCCATGCTACCACATGCTTTTCCAAGGTGGTACATGATACGGTGGCTGTGGTCTGACGATTTCTTCTTCAGTCTAGCAATGTCTTCTTTTGTTACATAACAATGACTTAGCCTGTCCATGTCCATAAATGGGTTATGTGTGCACATAATTTGAAAGGTGAGGTCTGCAATATAGTTATTTAGTATCCTAAATAAGAGTTCTTCCAAGATTTGAGATGACCCCCCACTACCACTGGAGCCCGTCTATCCTAGTCCACAATGCACCGCCATATGACATGCGCAGTGCTTTCAGTTATTTGCGCAATCTAATGCACAAAGCACCTTTAAGCGGAGAAGTAGGGAGGGAGCTTTGATGTGTTTAAGTGTGTTATTTACAAAAACATATTTTAATACCGTAAATTTACATGTATAATACGCCCCCATGTATAATATGCACCCTGACTTTTGTAAAATTTTGATCGAATTTCATTATCACCATGTATAATATGCACCCCGACTTTTGTCATCAGTCCCCGATTTCCCCGCTTCTAATATTTTGCTTGAACCCATGAATCCATCTCAGAATCGTAAACATGTCACCTATGCCGGCTTGTCGCTCGCTAGTGACTAGTGTGTAAGCACCATGTAACTTGTGTTGTAGCATGACAATTGTGCAACTGATTAAATTAGCGCTTGCTATAACTTGCATTTTGTTGGTCTGATTTCACTTTTCACAAGTTCTATTCTGAAATGCTACATGCAAAACCTGGTACTTTCAACTGCGAAGCACACGTGCTACATTTGTCTTTATTTACATTCATAACATTTGCATTCACAACTTTAAACTTGGAGTCACACTTGTTGACACTCGACCCGTGACGCGGGCATCATTCACGTGATTCAGGAACGTCAATCATAATCATAGTGGGATGCTTCTCGGGCTGCGCTTCCCGCTCATTGGTGTTATTCGCGATGTCAGACAGAACCTTAAAATGTAAAACATGAATGTGTGTAGTAGTTACACATGGCAGACACTGACATGAATTTGTAAACTGAAAACAAAACAAAAAATATAAATGCGCTTTACTGACGCTTTACTGAATTCAAATCAGTCTATGATATTGCCTAAGATCAGGCATCATTGTAATGAAATTGAAAAATTTTAAATTCATGTAATGACAATGAACACCTTGTAAAGAAAACTAGTTAAAATTTATCACCGATTTGAGCATATTCTACTAATGGCTGCATGCTGTGTCAACCCACCCCTTCCCTCCCCCGGAACAACCCTGGTAAACACCGACTATTCCTAAGATATCAACATGTATAGATGCAGCTGTAGTAGAACATTTCTTGTTGCCTTTTTTCTTGTGAAATGCTGCTGGTCACACATAATACATATTTTATATTTACTGATTATGACAATGAACACTCCATAATTATTTACTCCCAACACTACTATGATACCGGTTTTTGTTTACTGAATACATGCTTTTCTTTACAGGAGATTGAACTAGTGTGCTTAGTACCACTAGTTCTCCAAGGTAATATGGCATACTGGGCAGTTGTATTTGTCCAGGGTCTCGGACAAGATTCTACAGCCATGCAGCATGCTGCATATTAACGGTTTGTCATGTGAATGACCACCGAGTGATCCCAATTGCATCGTGAGTTGCTTCCATGACAGATTCCTCAGCACCGATGGGGTGTACACTGGCTCCAGGTCAGTCAGTTAGCTTGACTGACTAGAAACCAATGTAGAATGCAGTTTGCTCAACATTCGAATATGGCGATGCCTGACTAGTTCTGCAGTTGGTGATGGAACTATGGGTGCGAGGGTCTGGCAGATGTGGCATGAGTCTTCGGGCAACAAGTATCGACACTGTGAGACAGGTTCAGTGTCGAGCATTCTTCGGTGAACTACATCAATTTGGATATCGATGACATCACTGTATGTGTTCGCTGTTCGATGGTACTGCATACCAGCTTCCTGACATTTTGCTGTACATCCGCATCTACCTATACCGAAGACAAAGTGACCATTAGCATGGGCTCTCATCTTTCTCATTTCTCGCTGCTAGTTTAGGGCTAGAGAGGTGGTTATGGGATTGCGATTCTTGCCTTTCATCTGCATTGCTACGGTGGTTTACGTGATTGTGGCATCATGCCGACTTTAATAATATTACTAGTTTTCCATCAGTGTTATCCTCATCTGTAAACATTGAAAAATTGGTCAGAGAAATTTTTTTTAGTTGTAGCACCTTGTATAATACACACCCCGACTTTTGAGTAAGAAATGAAGGAGAAAAAATGCGTATTATACATGGAAATTTACGGTACTTAAAATTTGATTTTGTTACGTAACAATGCCTTAGCCTGTCCATGTCCATAAATGGGTAGAATCGACTACTAGGTCGGTGGGTGTGTGCTTATGTGAATTCCATTGAGGAATATGCCATTCTTGCGAACATCTTGTTTGTTGCAAATTACCAGGTACTTGCCACAGAAAATTATTTATAAATTAGAATAATCTGTAGATATTGTGTTTGTCAATGGCAACTATTACCGAAAGTAGTTGGAAACTGGTGGAAAAGTTACTGCTGTTACCAGGGATGCCCAGTATTGTGTAAGCATGTGTGTCTATATTATTACTGAGCACATGAAATAAGTTGTTCAAATATCCAGTTATTGTAAGGTCCTGTATCGTGGGTGTTCAATCTTCTACAACCAAACAACATTAATTTCTATACAGATGGCTGAAAGGCGACTCAGTGTTTGCCTCAAAGTTGTGGATGGAGAATATCCACTATTAAGGAAAGTCATGCATACCATTCAAAACAGCATAAAATGAAAACTACTTGGACGATCTTGACCAAACTGCATTTCTGAGGGTATTTTGGAATATTGATGAATTTTACATACTTCCCAGCACATTTGTTCATTAAAGACCAGTAAATTATGAACACCACCACAAAGCAATTGAGTAAAAAAACATCACACTGGGGGTTCTACCTTCGTAACATTGAAACGACTGTATGAAGTTGTAACGACATGAAGGCATTGTTGATTGGGCTGTTAACAGGATGTCAACAAATACTATACAATACAATAACCCTTATTTGTCCACAAATGGAAATTCATGTGGTAAAAATTCACACTTTAACTCAAAATTATTAGTTCATTTAAAACTGATTTAAGTTTATTGATGTACAGATTGGTAAATCATGACATTATTATCACAGTGTTAGTAAATCATAATATATGTTTGCCATCACAGAGTATACAACAAGTTAGTCACAGTCCTAGTCTCCGATGCTTCCTAGAGTTCATCCACACTTGGTGGCGTCACCCAACAGTCTTACTGACTGACCGGATAACACAAACTGCCTGACTGACCGGATAACACGAACTGCCTGACTGACCGGATAACACGAACTGCCTGACTGACCGGATAACACGAACTGCCTGACTGACCGGATAACACAAACTGCCTGACTGACCGGATAACACAAACTGCCTGAATCCACGTCTCCACCATTGTAATCATTGTGATCGCTCCACCATCCCAGTTCACCTCCCTCTCCTAGACCTCGCATTCACCAGCCGGATGGAGGTTGGCAGGAAGGTGTTTCGATGCCGGTTGGTTCATGCCCTTTCCTATAGGTAATGTTACAGAAGTCAATGATCATGTTCTTTGTTTTCTTGGTGTTAAGGAAGAGACATTTTGATTCGCACCAAGAAACCAGGTTTTGAACTTCATAGATTAGGTGGTTATTTTCTTTTATCAAGCCAAGTAGGGCCTTATCATCATCATATTTGAAAAGATGGTCCTTGCTGATAGAGCTGTCAACTGGCCTGCAGTCACTTGTAGTGATGGTAGTAGAGATGGTGTTATTGATCTGAACCCACTGTTGGTAGTGATGGTAGTAGAGATGGTGTTATTGATCTTAACCCACTGTTGGTAGTGATGGTAGTAGAGATGGTGTTATTGATCTTAACCCACTGTTGGTAGTGAATTGATCTTAACCCACTGTTTGTAGTGGTGGTAGTAGAGATGGTGTTATTGATCTTAACCCACTGTTGGTAGTGAATTGATCTTAACCCACTGTTTGTAGTGGTGGTAGTAGAGATGGTGTTATTGATCTTAACCCACTGTTGGTAGTGAATTGATCTTAACCCACTGTTTGTAGTGGTGGTAGTAGAGATGGTGTTATTGATCTTAACCCACTGTTTGTAATGGTGGTAGTAGAGATGGTGTTATTGATCTTAACCCACTGTTTGTAGTGATGGCAGTAGAGATGGTGTTATTGATCTTAACCCACTGTTTGGCAGTAGAGATGGTGTTATTGATCTTAACCCACTGTTTGGCAGTAGAGATGGTGTTATTGATCTTAACCCACTGTTTGGCAGTAGAGATGGTGTTATTGATCTTAACCCACTGTTTGGCAGTAGAGATGGTGTTATTGATCATAACCCACTGTTTGGCAGTAGAGATGGTGTTATTGATCTTAACCCACTGTTTGGCAGTAGAGATGGTGTTATTGATCTTAACCCACTGTTTGTAGTGATGGCAGTAGAGATGGTGTTATTGATCTTAACCCACCGTTTGTAGTGATGGCAGTAGAGATGGTGTTATTGATCTTAACCCACTGTTGGTAGTGAATTGATCTTAACCCACTGTTTGTAGTGGTGGTAGTAGAGATGGTGTTATTGATCTTAACCCACTGTTGGTAGTGAATTGATCTTAACCCACTGTTTGTAGTGGTGGTAGTAGAGATGGTGTTATTGATCTTAACCCACTGTTGGTAGTGAATTGATCTTAACCCACTGTTTGTAGTGGTGGTAGTAGAGATGGTGTTATTGATCTTAACCCACTGTTTGTAATGGTGGTAGTAGAGATGGTGTTATTGATCTTAACCCACTGTTTGTAGTGATGGCAGTAGAGATGGTGTTATTGATCTTAACCCACTGTTTGGCAGTAGAGATGGTGTTATTGATCTTAACCCACTGTTTGGCAGTAGAGATGGTGTTATTGATCTTAACCCACTGTTTGGCAGTAGAGATGGTGTTATTGATCTTAACCCACTGTTTGGCAGTAGAGATGGTGTTATTGATCATAACCCACTGTTTGGCAGTAGAGATGGTGTTATTGATCTTAACCCACTGTTTGGCAGTAGAGATGGTGTTATTGATCTTAACCCACTGTTTGTAGTGATGGCAGTAGAGATGGTGTTATTGATCTTAACCCACCGTTTGTAGTGATGGCAGTAGAGATGGTGTTATTGATCTTAACCCACCGTTTGTAGTGAGGGCAGTAGAGATGGTGTTATTGATCTTAACCCACCGTTTGTAGTGATGGCAGTAGAGATGGTGTTATTGATCTTAACCCACCGTTTGTAGTGATGGCAGTAGAGATGGTGTTATTGATCTTAACCCACCGTTTGTAGTGATGGCAGTAGAGATGGTGTTATTGATCTTAACCCACTGTTTGTAGTGATGGCAGTAGAGATGGTGTTATTGATCTTAACCCACCGTTTGTAGAGATGGCAGTAGAGATGGTGTTATTGATCTTAACCCACCGCTTGTAGTGATGGCAGTAGAGATGGTGTTATTGATCTTAACCCACCGATTGTAGTGATGGCAGTAGAGATGGTGTTATTGATCTTAACCCACTGCTTGTAGTGATGGCAGTAGAGATGGTGTTATTGATCATAACCAACCGCTTGTAGTGATGGCAGTAGAGATGGTGTTATTGATCATAACCAACCGCTTGTAGTGATGGCAGTAGAGATGGTGTTATTGATCTTAACCCACCGTTTGTAGTGATGGCAGTAGAGATGGTGTTATTGATCTTAACCCACTGTTTGTAGTGATGGCAGTAGAGATGGTGTTATTGATCTTAACCCACTGTTTGTAGTGATGGCAGTAGAGATGGTGTTATTGATCTTAACCCACTCTTTGTAGTGATGGCAGTAGAGATGGTGTTATTGATCTTAACCCACTGTTTGTAGTGATGGCAGTAGAGATGGTGCTATTGATCTTAACCCACTGTTTGTAGTGATAGTAGTAGAGATGGTGTTGATCTTAACTTAATAGTCCCCATTACACAACACTGTATATTGGTCATTAACCCCTATGATTGACAAGCCAGTTAACTTGTAATACACTGTGGTTAAACCCACTGGCCTTTTCCAAGTTGTAATGTCAATTAAGTAACATTAATGCTGCAGAATGTAATGGCATTTATACTAAATGTCACCAACACTTAGCAGTAGGAGTTGACACCAAATGGTCTGGGAGTGAGGTGGGGGCAGGCTGTACTGAAGATATATTTAACCCCAATACTTAGTGAATGGGGGGAGCAGTTGAAGGGTTTTGGTGAGCTTTTACAGGGGTGCAACACCCAAAATAGTCATGATGTTCTGCCTATGCTAGCAGGTTTTACCTATCATTAAGGCATTTTATTACAAAGAAATTGAAAGGTCTGTCCGCCATTTTTTACACTGCATACCGTATACCAGGCTGGAGTTTTGTTATAATACTAACATCACTGTCAGTGTCTCCAACATGCAGTGAAGCATCTTCAGGAAGATTCACTGGCAAGGCCAACTGTTCTTCGTCCGGGTCACAGCTCCTGGTTGATGGCAAGTATTGCCCGTCCTCAACGGCATATGATGAACTAGGGGACGACACATTTGACCATTTTTCCACTAAATAAAAACAGACAATGACAATACTTTATTATCCCTTGGGGAAAAATTAATTTGGAATGTCTGTCGTACTGTAAAATAAATGTATATGCAATATAATATAAAAGAACGTCTAATACGCATGTGCCCATGCATACACACGTTAACCTGCAATCATAATTGAACCGGTGAATTAAACTAGGGCCCAACTCCAGTTAATTAAATTGTCCAGGAGAGCATTTTTTCTAATTATATACATAACCTGACAATTTTACTGAATAACTATAGCATGTGTATAACATATACTATTAGTAGTACCCAGGGTCAAATTATAATAATAATTGCATTTGAGATAAATATGTGGCAGACTAATTTAGGTCATGGAGTTGGGTCCTTTTTTAATTAACCATCTTATTGCATTGGCAAAGAATTGAGACAAGATGCTAATTTATTCATAGTTGTGAATTTATTGTGCAATACACTTAAAACTACATCAACATCATACTCTTGTGTCTTATCGTAATATTACCAAACATATCTTAAAGAGCACTAATCAACATAAACCTAATCTATCTGGCTTTGACTAGATAGATGATTCATAGTTTTCTGTCAAAAGTTGACTTCAGTCCTTCTCTCCGAAATCCGACTAATCACCATCTCTTGTATTGGTGTCAGTCAACTGAGCGACAAATGCTTGGGCAGTTTTCTGACATCTGCAAACTTTGCTGGGTTGATGGACAGCTGATCTTGGTACAGAGGGTGTTGAGGATATGTAACTTCGCTGACATCAGGCTTTACAAGGCAAAATTTACTTGTAAGAAAAGCAGACATGGTCTCGGACACAACAACATCATACTTGTGTTCAGCTGAATATTCACACACTTTGTACTTTGAGATAGAGAACTTTGCACCATCTTTTGTCGCAGATTTCTTGAACAAATTCTGCAAATGACCCTAGAAATTCCACCAGTCATCTAAATAATAAAGAAAATGATCTAGAGGAAGACCGGCGAGATGATGGAGAGACGAACTAGACGAGTACTGGAAGGGCACCATCTGGCAGAGGATAGCGCAAGACAGGCAGATCTGGAAACGACATGCTGAGGCCTTCGTCCTACCATGGCTCACCACGGCTGCACGGTGACGATGATAATGATGACTGTAGCACTCGGGTCTCTTACCTTTCAAAATGGAAACCTGTGTTCAAGGTGTTGTCACTGATGTCCTGCATCTTTACCCTGACAGCGTCAGTTTCCATGTGTATTAGCATGGCACGATGGCTTGATAGGTCCTTTCTTTTTGCATTTATGACACTGTGCCTCTTTGAATTTGCAATCATCCAGGGTGTGGCCCGACTGTGCACATCGAAAACATGGTTTGCTATATTGTCCCCTTTTAGGCTTAACATGGACTTTGTGTACAGTCGTACCATTTCTGTATTGCCCCAGCTCCGCAGCATCCTTCTTAGTCGTCTCCATGGCCACTGAAATCTCCACTGCATGATGAAATGTCAGTGTTGTTTCCGACAACAATCGCTTTTGTGTGTGTTAGTTCCTCAGGCCACACACAAATCGGTCTCTCAGGGAATCTCTCAAATGTTCTCCAATTTCACAATATTCTGAAAGCAACATTTGTGTTGTGCAACATTTTCTCCCTCTTGTTGGTTCCTCTTGTGGAAACGAAGCCTTTCTGCAATCACGAGAGACTTAGGTGACAGATATTGACAAGTATCAATGTTTATCGAATACAACAACAGACACAACAATTCTCGTGTCGTTTGTGCTTGTGGTTATGATCATATTCACAATTGTTAACATTTGCGAAGGGGGCTGCCATTTTTGTTCCAAGTGCACGACGGGCAAACAAAACTCAACACGGAAACACTACCCCATTACATGCAAGTTCAATACAGTAAGGAATATCATTATCATTATGTTTGATTGCAACAACGACACAAGAGCTGGAGGTACGATGGCAACATCGACACAAGAGCTGGAGGTACGATGGCAACAACGACACAAGAGCTGGAGGTACGATGGCAACATCGACACAAGAGCTGGAGGTACAATGGCAACATCGACACAAGAGCTGGAGGTACGATGGCAACAACGACACAAGAGCTGGAGGTACGATGGCAACAACGACACAAGAGCTGGAGGTACGATAGCAACATCGACACAAGAGCTGGAGGTACGATGGCAACAATGACACAAGAGCTGGAAGTACGATGGCAACAATGACACAAGAGCTGGAAGTACGATGACAACAATGACACAAGAGCTGGAGGTACGATGGCAACAATGACACAAGAGCTGGAGGTACGATGGCAACATCGACACAAGAGCTGGAGGTATGATTGCAACATCGACACAAGAGCTGGAGGTACGATGACAACAACGACACAAGAGCTAGAGGTATGATGGCAACCTCGACACAAGAGCTGGAGGTATGATGGCAACATCGACACAAGAGCTGGAGGTACGATGGCAACAACGACACAAGAGCTGGAGGTATGATTGCAACATCGACACAAGAGCTAGAGGTATGATGACAACATCAACACAAGAGCTAGAGGTACGATGGCAACATCGACACAAGAGCTAGAGGTACGATGGCAACATCGACACAAGAGCTGGAGGTATGATTGCAACATCGACACAAGAGCTGGAGGTACAATGACAACAACGACACAAGAGCTAGAGGTATGATGGCAACCTCGACACAAGAGCTGGAGGTATGATGGCAACATCGACACAAGAGCTGGATGTACAATGGCAACAACGACACAAGAGCTGGAGGTATGATTGCAACATCGACACAAGAGCTAGAGGTATAATGACAACATCAACACAAGAGCTAGAGGTACGATGGCAACATCGACACAAGAGCTAGAGGTACGATGGCAACATCGACACAAGAGCTGGAGGTATGATTGCAACATCGACATAAGAGCTGGAGGTATGATTGCAACATCGACACAAGAGCTGGAGGTACGATGGCAACATTGACACAAGAGCTGGAGGTACGATGGCAACATTGACACAAGAGCTGGAGGTACGATGGCAACAACGACACAAGAGCTGGAGGTACGATGGCAACATCGACACAAGAGCTGGAGGTACGATGGCAACATCGACACAAAACTTTACTGTGTGAGCATGAGGAAACCCTGTAGCACACGTGGAAAACTTTGCTCCCCGATCGTCAACCTTCACCACTCTCAATTAAAAGTTAAATCAGCAACAGCATCAGGCCCACCGACTGGAAGCCATGACGAAAAGGAACTCGTGTTGGTCGTTGACATGGATGTAAATGCTATTTATAGCACGGTATGAATCGGCCCATGACAAAGTAATTTGTTTGTAAAGCGGCAAACGTATGATTGCAACGAAACATTTTGTGTCCTGTCCATGAATCTCGAAAAAAGACCTCTCTACTTCATGACCCAGCTTTAGCATCCTCTGTTATCAGACAGGGATCCTTTTCTGCGTTGTCTTGTTACTCACTAAGCAGCAACTCGCGAACGGATCCTAGCAGATGATTTTTTTTCTCCCAAGCGAAAAAAAGTTTATTTTTAGTCACTTGGAATTAACCACTTTCAGAGAGCATGTTTTCCTCAAATTAGTGCTTTTCTTTTACAAAACAGTGGCGCCTTAGGCAGCTGTATCTGTCTCAACATTTTGTGGGGAGGCCTTGGGTTTAGACTATCATGTTTATCGATGAAGCTGAATTAACATTGCATATCTTTGGGTTCAGGTTGGTAGGCTAAATAAAAATATGATTGAAATTCCTGTTTACAAACTGAAATCGGGCCCATAAAGAGCTAAAATAACGATAATTAGAAAAAATACTTAGAAGCTTTTCCTTCCTCGCGAGATAGTCGATCGCTTGAGGCTCAGATAGAGGCTCGCTTGATACGCAGTGTTCTTGCTCCCCCTGTGCTGATCAACTGCAGCTGACCACAGAAGAGTATTAGGTTGGCATCTGTAGTTTGTCTGTAAATGAAGAATTTTGTATTGTATAACCAACACAATTACAAATTGACTTTCCAGATTGAGAATAAATTTGACAAGTCATAATATAATCAAAAATTACAGTTGTACGGACCCTGTGTAAAATCATTAAAATGCAACTAAAAAAGTACAAGTTTGAAATTCATCTACAAAGATTATGGTCGATATGGAGTCTATTTTAGTTTCCACAAAACTACTGATGCAGAAAATTTATTGTTAATTGATTTAAGTGAATTGTTACTTTACTTGAAGATTCGTTCTGAGGTTAATTTAATTGGACTGAACATATTGTCATGTTAATTTAATTTACTTGTAAAATTACTGAGTTGATTGTAATTTAGTTAATTACCTTTTCAAGTTAATTGTTAAATGCCTGATGAACACATATAACCGACCTTTTCTTCTTGCCCACAAGTTGTCTAAGTACCACCTCCAACGAGCAGCTTAATGAATGTATCTAAAATTGATACGTTGTACTTACTCTGAACACATTTCTCCCGCCTTTCTTGGGAGGGATTTTGCTTGTAACTCTCCATATTATGAATGATCGACTTTGCAACTTCCTTAACCAGTCGTCTGCTTCTGATTGTTTTGTGAGAGCGACTCAGAGACTGACATTTTTAACAGCAGAATGATCACCGTCAAATTAACAGATACAGTATTACCATGTATTACCATAAATACATTTATTCATACGAAGGAAATAAAAAATGAAATAAAAATCGTGGATCTGACAAGGATCAAATGCGAGAACATCTCAACCGAAGTCAAATACTCTACCACAGGACCACAAAATATAAAACATAAGCCACTAAACAATTTGCCTGGCTGTTGAATGTGGCGGGGGGCACATTTTTTTCGGTCAAATATTTATAATAAAAAATCCAACCGAACATTACATTCTACCTTTTTGCTGATGACACTGATGTCAAGATGGTAGTGTTACGCTAGCCTATCGTCATGGTACAGTCCATTTTATCATCAAATTGTTTGCCTATAGACTTGTGAAAAGAAACAATTTATATATATGTATATATATATCACCGATTGCAAGTATGAATAGAATTATATAACTAGATAAAGGCTTGAAAACTCACGTGTAACGCAGTTAATTCTGGAGCATTAAATTGTTGTTTCAAGCAATGCGCCAATTTGCCACCATGACAACATGAGGGAAAAAATTTGCCCCCGGATGGAAGTTGAACTCGGAGTGCTTGCACTCTCTATTGTCGCCGTACGATCCATCATTTCTTTGGTGATAACAAATGGTTAGTTATACAAAAGAATTTTCGTAAGTCCCTTTGTTTTTCATTGCTATAGCCCTAATAAATTAGGAAGTCTTAAAACGTACAGCGACTGCGCTCAAACCTTGAAGCCTGAACGGACATGCGCACAAATTTGAAGGGTATTCAGGTTTGCCAATCAGAGGCGCTTCACAAAACCGCCACATGAAGGATTAGGCACCCGTTGGAATCGGGAAACACCTACGGGAATGATTATTTGGAAGGACTCGTGAAAAGAAATACCAAACGAACTGATTCAGTAATAAACCACCAAGTTAAAGGCATTCATATTCAATATATATTTGTGTCATTGATACGCATGCGTTCTGTGGGACGCAACGATTATTTTGTATGCATCCAGGTAGTAGGTACTGTTTCTATGCTTGTAGGACGCAGGATCTTGTGTCCCGTAAACCTCTGTATATATATACATGTAAACAACTATTTTGTTTCCAGTTCCCATAAAATTCTGCAGAAATAATTTTCAGTTATATCAGTAGGCATTGCAATTTATAGTTGTTATACATCAGTATCGTGTATTTAGTTTGAAAGTATTCACTGAACATAGGAGAACATGGGGCAAGTTGATGACATTAAGCATTAATCACTGATTTCTGTGATTTTTTAAACTACTTCACTCATACAAGCATGTACTGTCTTTCAAGATAGTAACGATTAAAATATGCAAATAAATTGAGAGTGAGAAGTTATTTTTATAATTAATTACCAAACATACACCTTTTGTGGTGAGGCAAGTTGATAACAGAAATCTGCAAGCCTTAATTGATTAGCTGAGTCGCTGACTGTTAGTACCTGGTTCAGCACATATCACATGAACTGTCCGTGTCCTTTGTCATTGGAGCATCCTTCAGGCCACCATTCATTGCACTGGTGGCACTGGATCCAGTCCTCGGTCGGCAGATCTTCAAATTTTAATATTGCACGCCGGACAGACCACATCTTCTCTGTTGTTATCTGTTGGAATGTTCGGCATTTGGGGGGCAGTTGTGGTGATTGTAGATACTTCGTTTTGAGTTGCTGATTGTCTTTCCTTCATTGTTCCCTCTCATCCATTCTCTGTGTCTTGCCGTCTTCACTCTGTTTACTTCTTTTGCTTCCAGTGCATTCTTCATTAGAGGTCCGGTTATTATGGCTGATGACCTTTTTGCTGTTTTTCACTTCGAAAACGGCCTCTCAGCATTTGGTAAGGGCATTATGGGCTGTTTCGTCATTACATCTGACAGGAGTGGCGGGCTTATCAACTGGGAGTTGGTCGCGTTTTGTTGAGATACATGCTGAAAAGTCACTGTCATCAAAGATGTCGTCATTGAATGATTCTGTTCCACAAGCAGAAAACCCATTGATGGCATTCCCAGCTATAGCTGCTTTCTTGTGGGCTCTGCCAAATAGTTGGCCGACTTGTCGGTCTGTTATGGCATTGCCGGGATGCAATACCATTCAGCACAAAACTCAAGCCATGTGTTTTCATATCCCAGACTATGCCTCTGAACCTGTACGCAAGCGGATATATGTTTGAAGAGTTTTGGTACAGCTGCATCAATGCAGAAGGCAGTTGACCAGTGAGCCAGAGTTGAAAGCATCAGGAGGTTTTGTAGGAGTCTGTAACAACATATGATTGCCAGAGAAGGAAGACACTGGCAGATTGACTGAAGCTACACATTTTTGAATGAATGTTGTCGCATACATGAAAAGATAACTTTCCCGACAGGAATTCACAAACACTTCTATTATTAATTTTGTTCAGGCAACTGTTGAAGAAAAGTGTATAAGCCCATACATTTCTGGAATCAGAGAATTGCCTACATGATGATGTTGACATTGTTTGTGTAGAGTGTGCATGGTGGAAGTGGTCTCAAGGTGAAGAAGAATGAAAAGAAATAAAAGAAATATAAATGTGTACATCAACTTTGGACTTGTCTTACATGTATACAGCCACTCAGAATTGTCATTCAGTGAAAGAACCTCCCAAATTTATTTCTTCAACCAGTGGTAAAAATTGTATGTAAATATATCTCGATCAAAAGTTATATTTTTTAAATTCCATTCATCTGGTTCCCCGCCAGATGAACGGAGCTGACGCAACACCATAAACCAGACGATTGTATTGGAAAAGTCCCTTGTGCATGATTATGGTGAGCAATTCTCTGCTATCTTCGGACACTGTCCATTTGGAGGTATGCCTCCGATAGATCTATCTTAGAGAACGTTTGGCCAGTTGACAAGTTTGCAAAAATATCTTCAATTTTTGGAAGAGCGTACTTGTCCATCTCAAGTACCGGGTGAAATGATATAGATAACAGCATAAGATGTAATACTTTTATTGTATATAACCGTACACTCAGAACATGGCCATGCACGTCGCATCCGCCAACCAAACATGTGCGCGAGGCCCATAAGGGTAATGGTGGTACAAGATATGTGTGATCTATCATTACACCGGGTTAATGGTGACCTTGAAGTCTCTGCACAGGTGGACATTCCCGTTCCTTTTTATCACTGGAACAATTGGAGCAGCCCAATTGCTCCATTATATAGATCTGATGGTTCCTTCCAACTGTAAGCATTCTATTTCCAATTCGATCTTGGGTTTTATCGCGTATGGTACTAGAGGTGCCTTGTCGGAAAGGTGCTTTCTATCAACTTCCACCGTCAGTTTGGCTTGATGGCCTTTCACTTTCCCTACACCAGGGCTGAAGACTGCGACGTGTTTCTGGAGGATATTCTCCAACTTCTTCATAGATGTGGAAACCACATGTGCTGAGAGTGCCTTAATTTCAGGCCAGTTTAGCTTTATGGCATTCAACCATTCACGACTGAATAACGGTGGGCCCCCCCTTGTCGATGATGTAGAGGCTCAACGTTTTCTTCTGACCATTGTAGCACAGGTCGACATATGCAATGCCAAGTGGGCATATCTTTTCACTCGTATACGTCTCCAATTGCATCGAAGATTTCTTCAGAGGAACATGGGCCAGATACTTCTCATAGTTCTCGCGACCCATTATCGACACTGCTGCGCCCATGTCGAGTTCCATTTGCATGTCATTTCCTTCTATTTGGAGTAGTAGCCAGATGGCGCCACTGTCTTTTTCTCACATGAGTCTTTAGCGGTGCATTCCATTCCTACAGCAATTTCCAGCGCTCGACTAAATGTTAGATTGGCTTCAGACAGAAGTCGTTTCTGGGTTGCCGTATGTTCGTTCGTCAGTCCACAGATGAGCCAATCACGTAATGTGTTGTCCAGCACTTTACCAAACTCGCAAAACTAAGTTTTTTTTAAATCTGCAATAAACTACAAAATGAACTCACCCTCCTTCTGATTTCATTGATAAAATTGAAAACGTTCGGCTCTATCCGATAACCTTCTTGGACTATTGACTTGACAAAGTCAATTGATCACATTCCTGAGAGAAGTCCAAAAGTCGAGCTCCCACTGGTTGGTTGGTCAAACCCTTGGCTTGAAGTGACCCGCCGGTGCGGCAGTTGGCTTCCCCCTACCTCTACCCCTGAAAGACTTCCGAGGTGAGAAGCTGGGCTTGGGAAACCTAGTCAGTCTTTGGGTCTTTGGAGGGTATTAAGTCTTGCCTTTCTCCCTCCTCTGCGTGTACCTCTGCCCCCCTCAAGGACGTAGCTGGAGGCTGTGACGGACCACCAAGAGCAGCTTTCAGGATGAACTGCTTCTGTCATTCTTCTGAAGCTACTTTCAGTGCCTCTCCACAATTCTGGTAGACAAATTGGTTGGTCTTGCAGGAACTGCGTGGTATCCTTATCCAGCACAGTGTTGGTAACGATGGATTCCCTGCATACTGTTGCATTGCTACCCAGAAGTCGAGCCTGAATCTGGCTTGCATGGTTTATTGCTGTCCTGGAAGAAGATAAAAGATTGCGTACCTCCGCGACCGTCTCGGGTGTCAAGTCCCCTCCGCTGAGGATCACCAGGACTGTGGACATGTACCAGTCCAAATGATTAAGCACTCCAAAACTGGCCCGTATATATGGCCTCCCAGTCTTGCAACTACCGTAAATTCTGTATTTGTAAGTCACAGCTTTAATTACAGTAGTGTGTAGCCGAAATGATAACGATGATGGCAAAGTTGGGGTGCGGCTTTAAATATAGTAATTTCCCTAAAATATTGTGAAAATTGGCTCACTGGGTTGTCAGTAGTAAAGTTTATAATAAGTGAAAAACTTACCGAAAAAACGAAGTTGGATGTATAAATAAAACATTGTATTACAACTGCCACTGATGCAACAAAATTCATTACATAACACATGAAAACCTGTGTCCATAAAGTGTTCAGAAACAAAGATTAAAACATATGAAAACATTAAAATCCATCATCATCGAAATCACTTTCATCGTCACCGTTGGCATTGAAGAATGCCATGCCATTCCGGCGGTGTCATTCCATGTATCCGTGCCACGCGCACTGGCCAAACATCTCCAAATATGATGGCATCATCCATTTCACAACTAAAATCCTCCAAAGTCACTTTCATTGTCGCTATCAAAGAACAATGCCTGGAATGGCGTCATTCCGAGTATCCGTGTCTGGGTAGTCAGCATCGTGGACCGTGGCCGCACACAAACATCTTTGAAGTTTGAATATGATAGCACAGGCTGTTCTTAGCAACTGTCCCACACTAGCAGACATCAACTGTAACAACTGTCTGCTTTGTTCAGAGGCTTGCTGGTGGTATCAGGTGTTGATCTTTTAAGCACAGTTTCAAGCACAATATTCACACCTTGGATTTACTGAAGCCAGGCTTCACCTGATTGTCAAAACAACACCATTACAAGTGCTTCTTTTCAATGCATTTATAACAACAATGTTATACATGATTCTACATAAAATGGCATAAAAATAAACCTTCTCAACATATTTTAATAATTCTTGCTTTACCGTATTCATTCATTTATGATAATTAATAGCAAAGTTGTGACTTTTTATAGAACCCACTTAATTCTTTCCTAATTGTGTGCGCTACAGAAGTATGTCACACACATGGCTAAAATGGTCTTGGCTCAAAGTCCAGGTGTGGCTTTAACCCATTTCATTCTGACAGCTGGTTAGCTGGCCACATTGCTCAGATCTGGACAAAATTACCAATTTACAGTTGTGATAAATTATTTTGACGGGTGGGTCACATATTAATTTTAAGGTTTCGGTTGAAGGAAAGTGTATAAACCCTTACATTTCTGGAATCAGATGCCTACATGATGGTGTTGAAATTGTTTGTGTAGAGTGAGCATGAAAGAAGTTATCTCAAGGTGAAGAAGAAGACTGAAAAGCAATAATAATAAAAACAGATTGTACATCAATTTACTTGTTTTACCTGTATACAACCACTCAGGACGGTCATACATCCAACGAGAGAAATCTGCCAAATAAATTTCTTCAATAAGTGGTAAAACTTTCATGTAATTATCTCGTCTCAGTCTGAAGTTACACATGTCTGAATGAATGTCATCGGGTATGTGAAAAGGTAATTTTCCCGACGGATTCACCAACACTTCAATTATAATTTTTTTTCAGGCAACTGTTGAAGAAAAGTGTATAAACCCATACATTTCTGGAATCAGACAAGAATTGCCTACATGATGGTGTTGAAACTGTGTGTATAGAGTGAACATGGACGAAGTTTTCTCATGGAGAAGAAGAAGAATGAAAGAAATAAAAGAAAAACAAATCTTTGGGCCAGTTTTACCTATATACAGCCACTTAGAATGATCATATATCCAGGGAGAGAAACCTCCCAAATTCATTTCTTCCAATAGTGGTAACAATTTGAGGTAAATGTCATATTTCAGTCCGAAGTTATAGTTTTTTGAATGGAAGTCATCACATACACAAAATGAGTAATTTCCTTACAGTAATTCACCATTGCAGTTTTTAATGAAAATGAATTACAACTCAAGATATAATGTGCCTAATAAAATTTAACGAAACATTAATCCTTCTTCGAATTAAGGCAGTAATGTCCATTACACTGTTCATGACATCGGCGATGTCACAGTTCACACTGTTCACGTCACTGACTGCCAAGTGCACTGGCTGCTGGCACTGGACACACCCGTGCTTGGTTGTGCCACATCGTTCACCAGCTGCAGCACCCATTGAGCACTCGATGCATGTCTTCTTCTTTTCATACATCTTCATGATGTCATGTCTCCCAGCACTTGGGGCAGGACGGGGGTTGGCAGCAGGATCTCGTCTTGAACGTACATCTCCTACCAGCCACAGGATGATTTCGTCAAGGAAATCCTGGTAGTTGCGCCAGTCTGACTGGACCATTCCTGGATTGGTGTCTCTTGCCACGATGTACGAGTTGTAGGCTGAGGCCATCATCAAGTAGTGGAAGATCCGTCTCCACCACTTCTTGGATCGATGTTGTATAATATAATACCCCATCATCTGATCCATGAGATCGACACCCTTCGGGTACTTTTGGTTGTCTGCCACGGCTGCAGGGACTACCACCTGCTGGGCCCCACCGCCCACTCACATGCGTCGCGACACAGCACCCACTGCTGTCGGGTCGTGGAAGTTGGACAGGACACACACTGGCTTTGTGTCCTGCCAGACCACAACGGACAGCTCGTCCTTCTGAGCCATCTTGTACTCATGTCGCTGCAAACTGACATTCTTTGGCAGCAGGGCAGTCGGCAAGTTCTTGCGGTTGGCCCAGACAGTGCCACACGCATCCACTTGCCGGGCATGCAGGTATGTTGTAAAGTTGTCAAAGTACACCTGTGTGTACTGCCCATACAGATGGTCGACAAGGTCTGTCACAACACGGTGCGTCAGCCCACATTCCTGTCCTCCGGGTGCACTACCAGTGTAGACCTGGAACTTCGATAGGTAGCCAGTGTCACTTTCAGCAAATACCCATACCTTCACACCCCACTTGATTGGCTTCGCAGGCAGATACTGGCAAAATTCCAGTCGACCCTTGAATCTGACCATACTCTCGTCGACAGTGTACTTCCCATACGGCACGTACACAGACTGGAATTGCTCATTTAGAAAGTCAACAAACTAGCGAATCTTGACAAGTTTGTCCCTTTCGGCACCTGGAGCGTCGTTGTCGGCCAGGTGGAGGTAGCACCAAATCAAGTTGAACTTATCCCTGGCCATCACACTGCCAAAGTTAGTTTTCAGCAGCCAGTTGCTCACACGCCAGTAATCGTTCCTGGATGGCAGACGCAACACACCCATCGCGAAACACAAGCCAATGAATGCCCTCATCTCGTTGGTGGTGACGGGCGTCCAAATGGGGGCTGACGGGGGTGGCGGATTCCATTGCCTCTCTTAGTCGGCGTACCGATTCGTTTCATCCGTCAGTTGCATCCACATTTCGCCGGTCCAGAACTGGTCAAAGTACATCCCAGGGTTCGCTTCTGGTGGATGTATAACAGATGCTCCACCGATTCCACGAAAGCCCATCGTCACACGTTGGGCAAAGTCACGCTCCTTCCAGGGGCCCTGGAAGCCACCGAAGTCCGAGTCATCTTCGGCAAACAATCATTCATCTACATCGCTTTCAGTTGAAATACTGCTCAAAGTACTGCTAGTACTACTGCTGTTTTCACTGTCTTCCACGTCGATATCACTTCCATCACAAACTGCACCATCATCCGCCATTTTTAAATGTCCAAAATATGAAACTCGAACTTAACTCCAAACTTGCAGATAAACATGCGGTTGAAAATTTGCAAATGGTTTCCAAACCGGTAGTGTGGTCAAAATGGCAAAAGCTTGATACGATGGACACAATTTCTATAAATACCCAATTAGACCATCACGTGCGTTGACTACGTCTGCAGGCATATCCCCGAATGAAAAGGTCAACTACGCCCGTAGGCGTATCCTGAATGAAATGGGTTAAATAAGGTTTTTGCCTGTAACAAACTGTGCGGAGGAAAGACAGAGTTTAGGTCAAAAGTCAAGGTGTGGATTTAATTAGGGGGTGTGGCTACAAATACAGAATTTACGGTAAGCAATTTTCACAGGACATGAAGCACCATCTGGCTTGCCTTCACTACATAATGCTGCTGCATTCACCGACCACAGCTTATTCATGCGCACTTGTCGCTCCTCCAGAACAACTTCAGGGTATTGCCACACTTTGTAATAATCCTGCTTGTAAATGTGGATTGGTGGAGAAGTCAGAGATGTGTGTGATCCCCAACTTTGTGCCCCTTAATGGGCCTTCCCTGGTTCCTCCAATGGAGAGTGCGCCACACCTCTGATGGCATTGTTCACAGGGTGAATAGCACTGAATAACAGTTCAGACTGTGGGAGTGCCGGATGTCTGTCCTCAGTGACGACCTCTTGGCAGTGCTGAAACAGTTGGTCCCCAAAAGTGGTCTCCTCCGCTAAATTGTTCTGTTGCAGTACACAGTTCAGTGTTTGTTGGTAGCTTACGCGCTCTTTCTCCGCACGCGTATATATCCTGGCAGTGACAGTAGGTATGGTCACGCGTATACATCCTGGCAGTGACAGTAGGTATGGTCACGCGTATACATCCTGGCAGTGACAGTAGGTATGGTCACGCGTATATATCCTGGCAATGACAGTAGGTATGGTCACGCATATATATCCTGGCAGTGACAGTAGGTATGGTCACGTGCATATATCCTGGCAGTGACAGTAGGTATGGTCACGCGCATATATCCTGGCAGTGACAGTAGGTATGGTCACGCGCATATATCCTGGCAGTGACAGTAGGTATGGTCACGCGCATATATCCTGGCAGTGACAGTAGGTATGGTCACGCGCATATATCCTGGCAGTGACAGTAGGTATGGTCACGCGCATATATCCTGGCAGTGACAGTAGGTATGGTCGCGCATATATCCTGGCAGTGACAGTAGTTATGGTCACGCGCATATATCCTGGCAATGACAGTAGGTATGGTCACGCGCATATATCCTGGCAATGACAGTAGTTATGGTCACGCGCATATGTCCTGGCAATGACAGTAGGTATGGTCACGCGCATATATCCTGGCAATGGCAGTAGGTATGGTCACGCGTATATATCCTGGCAATGACAGTAGGTATGGTCACGCGCATATATCCTGGCAATGACAGTAGGTATGGTCACGCGCATATATCCTGGCAGTGACAGTAGGTATGGTCACGCGCATATATCCTGGCAATGACAGTAGGTATGGTCACACGCATATATCCTGGCAGTGACAGTAGGTATGGTCACGCGCATATATCCTGGCAGTGACAGTAGTTATGGTCACGCGCATATATCCTGGCAATGACAGTAGGTATGGTCACGCGCATATATCCTGGCAATGACAGTAGGTATGGTCACGCGCATATATCCTGGCAATGGCAGTAGGTATGGTCACGCGTATATATCCTGGCAGTGACAGTAGGTATGGTCACGCGTATATATCCTGGCAATGACAGTAGGTATGATCACGCGCATATATCCTGGCAGTGACAGTAGTTATGGTCACGCGTATATATCCTGGCAATGACAGTAGGTATGGTCACGCGTATATATCCTGGCAATGACAATAGGTATGGTCACGCGCATATATCCTGGCAATGACAGTAGGTATGGTCACGCGTATATATCCTGGCAATGACAGTAGGTATGGTCACGCGTATATATCCTGGCAATGACAATAGGTATGGTCATGCGTATATATCCTGGCAATGACAGTAGGTATGGTCACGCGTATACATCCTGGCAGTGACAGTAGGTATGGTCACACGCATATATCCTGGCAGTGACAGTAGGTATGGTCACGCGCATATATCCTGGCAGTGACAGTAGTTATGGTCACGCGCATATATCCTGGCAATGACAGTAGGTATGGTCACGCGCATATATCCTGGCAATGACAGTAGGTATGGTCACGCGCATATATCCTGGCAATGGCAGTAGGTATGGTCACGCGTATATATCCTGGCAGTGACAGTAGGTATGGTCACGCGTATATATCCTGGCAATGACAGTAGGTATGATCACGCGCATATATCCTGGCAGTGACAGTAGTTATGGTCACGCGTATATATCCTGGCAATGACAGTAGGTATGGTCACGCGTATATATCCTGGCAATGACAATAGGTATGGTCACGCGCATATATCCTGGCAATGACAGTAGGTATGGTCACGCGTATATATCCTGGCAATGACAGTAGGTATGGTCACGCGTATATATCCTGGCAATGACAATAGGTATGGTCATGCGTATATATCCTGGCAATGACAGTAGGTATGGTCACGCGTATACATCCTGGCAGTGACAGTAGGTATGGTCACGCGTATACATCCTGGCAATGACAGTAGGTATGGTCATGCGTATATATCCTGGCAATGACAGTAGGTATGGTCACGCGTATATATCCTGGCAATGACAGTAGGTATGGTCACGCGTATATATCCTGGCAATGACAGTAGGTATGGTCACGCGTATATATCCTGGCAATGACAGTAGGTATGGTCACGCATATATATCCTGGCAGTGACAGTAGGTATGGTCACGCGCATATATCCTGGCAGTGACAGTAGGTATGGTCACGCGCATATATCCTGGCAGTGACAGTAGGTATGGTCACGCGCATATATCCTGGCAGTGACAGTAGGTATGGTCACGCGCATATATCCTGGCAGTGACAGTAGGTATGGTCACGCGCATATATCCTGGCAGTGACAGTAGTTATGGTCACGTGCATATATCCTGCAATGACAGTAGGTATGGTCACGCGCATATATCCTGGCAATGACAGTAGTTATGGTCACGCGCATATATCCTGGCAGTGACAGTAGGTATGGTCACGCGTATACATCCTGGCAGTGACAGTAGGTATGGTCACGCGTATATATCCTGGCAATGACAGTAGGTATGGTCACGCGCATATATCCTGGCAATGACAGTAGGTATGGTCATGCGCATATATCCTGGCAATGACAGTAGGTATGGTCACGCGCATATATCCTGGCAGTGGCAGTAGGTATGGTCACGCGCATATATCCTGGCAGTGGCAGTAGGTATGGTCACGCGCATATATCCTGGCAGTGACAGTAGGTATGGTCACGCGCATATATCCTGGCAGTGACAGTAGTTATGGTCACGCGCATATATCCTGGCAATGACAGTAGGTATGGTCACGCGCATATATCCTGGCAATGGCAGTAGGTATGGTCACGCGTATATATATCCTGGCAGTGACAGTAGGTATGGTCACGCGTATATATCCTGGCAATGACAGTAGGTATGGTCACGCGCATATATCCTGGCAATGACAGTAGGTATGGTCACGCGCATATATCCTGGCAATGACAGTAGGTATGTTAACGCGCATATATCCTGGCAATGACAGTAGGTATGGTCACACGCATATATCCTGGCAATGACAGTAGGTATGGTCACGCGCATATATCCTGGCAATGACAGTAGGTATGGTCACGCGTATATATCCTGGCAATGACAGTAGGTATGGTCACGCGTATATATCCTGGCAATGACAGTAGGTATGGTCACGCGCATATATCCTGGCAGTGACAATAGGTATGGTCACGCGCAAATATCCTGGCAATGACAGTAGGTATGGTCACGCGTATATATCCTGGCAATGACAGTAGGTATGGTCACGCGTATATATCCTGGCAATGACAGTAGGTATGGTCACGCGTATATATCCTGGCAATGACAGTAGGTATGGTCACGCGTATATATCCTGGCAGTGACAATAGGTATGGTCACGCGTATATATCCTGGCAATGACAATAGGTATCTATAAAATAGAAAATGAGTTTCATGTTTTAATGAAATGCCCTTTATATTTTAATGAACGACAAGAACTAATAGACTATGCAACAAACGATGATCCAGCTTTTAGCAATGATCAAGAGAAAGTTATATGTTTATACAGTAATGGCAGTACAATCAGTAAAACTGCCAGCACCTACACAAAATACTGCTCGTAACGTTATACAATATTACTAAATAATTGCGCATATTTATTAATTAAATAATTACTGTTTTTATTTGTACATTTCTGTTTTATACATCTCTCATAACTCTTTTTGAGTGGTTCTTGTGTACTGTGCTAGTTTTGTGTATAATGTATTTGAATTTTTTTGTTATGCATGTATACATGGCACCAAGGTGGGAGATTACGCCTTCACTATCCAAGATAATGACCGAACTACAGTGAAACGTAAAACGACTTTATTGTCTCAACCTTGTCCGAGAAACTCACAACACCACGAGGTGGGCGATGATCGAGTGGCACACCAGAGCACAATCCACAGCTGGTCATCAGGTAGTGGAATGACCACTGTGCGACTAGATGACAATTTGGTCTGGGCTTGCTTGAATGCTTCATGTAGTTCGTCTGACGATTCAATATGATCATTACCGCCGCAGTATAAATCATCTGCAGTCTTTGCAACAACGCCTTCTTGACACTGTTAGGGGAAAGTTCTCGTCCCTACTGGAGGAATATGACAACGTCTTCAAACCATCTTTCAAAGACTACAATTGTCCCGCAGGACCATTCCAAGCTGTTGTCAATATGGGTCCTGTCCAACCTCCTCAATGCAAAGGTCATGTTCCACAATACTCACGGGACAAACTAGACGAGCTTCAACAGAAATTCAATGATATTGAAAGAAAATGGGTATTTGTCAAACCAGAAGATGTTGGCATCACGGTTGAATATTTGAGTACTTCCTTCCTGGTCAAGAAAAGCGCTGGAGGTTTCATATTGATCACTGCATTCACTGACGAGGACAGATACACAACCATCCCTTCTTCCTGACATAGATTCTATGCTTTGCAACATTACCAACTGGAAGAACATTGTTATCATGGATCTTACAAACGCCTTTTACCAGGTCCGCCAATCCATGAAATACTGTGGTGTTGCGACGCCATTTCATGGAGTCCGTGTATATGCACGATCTGCCATGGGCATGCCAGGATCAGAAACTGCCTTTGAAGAACTCATGTGCCGTGTGTAGGGACGGGAACTTTCCCCTAACAGTGTCATCCAAAACACTGTCAGGATCAACGTGAGCACTGACACAGTCGAAGGACGTTGTTGGTGGTGCGCTCTGAGAATCAACGTTGCCACTGCTGTTCTCCGACTTGTTTCCTGTGAAGGAAGCAACGGTAACAGGGCGTATCTGACAGAACTGCTCATTCTTCTTCAGAACCCTCAGTTCACTGGTCAGGTTTGGGATGCGGATCTTCCCAGCTACGATATTATATCAGGCGGTGGCCAAATCCGTGATGACTTCTCATGTTTCAAGTTAGGAACATCGACACGCAGTTCCAGTACAAATGACCCATTGAGTGATGACGTGTCATTGGGCAGATATACTTTGACATATTTGCCAGGCCAGATCGTCGTTTTCTCAGCAGGAACCCTTAGTACACACGTATGTTGGACGGTGGAATGGCTTGGCACATTATTACCCGAACTGTACAGGTAAACGGTACCATCACCGAGGATGACCTAGCGTTTGGCGGGACGGATGGTTAGGTCGTTCTTCTCCACGAAAAAGGTGTGCCTCCCAATATCTCGACGTCCAAGTTCTCGACTACCAGGCCTTCAAACTCAAATTCCCTCCCATCACGAGTGAACACAACACGCGTCTCACTCACCACCTTAAGAGGCGTTGACCCGTCAGCTTGGTGGGTGGATTGGGATGTACTCTTGACCCTGCATGCCAACTTTGTTGCTGTTGACTCTCGCATCATGTTTCCTGTGGCGTCGCTGTCTATGGTGATCCTAATCGCATCGTGACTGTGAAACGTATTCATGTACGGGAATTGACGCACCTGAACGCTCAGTGTGTGAGATGGAATGGATGCAACTTGATCTTCCTCATCCTCCTCCACAGCAGTGGTGTTAAAATCCTGGATTTCCTCTTCCAGATCGTGCATGATTTGTCTGATGAAGCGCGCCCTAGTCAGGTACTTGCGATCCTGCTCAGGTAGATATTTGCATGCACTCAAGAAATGCTGATCAGACCTGCCTGCCTCTTTGCAGAGAGATCTACTGCCTTGCTTGATTGTCGAACTTGGACCGGATCTGTTCCCCGGCTGTTTGGAGAGTCTTCAAAAGTGAGACGCTGCTGCTCACATCCCTCTGGCATCTGCGCGTGCTTCATCTATCAAGGATAGTAGAGTTGGCGATATTTCTGGTTTGCTGGAGGCGAGCATGCGTGACCATAATTCCGTGCCGTATTGCTGCTTGACAAGTTTTGGTAGTTCTGGGTCAACTAAATATAACCACGTTAGCACAATGAAATGCTCCATTGTTGCAGATAAATCTTCGTCTTCCGTGGTTAGCTCTCTCTGTGATGATATGTTACCATCAAGTTTGAGCAGGTTGTCTTCAATTTGGTGTACACTTCATGGGCAATTCGATACAAAACATCATACACACAAATCATAATTTATTTAATATTGTTTCAGTCAGATTATCTCAAGAGTTAATGGCTGCTATGGCCGTTCGCACAAAGGACCACCTCATTCGGCTCATTCTTGCCTTCTAAGCACGGTGTCGCCTTCCTGATGACTGGAACTTGAAACACTTGAACAATGGGTGATCTTTGTTTTTAATACCGGGCAATAGTTGGCATTCTGGCCTAACATCAACTCAAGTATTTCACGTTTTGAGCTGCAGTGTGACGATTGTCAGCAGGAATGGCTGCGCCATCATCTGTGAATCCGTGAAGGGGGCAGACTTGGTCTTTTTGCCCCAGATCACTCCTTCGATGAGGAAGGGGAATTGCTAGCGGATGGTAGTCACTTATAAACCGCTAGGTGACAGCACACTTGCTGGCGTGGAGTAAGACTCTAATAAACTATTACTCACTTGCTTACTTACTTAGTTACTTACATTGGACGTAAATTGTATATCTTAGTTTATTGTATCTCTAATAATTACATTGTCACAACTCAATTCTTACATTGAAGTTAGACACATATGTACAAAGTACCAGTGTGAGATGTGCATCCACACTGATGATACAATAATTCAGCTGTCGTGTGATGTCATCCTCAATTTCACTGCCAATGTGTATTTCAAAAGTCTCTTGGCGCCAGGCTGGCCATTCTGTTGACTTTGTGAAGTCGAACTGATCCTGTGGTTTAAAAGCCATCTTTGACAAAGTTGGCATCAAAAATTGATCCGACCGTGTCCATCATGTGTTGTCTGTGTGGCAACGAGAAATACCACACACGTGTTGGCAGGAGAAGCCCTCTTTATTCTTTTAACACATTGTCACAATTACAGGGATTATTCTTTATTTCAGGGGCATTGTCTGCTGGCAGTAACAATAGTGATGATACCATGACAGTACCTATTTGAATACTCTATTCCTATTGGCTAAAAATACACTATTTACTAAGCTAGTCAGTAGGTTGGTCATTGGAGGGCAGCAGAGATAATCAGTTTACACAATGCATGGCAGATGTTAAGGAATCACTAGACATGTGCTTCTTTTAACAGCCAGTAAATCATTCTTTGTGCCCAATTTGGTGTCACAGGGAAATTGTTGCTGACCAAAATGGATCATGCATACATACTGGACATACGTGATACTGGACTCTTTCACTTGCAGTACTTCCACTTCAACTGCAGTTAGTGGGACATTGTGTATCTTGTTATGCTTTATAAAGCAGCATACTGCTTGTTTAATTGGAACTGGAAACACTAGACATGTGCAACTCGAATTTGACCGGAAGACAACAACAACTTTATTACCATCAACGGTGTAAGAGCTCACTGTTGTAAGTAGCTGTATAACGTACCAGTTATAACGATCCTGATACATGACATCCCTCCTTTAAGACTAAAAAACACCTTCATCAGCTTTAACGAATGTTCGCTGTGGATAAATCGATATCAAGCGAGTAGCAAACTAGGCTAAAAGTCACACTATATCGACTACAAAAAATCACATAGAATGTCACATGATGGTTACTTGCGAAACAGATCAATAATACTACCAATGTCAAATAGTATTAAAAAAACCACAATTAAATGTCAAATCGCATAGGCTTTCTGATTGCACGACCGTATCTAGAGAATCGTTCATTTTGTGGATTCTCTTCTTGCGGAGGTGGCTCAGCGACGACTCTTCGTGGCGGCACAGCGACGAGTCCTCGTGGCGATGGCACGTCTGGCGGTACCGGCATCTGAAGAGCGTTACCTTCTCCTCGAACGTCGGGATCGTCCATCTGAGGAAGAATCAGCGGCGGCTGCTCGCGTGTCCTCCGTAGATGACGACGATTGCGACGGAGTTCTCCTCCCTCATGCTGGATCACGTATGACCTCGGACTCTCGTGTGTCCGCTGAACGATAGCGGGATCCCAGCCCCACTTTCTCTGGACTCGTACTGCATCACCAGGTTTCAACGGCTTCAATGATGTAGCACCGTGGTCATAGTCTTGTTTGAACCGTGTCTGTCTGTCTGTCAAGTCCTGTTTCGCGTTTACGACTCGCGGCTCAAGAACGGCTTTGGTTGTCGGCAACTTTGACCTCAGTAGTCTGCTTATTGCCAGTTGTGCCGGTGCATAGCGGAGGCCACTGATCGGCGTGTTCCTGTATTCTAGCATCGCTATGTAGGGATCACGACCCTCTTCGTCTGCCTTCTTGAGGAGCGATTTCAACGTTTGCACGACTCGCTCTGCCTGCCCATTCGATTGAGCATATGTTGGGCTCGATGTAGTCACTGTGATACCCCAACTCTTCGCGAATTGCCGAAAACTATAGCTACCAAACGGTTGGTTGTCTGCTACGATCTCTTCGGGTATTCCAAGACGTGCACTGATGCTCTTAACATGCGAGATGACAGATTCGCTTGTCTTGTTCTCGAGCAGTGCCAACTCGGGATACTTCGAATAATAGTCAACCACTACAAGGTAGTCTCGACCTTTGAACGACATAATGTCCATTGCGACTTTCCGGAACGGGCCGTCTGGGATTTCATGTGCTATCATCGGCTCGTTCTGATTACTCCGGGCGAACTGTAGGCATGTTTTGCACCTCGAGACAGTGTCCTCGATTGCTCTGGACATTCCCGGCCAGAAGATAGCTGATCTAGCTCGAGATTTCGTCTTCTCCATCCCCATGTGTGGTTCGTGCAGCACTTCCAGCATGTCCGACCTCATCGACTCTGGAATGACAATTCGTTCGCCTGCAAACATGAGTCCGTCGTCTGCACTCATCTCATCTCTCATGTTCCAGTACAGTCTCACATCCTCTGGTATAGCTGCCCTCAACTCTGGCCAGCCGTTCATCACGACCTGAAGTAGTCGCTGAAGAGTCCCGTCATTGGCTGTAGCACTTCGGATTTGCTCGAGTCGCCCTGTACTTGCTGGGAAGTTCTTTGTAACGCTGTGGACCATAATCTCAATATCGTCAATGAGCTCATTGTCTGGCTCACCCTCTACGTAAGCACGTGAGAGAGCGTCGGCTACGTACAGCAGCTTCCCTGGTACATATGACAGGTTTATCTCGTATCGCTGTAGCTTCAACATCATTCGTTGTACGCGTGCCGTTGCGTTTCCGATTGGTTTCTTCATTATAATCTCTAGCGGCTTATGATCAGTCTGCGCTTCGATTTCCTTGCCATAAATGTACTGATGAAACCTGGAAGTCACGAAAACGACCGCTAACAGTTCTTTCTCCAACTGTGCATAGTGTAGCTCTGCACCGACTAGTGCCCTAGACGCATAAGCAACAACCTGCCCTTCTTGTAGAAGACACGCCCCTAGTCCACTCTTTGACGCGTCCGACTGCAACATTACTGGTTTGTTCACGTCGTAGAACCTCAGCACTAGCAAACTGCTTAGAATTGTCTTCAACTCGTTCACTGCATCTGTATGCTCTTGTGTCCAACACCACGCCGCGTCCTCTTTCAGCAGCGCACGTAGAGGACCAGTGATGTGCGACTCTCGCGGGATGAACTTTGCCTGATACTTCACAACGTTCAGAAACCTCAGGACTGCGCGCTTGTCCTCAGGCAGTGGCATATCGACGATGGCTCTCACTTTGCTAGGGTCTGGGCTGAGGCTTGCTTCCGATACTATATGTCCCATGTACAGCACCTCATTGACCTTCAACTGCACTTTTGACGAGTTGAACTTCACGTTTCGTTCTCTTGCCCTCTGGAAAACCGCACGCATGATGGCATCGTGATCTTGTTCATCATCCCCCGTGACGATGATGTCATCGGCTATCACGTACGCTCCTTTGATGTCACCAAACGTTAGTAGCATGCGTTTCTGCAGTACTTCATTGGCTGAACTGATGCCAAACGGCATGCACAGAAACCTTTTTCTGCCCCATGGCGTGTGGAACGTGCAGAGGTAACTGGACTCATCCGACAGTCTGACGTGCCAGTATGCCATCGACATATCTATTACTGAAAACACTTTCTTTCCAGCTAGACGCGACTGCACATCCTCAGGAGTCGGGATCTCGAAATGTTCATGCTTAATCGCTCTATTGAGTGGTTTCGGGTCAAGACATAATCTCAACGATCCATTGCGCTTCTCCGTTATGACCAAGTTATTCACTCTCTAACTTGTCTAGAGCCTTTCCACTCTCGTGTATGGAAGTTTCCTGGTTGCCTGGACTACCGGCTGTACGTCCTCTTTCAGCTCGATATGATACGGATGCTCCAGTTCTCCAACTCCAGTGAACACGTCTTCATATTCGTTCATCAGAGTGTCACTTGTTAGTGGCTTCTCACGCAACATCTCGCCCACTCGTTTGACAAGTCCCAATGACTCGCACGCTCGACATCCAAGTAGTGGCACATTGGTGTGCGTAGTGACAAAGAACTCGATCAGTGTCGGTTTGTCCGCGTTCTCTGGTATGCACAGAAGCTTGACCGTGCCGGCTGGCTTCACTTTGACGTCATTCACGAATGCCGACAGTATCGTCTTTGTAGGCTGCAAGGCTGCATTCGGCTTTAGTGTCTCGTAGATCGTCATAGGCAACACATTCGCCTGTGCGCCAGTGTCCAACTTGAAGCTTATCTGCTGGCTGCCAATCATCATCTTCGTCATCCAGTCATCACCATGAGTAGTGTGTGCATGCACGTCCAAGAATAACGAACCCAGATACAGACATTCATTACTCTCACATTGTTCATTGTTCACCATCCGCATCTTCCTATCGACTGTAGCAGTGCGGTGGTGTTCGCACATTACTGCGAAGTGGTTCCACCCCTTGCAACGGTTACACTGTTTACCGTACGCAGGTCATGACTTTGGTGGGTGTGACCTGCTACAGAATTTGCAGCGAATGCTTCCCTGTGTAGCCCGTGGTCTCGGTGTACTATTATAACCACCCACAGTGTCATTGTTAGTTCCCTTGATACCCCTGCCAATTGCATGGGAGCCCTTGCTAAACGTGCTTGAACGAGATCTCTGTTTCACTACATTCACTTTAGCTTCTGGCTTTCCTTCAGACGCCATGACCTTCAGTTGCGCTCTTGTCGTCTCAGCTGCATGGCACACATCTAATGCCTTAGCTAGCGACAGATCTGACTCTCTCTCAAAAGTCTCTCTTTAACACGCTCGTCATTGACGCTGAACACTATTTTGTCACGGATCATCAGATCCTCCTGGTCACCAAATTCACACATTTTAGCTTTCATTCTCAAGTCCTTGATCCACTGATCCACTTGTTCCCCAATGCCTTGATTGCGAGACCAGAAACAATATCGTTCGTAAACTGTATTTTTACGTGGTTTGCAGTAGTGATGGAATTTGTCTAGCACCGTTTCCCAGTTGTCTTTATCTTCTGCTGGTGGGACGTTAGCAGGTCCTGCTGGTTTGAACTCAAACTGGTTGAATACTTCCTGGGCTTCCGGTCCAGCAGTATGTAGTAGTATGGCCACTTGGACAGCGTTAGGCTTCTTGTTCAATTCACACACTGTGTAAAATGTCCTAAACTGCTGCTCCCAACTTCTCCATGCCTCATCTAAGTTGCTGGCATCGAACGCAATACTACTTGGTGGCTTGAAAAATTCAATTTTTCAGTCGTTGACAGTGACTCGACGTTTTGACACACAGTTCAGTTCAATTTTTTAGTCATCACTTCAAACTTCACCAACACAGTTTTTTCAACCAACACATCCTACCCTAATAGTTTGTGTAGTTTGTCTTCTGACACCATGTTATGCTTTATAAAGCAGCATACTGCTTGTTTAATTGGAACTGGAAACACTAGACATGTGCAACTCGAATTTGACCGGAAGACAACAACAACTTGATTACCATCAACGGTGTAAGAGCTCACTGTTGTAAGTAGCTGTATAACGTACCAGTTATAATGATCCTGATACATGACATCTTATTTTGATAATATGTGGGTGATTTTGGCACGTTTTACAGAAACTACATTTTATTTGTAGGATTCCGAGGAAATTTCAAGTGTCTCGGACAAAGTGACCATTGTACTACAGGTGGCAAAGACAGTGCAGGTAGGTGACAGGTAGACACACCTCATACAGTGCAGGTAGGTGACAGGTAGACACACCTCATACAGTGCAGGTAGGTAACAAGTAGACACATTTCATACAGTGCAGGTAGGTGACAACTAGACACACCTCATACAGTGCAGGTAGGTGACAAGTAGACACACTTCATACAGTGCATGTAGGTGACAAGTAGACACACCTCATACAGTGCATGTAGGTGACAGATAGACACACCTCATACAGTGCATGTAGGTGACAAGTAGACACACCTCATACAGTGCAGGTAGGTAACAAGTAGACACACCTCATACAGTGCAGGTAGGTGACAAGTAGACACACCTCATACAGTGCTGGTAGGTGACAGATAGACACACTTCATACAGTGCATGTAGGTGACAAGTAGACACACCTCATACAGTGCAGGTAGGTGACAAGTAGACACACCTCATACAGTGCAGGTAGGTGACAAGTAGACACACCTCATACAGTGCAGGTAGGTGACACGTAGACACACCTCATACAGTGCAGGTAGGGTGACAGGTAGACACACCTCATACAGTGTAGGTATGTGACAAGTAGACACACCTCATACAGTGCAGGTAGGTGACTGGTAGACACACCTCATACAGTGCAGGTAGGGTGACAGGTAGACACACCTCATACAATGCAGGCAGGGTGACAGGTAGACACACCTCATACAGTGCAGGTAGGTGACAAGTAGACACACCTCATACAGTGCAGGTAGGTGACTGGTAGACACACCTCATACAGTGCAGGTAGGGTGACAGGTAGACACACCTCATACAATGCAGGCAGGGTGACAGGTAGACACACCTCATACAGTGCAGGTAGGTGACAAGTAGACACACCTCATACAGTGCAGGTAGGTGACTGGTAGACATACCTCATACAGTGCAGGCAGGGTGACAGGTAGATACAACTCATACAGTGCAGGTAGGGTGACGGGTAGATACAACTCATACAGTGCGGGTAGGGTGACAGGTAGATACAACTCATACAGTGCAGGTAGGGTGACATGTAGATACAACTCATACAGTGCAGGCAGGGTGACAGGTAGATACAACTCATACAGTGCAGGCAGGGTGACAGGTAGGTTGAGGCAAGTGTTAATATTCCCTCGAAGCAGGAGTACATTGATGGGGAGGGATATAAAACACACTTGCCTCACACACAAATTTCTATATAATGTAAAATGCTTTAAAATTTACATTGCACAATTTGCTTATATATATTTATTAATCAGTATGTAAACCAAAATGTCTGCACCTTTATGTTTTTCTGGTTTTTGAAATAGTATATTCGTATATATTCTACATATATCATGCAAATGATATATGTTGTACATGTTTTTATTTTAATCAAAGTCTTCTTGAAAGTTAATGGTTTTGTACTAACTTTTGCAATGAATACACAGGTTTACCACGTGTTAATGGTTTTGTAATAACTTTTGCAATGAATACACAGGTTTACCACGTGTTAATGGTTTTGTAATAACTTTTGCAATGAATACACAGGTTTACCATGTGTTAATGGTTTTGTAATAACTTTTGCAATGAATACACAGGTTTACCACTTGTAAGTGCACTCTTTCATGTCTTGTTGGTTTATAAATTCAGTTTAATTAATGGTACATTTTCCTGCAATTTCTTCAGAATACTTTGAGCAGCATTGCAGATAACCTAGAGAAGATTAACAGGTGTGTGCCTTTCTAAATCCTACACTGCCATTGCATGTCGGTGCAAGGGTCAAATTAAAGTGGACCCCCAAGTCAAATCACTATGGTAACAGCTAATATTATGGTTGAACTCTGTGTCAGACCATGCACGATTAAATTAAGCTAAAATACCACAAAGCATCAGAAAAACCTAAAAAAGCAGACAAGATTGTTGAAGATATGAGAGTCCGTGTTCACTGCTGCAGTGGCGGATGTGACCATCTAGCCTTGTCTGACATGAAGTAGGTCATGGCTTATCCAATGTTTAAGTCATATAGTTCTTAGATTGCCTGTTTGCCTTAACTACTAGTTGTGTCAACTATAGTAGTGAAAACTTGTGTAATTGTTTTATTTAGTTTAAGCAAACCTCTAATTTAATGACAGACCAGTGTAAACAAATATTGTGAGAAATTATTTAAACAAACACTCCAAGACTCAACATTTTGATGGACGAATGTTACATATGTCTCAATAAATGCCCTCTTCAAATAGTAATGTTTGTTACACTGGTTCTTTTAATTATCTCCATATAATTAAAATGTGGATGTTAGCCTAAGTTGACTACAGGTGTCCACTTTAATGGTTCTCACATGACGTGCTGTTTTGGTGTTTGTGTTTTCTTCCTTAAACTGTGTGTGTCGAGTGAAACAGTTGCTGAAAGCTGTCTCTCTGTAATCACTCACGTGGTCCTATACAGGTTCATTTCTCAAACATTGCTGCTTGTTGGCATGATGTTAGCTTATTTAACTTACCATTCTCCAAAGATGAGCTCACAAGTGTGATCCTAGTGTCAACAAATGTAACATGACATTTCTCTTGATTTGTCAGTCTGGTTTAATAAGACATTCACAGAAATAGTGCCTTAATGGTAAACCACACCAACATTGTCCAAGATCACCTTTGGAGAATGGGTTATATTCGTTCTGCTTGCTTGCATCTGCTGACAGCTATTGTTGATTGTGCTTACATAACACGTGGCTGTATTTGCTGTTATTTTCTGACATTCTCCGCCCTGGAAGTGTTGTCTTACTGATGGATTCCATGCAGCATTGTCTAACTCTAATGACAGCAGTTAGTTCACTGACAATGGAAAGGCGCAACAGCCACTAATGTTTCCTGAAGTTTTGTTAGCTGATACATTCATTGTAGGTTGCTGTCATGTTTATTGTAGTGTGCTGACATATTTCTTGTAGTCTGCTGACATATTCATTGTAGCCGACATGTCTATTCACTTTATTGTAGTTAGCCATAATGTCTATTGTAGTTTGCTGACATATCTGATGTACATGTGAACATGTTTATTGTAATTTGCCATCATGTCACATTGTGTATTACAGTGTGCTGACATATTTTTCGTAGTTTGCTGACATGTTTATAGTAGCTTGCTTACATATTTGATGTAGTTTGTTCACATGGTATTAGTAGCTTGTCAACATGTTTGTCATAGTTTGCTAGCATCTTTGGTGTAGTTTACTACTATGTTTATACTAATTTGCTGACATTTGTATAGTTGCATGCTGACATTTTGTTGTAGCTTGTTGACATGTTTACAGTAGCTTGCTGATGTGTTTGTTGTAGTTTGCTGACATGGAAGCATCCAGGAGCCACGAGGTACCTGCTGACAGGACTGTGTGTGGCTCTCCTTCTCTCTGCTGTCTTACCTGCAACAGTGTTCTTTAGACTTGCAGGTACTTCACATTGTCCCACCATTCCTTACACTGTGCCCACCACCATTCTTTATACATGCAGGTACAGCTGTGTGTGCTTAATACTTAACACCCACATCTTCTGTGCAAGTTATTTCACAGTCAGAATTGATCTTGCAGTTAGTAAACCATCAAGCTGGTATTTAAATCTGTCATGCAGCTCGCTGTTTGAAATGCATTTAGTTCATCAAAATGCTAATCTGGTTGGCATTATTACCAGTGAAGATGACATTATCTTTCTTATTACTGTTAGCATTATGTTGTTAATGGTGTATGTAACTTATTTTAAATGAGCCAATTCATCATGAAATTTATTCAAAATGGCTTAAATGTGATTTGCAAGACACACATTACCTTGTTGCAGCTAATGTAAAATGGTTTAACTTTGATAAAGAGATGAACACACAGAAACAATCAATTGATTTTGGCCATGTAATGTTTGCTTGCATTTGGTCTACCTATTAGTTGTGATACTGTTCATATTATCGTTATTATATAATTACATACTTAACTTCTGTTTCACAACCTGCTGCACTACTGGTCATGCTTCATTCAGTATATCACAGGATTTAAAATGATCATGACAAAACTGCGAGACCAGGATCAGTATGGATTGATTGGGTGTTTCAGGTCTCTACCTTGGAATCAAGTTGTTCGTAATTGACACCATGTATGGGAGGTTCCCGCGCCTGCGCCAGCATCGAGACACAGTGTACAGATACTGGCAGCAACTGCCGACTGAGAGAGAGCTTGACCACGACCGACTGACTGCAGCTGGAGATGTAAGCACAGATCACGGGGGCTTGGTAGAACAGACTATAGTCTTGTTATTACACACCCTGTCGTACTGTAGACTATGGTATAAGGTAGTCTGTTGTGTACGGTAGTGTTTTTAAGGTTTACTCCATAATGTTGACAACTATGTTGCAGGTAGTGACACCAAGTGGTCACTCGAGCCAAATACTCCACCAGTCGTCAGATGATAGCCGCACCTTCTGTGAATCTTTCTTTCTACCTCTCAATGAGAAGCCTGTTGAAGGTATGTCTACCTCGGGTAACCTCCTCTAGTACAGATTCTAAAACACTGTAACTAACAAATGTATCAATTGTTCAGCATGAATCAGTTGTCATCTCCCTCTTTGGTTAGGGGCTTTCAAAGAGTGGGCATGTGTGTGTAGGGTGGCTGCTTTCTGTGTCACTGAATATGCCCCCTTTGTTTCCTCCTCGAGTCTCTACTTGCAGCAGTCACTGCAACACAATGTCTTAGTGGAGTAGTGGGTAAGAGTTGTTTCAAGTAGGTTTCTACTTGCAGCTGTCAGTGCAGCAGGGTTCTCTTGGTGCCTTCAAGGGTAAGAGTGCTTTAAAGTGTGTCAAGTTGCCTGTTGTTTGCAGAGTGGCGCAGTGGCTGGAGGTGTATACACATCAACCGCAACAAGTCTCTCACTGCAGCCATCAAACCAGGCAAACTCTACCTCACTCACAGGTCAGCCGTTCACACATAGTCAGTGTTCTTGAGTCGCACAAGGTCAGCAGGTCATACACACACACACACACACACACACACACACACACACACACACACACACACACACACACACACACACACACACACACAGGCAGTGTTCATGAGTCACACAAGATCAGCAGGTCACACATAGGCAGTTTAATCTGTAAATATCTTCTTATATTAAAATAAGTTACACAACGGAACATTCTGCACAGTTTGTTTTACAGTGTATCGTTATTTTTTAAAATTATTATTACTTTATCACTTTACCTGGGCTAATTATAATTTTAAGCTATTTAACATGCTTCCCGAATATGACAGTATCAAAATAAAGTTTTAGTATTATATTTATTATAACGTGTTCATGTCAACTCGCAGTTCAAAAATGGTTTATTAGTATTTATATCATCTGAAAGTGTAAATCTTAAAAATAATCTGGCTACAATTGATTTCCTCTTGAACACACATCCTTACTTATTACAGCAACTACTGATAGAAAAGCGAAAGTGATTAAAAAAATCTTTATTGATGTCTTCCTTATTTGTCGTTTGTTGCAGCTTCCTTTGTTTTGCTCGTCACAACCCCCAGTCAACTACAAACATCAAGATCCGTCTTGCTGACATCACCAGAATTAAAAAGGTTTGACCTCGCACATTCTTCAACTGTTTACGTTTCCCTGGATGTGCAGTTAGGCTTGACAAAGATGTTATTGTCATGTTACAGAATGGGGTTGGCAAAGATCTTGTCAGGTTTCAGAATGTGGTTGGTAAAGATGTTATTGTCAGGTTACATAATGGGGTTGGCTAAGATCTTAATGTCAGGTTTCAGAATGTGGTTGGTAAAGATTGTACTGTCTGGTTACAGAATGGAGTTGGCAAATGACAAAAATGCTCCATGAATACCACATTAGTGTCTGAAGTCAGCAAATTCTGTTGTTCTTTCTCAGGTGAAGCCGTATGCTTGGATGCCTGGGAAAGGCAAATCCATTGAAATCACAGTCGTTGATTGTGAAAAGGTAATATAACATTAAATGTTATTGTCAGAAATGATGATGCATGTGTAGAACTTCATTATAATCACGTCTTTCATTCTACAAAAAACACTTGCTGCATTTGTATGATTATATAATTTGACTTAAAGGCAATTCCGGAATTTATTTAATATAATTGCATTCATTTATAAAAAATAAAAAACCCATCTAATATCGAGTTCAGCATGTTAACGCATTTGTGTAAATGTGCTGACAGACTCAAATTAATTCTTTATTGAACAAAGGAAGGAAAAAATGGCTGTGTCACCTGCCTCTATAGGTTAGTAGGTCATTATAGCGATATGTTCCATGCAGTGATATGTTCCACACCTGTTGTCATAGCAGCAATAGGTTGTTCATCATTGCAGTAACGTCCCATGCCTATTGTCACTGCCCGTTTAGCTACAAGTGACTAATCATTGACCCTGTCTTGTTTCAGCCGTACTTGTTTGGAGCGATCTTTGGTCGTGACGACTGCTACAGGAGCATCATGTGTCATGGTAGCCAGACGAACCTCCCCTGGGCCGCCGATGACCCTAACACGACCCCCATATCCACAGGGAGCAGTCACACACACCGTCACAAGACCAGCGAGTCATCTGTCAGTCCTAAGACCTTCCGACTGAGTGAACTACGGAGCGAGGACGAACAGGAACACAAGGACACGGACAAGAAGGATGAAGATGACAACCTGTTCTACATCGGCCATGAACTCTAACAATATATATATATATATATGGGACATTGTATTGATGATTGATTTTTCTTATAACACAACTGCTCCAGTGTTTTGACTACCTTCAGCTGTCTTCATCAGTAACTGTTGTTCCTCTGCTCACTAGATGGCATGGTTGGTTTTGTATTTCTGATCCAGATGGCCTCCTTTACCCAGCATGCACTCCTGTCCACCTCTGTCCACCACTCTGGTACTCTCCCAGTCTTTCACACAGTTGTTTCTGTCAATGTGGTCTGTTATCACCAACTTGTGTGTTCAGTGGTTGAGCCTTTTCTTTTTCTCAAGTGAAACGTCTGGTCATGATTGTCTCAACATCTTTCCTGGAATAGCAGTTCCTGATGAAGACTGCTGATGGTAATCAAAACATTGAAGTAAATGTGAAATGTAGTTGTTTTATGAGAAAAATTTATTTTAAATTATTTCTCCAACTTGATAACCATTTTCACAAATCATATTTATGAGCACAATGTTTTGTTTTATTATGATTGCAACTATGTGAAGAGTTTCTCGATTGTTTATGGTCCCACAGATTCCACTGCACACTTGCTTCAGAAAATCATAATTATGCATTCATTTTTGTAATGTTGCAATAGCATTTAATTGCAATTGTCCCCTGCTCTGCATCAGAACTATTTTGATTTGTCAGCTACCAGATGGATGTTTATTTTAAATACAAACAATATTAAAATAGTCCATCAATATACTTTGTATGCATTGCAGTTTGCTGTGGAGTCTTTTAGCACTGTATTGAATAGAGAATTAATATCCTTTGTACATCTTTACAAATGTAAACATGAATAATTAGTCTGCACTTGATGTTGTGGTGTTTTGTATTGGAATAAGATGCAAACAAATGTTACTTGGTGTAACTTTCCCGTCACACGTGTAACATAAGTTAAGTTCTATTACATTTGATCAAGTCTCACGTACTACTTACTGTGCAGAAAAATGACTACCGGTAAGTTATTTTTATTTAGAAATGAACCATGTTTGTATAGCTAGTAAAGTGGTGTACACGGGTGTGTTTTGTTCCCTTGACCAAATTTGTAAATGCAATAGCTGTGTTTTTTAAATGCAATTATTGATATGGGTGCATTTGCATCATTTCAAACAGCTAACGGCATTGACTTGCATTTGAACAAGCAAAATCGTAATGTTTGGGATATTCAGCTGTTGTTGTGACAAAACTGACATTTGCATAGAGCTGCTAATTGAATAAAATACTATTTCACAGAATAAACAATTGGTGACAAAGAAATGAACTTATTTTATCATAAATTTTTATTTGCCATAATTACTGTTTTATGATAGTCCATGTATACAAGCACTTGGTCACAAGGTAAAATATACACTGTTCAAATCTTGTACAACATTGTACATCATTCGTTCTCCAAATACAAAGTGTGGTCAATCGAATCCCAGTTCATCTACAGATGTTTGGAAAATCATAGATAACTTTTGCAACAAACATTTATACATCAATCCTTGGTAAGACGAGCAAATGATTGAGAAGCAAATGAAATTACACATGCAATGTTTCAATGATATATTGATAAACAAGTGTTCCTTTACGATATATACACGTTATGAGTTTACCTTTTACCACATATAAGTTGAGAGAACAAGTTTGCAGTGAATGGACTATATCGTCTGTGTCGAACTGACCGACAGACTTCAGCTCTTCTTTACACATGATAAATACAACTTGCAGAGTACAACAGCAACAACATTAAGACAGTTGATGTCCAAGGCAATGGTGCTATGTTTAGTTTACATATCGGTCATCATCATAAGTGATGTACACCAGAGCAGAGTAAATAAATACACATTTCTACAAGAAAAGCAGATTTTATAGAATTTTGTTCTCGGGTGTGGTGGC